>CM063155.1:2682182-2766625 GCA_031885435.1 Passerculus sandwichensis
TAAGGAAAGGAAAATTAATAAAGTATAAACAAAGAAACAAAAGGAAAATTAAAATATAAATAAAGTATAAACAAACTAATAAAAATAAAAATAAGTAAAATATAAACAAAGAAATAAAATAAAATTTAAAATTCGCTATGAAATAAAGTATAAGCAAATAAAATTAAAATTAGAAAAAAAAAAGGAATAACTTATAAACAAGTAGATAAAATAGAATTGAAAATAAACTATAAAATAAATAAAGTATGAACAAATAATTAAAGTTAAAAATAAAATAAAAATTAATAAAGTATAAATAAATAAATAAAATAAAATTTAAAATAAACTATAAAGAAATAAAGTATAAACAAATCAATAAAAAAGTATAAAGAAATACATAAAGTAAAATAAAATTTAAAATAAATTATAAAATAAATAAAAGTATAAAAAAATCAATACAATTAAATTAAAGTATAAATAAAGTATAAACAAATCAATAAAACAAACCTATTAATAGAGACAAATAAATAATAGAAATTATATAAAGTACAAACAACTAAAATATAAATAAATAATATATAAATTATAAAACATAATTAAAGTATAAATAAATAAATTATAAATGAATAAAGTATAGACAAAGGAATTAATTAAATAATGCAATAAAGATAATATATTAGTATTTAATATATAAACAAATATAAAAACCAATCAAAATATAAATAAATAAATCAATTCAATAAACATTAAAACATTAAACAGAAATATATAAAGTATAAACAAACAAACCAAGATATAAATAAATAAAAATATGAATAATTAACAACCAAAATATAAACAAACAAATAAATAATGTATCAGCCCGCAGCCTGGAGAATGTCACTGTCACCCTCAGCCAGGGGACACCAGGCTGCAGCAGTGCTGTGCCACTGTCACATCAGGGCAGGGGACACCAGGCTGCAGCAGCGCTGTGCCACTGTCACCCTCAGCCAGGGGACACCAGGCTGCAGCAGTGCTGTGCCACTGTCACCCTCGGGCAGGGGACACCAGGCTGCAGCAGTGCTGTGCCACTGTCACCCCTGGGCAGGGGACACCAGGCTGCAGCAGCGCTGTGCCACTGTCACTCCAGGCAGGGGACACCAGGCTGCAGCAGCGCTGTGCCACTGTCACCCTCAGTCAGGGGACACCAGGCTGCAGCAGCGCTGTGCCACTGTCACCCCCGGGCAGGGGACACCAGGCTGCAGCAGCGCTGTGCCACTGTCACCCTCAGTCAGGGGACACCAGGCTGCAGCAGCGCTGTGCCACTGTCACCCTTGGGCAGGGGACACCAGGCTGCAGCAGTGCTGTGCCACTGTCACCCTCAGTCAGGGGACACCAGGCTGCAGCAGTGCTGTGCCACTGTCACATCTGGACAGGGGACACCAGGCTGCAGCAGCGTTGTGCCACTGTCACCCTCAGGCAGGGGACACCAGGCTGCAGCAGCGCTGTGCCACTGTCACCCTCAGGCAGGGGACACCAGGCTGCAGCAGTGCTGTGCCACTGTCACCCCCGGGCAGGGGACACCAGGCTGCAGCAGCGCTGTGCCACTGTCACATCTGGGCAGGGGACACCAGGCTGCACCCTGGCAAGTGCCCGCCCAGGTGCTGCCAGCTGGCACCAAGACTGGTGGCCTTGTTTACATCAAATGAGCCGTAAATTTGGGCAATTCTGGGCAATCTGGGCAATCCTGGCCCTGGCAGTGCCCCTGGCACCTGAGCCCTGTCCCGTGCCAAGCCCCCGGAGCTGTGGGAGCCTCTCCCAGCCCTGGGGACACTGGGTCCAAACTGGGATCTGGGCTGGTGCTGCTGGGACAGGGACATGGAGGGAGCAGGACGCGGAGCTGGGAGTGAGGATGGGGAACATGGGGAACAAAAGGGAACCTGAGGCCCTTCAGAGCCTGCCAGCAGCCACGGGTGACAGTGGCAATGTGGCCACCTCCAATAAAGCCATGAATGCTGATGGGGTTGGATGGAGGGATGGGTGACAGTGGCCAAGTGACAGGGCCACCCCAAACAAAGCCATAAATGGTGACAGGGTCCCAGGAGGGAGCAGTGGGTGACAGTGGCAAAGTGACAGGGCCACCCCAAATGTTGAGGGAGTTCCAACACATGGGCCAGCAATGGGTGACAATGGTGACATGGCCATCCCTAATAAAGCCACAAATGTTGAGGGGGTACCTGGAGGGAGCAGTGACGGTGACACTGGCAAGGTGGCACAGTCAGTCCCAACAAAGCCATAAATGCTGACGGGGTTTCAGGATGGAGGGATGGGTGACAATGGCAAAGTGTCACAGCCACCCCAAACAAAGCCATGAATGGTGACAGGGTCCCAGGAGGGAGCAGTGGGTGACAGTGGCAATGCGACACAGCCACCCCCAAAAAGCCATAAGCGCTGAAGGGGTATCAGGACACAAGGCAGTGATGGTGACAGTGGCAAAGTGACACTGCCACCCCTAATAAAGCCATAAATGCTCATGGGGTCCCACCAGGCAGCAGTGGGTGACAGTGGAAAAGTGACACAGCCACATAAAGCCATAAGTGCTGAGGGGGTACCAGGACACAAGGCAGTGGCAAAGTGACACTGCCACCCCTAATAAAGCCATAAATGCTCATGGGGTCCCACCGGGCAGCAGTGGGTGACAGTGGAAAAGTGACACAGCCACATAAAGCCGTAAGTGCTGAGGGGGTACCAGGACACAAGGCAGTGGCAAAGTGACACTGCCACCCCTAATAATGCCATAAATGCTGCTGGGTGCCAGGCCATGAGGCAGCGATGGTGACAGTGGCAGTGTGACACCGCTGTGTCCCCAGCACCACCTTAAGGGACCCCCCCATCCCCTCCTGCTCCACCTTAAGATGTCCCCGGGTCACTGCCAGGCGCAGGGATGCTCCAGGAATGGCCCAGGGCACATCCTGGTGGTGCCTGGAGCAGCCTGGCAGTGACAGGGGACCCGGGTCCTGCACTCAGGGGACAGCTCCGAGTCATTCCCGGGGACACCTCCGTGCCAGTCCTGTGTCACTCTGTGGGGACACCTCCCTGCCAGCTCCACGTCATTCCAGGGGATGCCCTTCCCAAAGCCCTGTGTCACTTTAGGGACACTGTGTCACTTTGGGGACACCTCCCTGCCTGCTCCATGTCACTGTGGGGACACCTCTGTGCCCACCCGATGTCACTCTGTGTCACACCTCCCTGCCCACCCTGTTATCACTCTGGGGACACCTCCCTGCCCACCCCCGTCACTTTGGGGACATCCCCTGCCAGCCCCGTGTCTCTCTGGGGACATCTCTGTGCCCACCCTGTGTCACTTTGGGGACACCTCCCTGTCAGCTCCATGTCACTCTGTGGGACACCTCCATGCCAACCCTGTGTCACTCTGTGGGACACCCTGTGCTAGCCCCATGTCACTCTGGTGACAGCCCCGTGTCACTCTGGGGGGGACACCCCCATGCCTGCCCGGTATCACTTTGGGGACACCTCTGTGCCAGCCCGGTGTCACTCTGTGGAACATCCCCTGCCAACCCCATGTCACTCTGAGGGGACACTTCTGTGCCAGCCCCGTGTCACTCTGTGGGACACCTCTGTGCCCACCCTGTGTCACTTTGGGGACACTCCCATGCCTGCCCCTGTCACTTTGGGGACACCTCTGTGCCAGCTCTGTGTCACTCTGGAGGGGACACTTCTGTGCCAGCCCCGTGTCACTTTGGGGACACCTCTGTGCCCACCCATGTCACTCCGTGTCACACCTCCCTGCCCACCCTTTGTTACTTTGGGGACCCCTCCCTGCCAGCCCTGTGTCACTCTGTGGGGACACCTCCCTGCCCACCCCGTGTCACTCTAGTGACACCCCCATGCCAGCCCCGTGTCCCCACGTGTCCCCACGTGTCCCTGCAGCAGGAGGAAGCAGCAGGATCGATCCCGCTCCGCTCCAGCCCAGCTGCAGGGAGGGAGGGGACAGCAGGCAGGGAGGGGACAGCAGGCAGCTGGCACGGAGGGAGGGGACAGCTGGCAGCCGGCACAGCAGCCTCGCTGTCCCCACCCGGCCATGACGAGGAGGCTGAGCAGGATCCTGGGATGTCCCGGCCCGGATTCCCCAGCAGAGGGTGGAAAATGTGGCTGATGGCCATGGAGCCACGGGGACACACGTGGGGACACACGTGGGGACACACGGGGACACGGGACAGGGCAGCCAGGGGTCCCAAAGCAGATCCCACCCATGGGAACGATCCCAGGGCTGTCCCCCACCCTCCCTGGGGAACTGAGGGGGGTTTGGTGGCTCTGTGCTGGCACAGGGAGGGTGACAAAGAGCCTGTGCCACCCAAATGCCACTGCAGGTGACAAAGGTGACAAAGAGCAGCAGCCCTGGGCAGGTGCCACCCATGGGGCCACTGCAGGCTCTGGGGCAGGATTAGCAGGGGAATGGGGCAGAAATTCTGGATGGAGGCCACATGTGACAGCAGGGAGCTGTCACCAGTGCCACATCTGCCTGGGGACAGTGGCACAAGGAGCCTCCCTGCAGGAACGGGGCTGGGGAGTGGCAGCCCTGGGTGAGTCAGGGTGGCTGTGCTGGCACCCAGGGGACACGGGTGACTCAGTGCAGTCACACCCCAAAGCCACCCCAAAGCCACTCTGGGAGCTGCCCCGAGGGCTTGGGGTCTGCTGGCACCTCCTGGGGCACAGCTGGAGCTGCCACAACCAGCAGACCCCAAAGTGACACTGGGGCTGGGGACCCCAAGGGCCACCTAAGGGGGGCTCTGGGGGACAGTGTTTGCCCACGAGGACAGTGCCAGGCTGGAGAGAGGACAGCCAGGACAGTGCCAGGCTGGAGAGGGGACAGGCAGGACAGTGCCAGGCTGGAAAGGGGACAGCCAGCACAGTGCCAGGCTGGAAAGGGGACAGCCAGGACAGTGCCAGGCTGGAGAGAGGACAGGCAGGACAGTGCCAGGCTGGAAAGGGGACAGCCAGGACAGTGCCAGGCTGGAGAGAGGACATCCAGCACAGTGCCAGGCTGCAGAGGGGACAGGCAGGACAGTGCCAGGCTGGAAAGGGGACAGGCAGGACAGTGCCAAGCTGCCAAGGGGACAGCCAGGCCTGCAGCACAGGGTGGCACCGAGGGACCCATGGGTCCAGGTGGGATCAGGGCACTCCAGGGCACGGATCCTACAGCAGGACAGGGGTGCTGGCAGGACACCCCGGGCTGGTGACACACAGGAGGACAAGGCCCTGTGCCACCGCAGAGGGGTGATCAGCAGAGGGACAATGAGAATGGGGATGGGGACAAACAGTGGGGTCAGACAGAGGTGCCACAGGTCCCCTTGGGCTTCTCCTCTTCCCAAAAATCCCCGAGGATCTGGAGCAGAGACCCTTTGTGTGCTCTCTGGGATTTGGGGCAGCTCAGCTCCACGGGAGGGACATCCCCGGGGCATCGGGGTGGGGCTGAACCCTTCACCTCCCCTACAAGAACCTTTTGGGTTCTCCTCCCGCCTCTCCTCCCACCCCACAGCAGCGTGATCCCACTTTGGCAGGGCTGAGCACATTGTTTGTGACTTTGTGGCTTTGTGTTTCCACCGGGACTTCCCCCCTTCTCTAACGACATCCCGATATTGTCTGTCCTTCCCGGTCCCGCTCGCAGCTGGAAAGCTGCAAATCCCCCCCTGCAGCACTAAAAATATCCCACAGATCGTCACTGCTGAGTCCCCATCCCACAGTTTTAGGGCTGAGTCCCATCCCAAAGCTCCAGGGCCAAGTCTCCATCCCACAGCTTTAGGGCTCAGTCTTCATCCCACAGTTTTAGGGCTGTGTCCCAATCTCACAGCTTTAGAGCTGAGTCCCCATCCCAGTTTTAGGGCTGAGTCCCCATCCCAGTTTTAGGACTGTGTCCCCATCCTACAGCTCCAGAGCTGAGTTCCCATCCCACAGTTTTAGGGCTGAGTTCCCATCCCAGTTTTAGGGCTGAGTTCCCATCCCACAGTTTTAGGGCTGAGTTCCCATCCCAGTTTTAGGACTGAGTCCCCGTCCTACAGCTCCAGAGCTGAGTTCCCATCCCACAGTTTTAGGGCTGAGCCCCCATCCCTAAACTCCAGGGCTGTGTCCCCATCCCACAGTTTTAGGGCTGAGTTCCCATCCCAGTTTTAGGGCTGAGTTCCCATCCCTAAACTCCAGGGCTGTGTCCCCATCCCAGTTTTAGGGCTGAGTCCCATCCCAGTTTTAGGGCTGAGTCCCATCCCAGTTTTAGGGCTGAGTTCCCATCCCACAGTTTTAGGGCTGAGTTCCCATCCCACAGTTTTAGGGCTGAGTCCCATCCCAGTTTTAGGGCTGAGTCCCCATCCCAGTTTTAGGGCTGAGTCCCCATCCCAGTTTTAGGGCTGAGTCCCCATCCCAGTTTTAGGGCTGAGTCCCCATCCCAGTTTTAGGGCTATGTCCCCATCCCAGTTTTAGGGCTGAGTCCCATCCCAGTTTTAGGGCTGAGTTCCCATCCCAGTTTTAGGGCTGAGCCCCCAAACCTAAACTCCAGGGCTGAGTTCCCATCCCACAGTTTTAGGGTTGAGTTCCCATCCCAGTTTTAGGACTGTGTCCCCGTCCTACAGCTCCAGAGCTGAGTTCCCATCCCACAGTTTTAGGGCTGAGTTCCCATCCCACAGACTGTCACAGCCAAGTCCCCATCCTAGAGTTTTAGAGCACCCCACAGCTCCAGGGATCAGTTCCCATCCCACAGTTTTAGGGCTGAGTTCCCATCCCAGTTTTAGGGCTGAGTCCCATCCCAGTTTTAGGGCTGAGTCCCATCCCAGTTTTAGGGCCAAGTCCCCATCCCACCGCCCCAGGAATCCCCTCAGAGCTGCACCCAGGGACTCTCTGCCCCCTGCACCCCCTCAGTGCCAGGGAAGGCTCCACTGCTGTGCCACCAGTGCCACCAGCCTGGCTGATGAGGGGGCCCCAAAAGCCAGCCCAGCCCGTGAGGGCAGAGGTGACACCCTGAGACCCTCCCAGAGGTGACCCCAGGTGTCACTGCCACCACCCCAGCTGCAGTGTCCAGGTTTGCCTTGGAGCATCCTCAGTCCAGGAGGGACCTGGGCCCTTTGGGGACTCACTGCTCCTGTCCCTGACCCACAGTGCCCCCAACAGCTGAAGGTGGCACATGGCCACCCCGCCAGCGCCCTCTGACCTTTACACCTCCCCTCCCACCCTGTCAATGATTAAACAGGGAACAGCTGGAGCAGCACCTGGGCTGTGGGGAGGAGCTGCTAACCCCAACCCACATCCCTGACAGCCCCAGAGGTGACAACCCCAGACCATGGGACAGCCACTGGAGACACCATCTTTAAGTGCCACCTTCATGTGGCTCCATCCCAAAAGAGACAATCCCAGACCACATGACAGCCACTGGAGCTACCACCCTCCAGCATCACTTTCACATGGCTCCACTCCACAGGTGACAACCCCAGAGGTGACAGCCCCAGACCTTGGGAGCCACCACTATCAGATGTCACTTTCACATGGCTCCATCCTGGAGGTGACAACCCCAGAGGTGACAGCCCCAGACCTTGGGAGCCACCACAATCAGATGTCACCTTCACATGGCTCCATCCTGGACGTGACAACCCCAAACCTTGGGAGCCACCACCTTTGGACATCACATGCATGTGGCTCCATCCTGGAGGTGACAACTCCGGAGGTGACAACCCCAGACCATGGGAGACACCACCATCAGATGCCACCTCCACATGGCCCCATCCTGGAGGTGACAACCCCAGAGGTGACAACCCCAGACCATGGGAGACACCACCATCAGGTGTCACCTTCACATGGCTCCATCCTGGAGGTGACAACCTCAGAGGTGACAACCCCAGACCATGGAAGACACCACCATCAGGTGTCACCTTCACATGGCTCCATCCTGGAAGTGACAACCCCAGAGGTGACAACCCCAGACCATGGAAGACACCACCATCAGATGTCACCTTCACATGACTCCATCCTGGAAGTGACAACCTCAGAGGTGACAACCCCAGACCATGGAAGACACCACCATCAGATGTCACCTTCACATGACTCCATCCTGGACGTGACAACCCCAAACCTTGGGAGCCACCACCCTTGGACATCACATGCATGTGGCCCCATCCTGGAGGTGACAACCCCAGAGGTGACAACCCCAGACCATGGGAGACACCACCATCAGATGTCACCTTCACCTGGCCCCATCCTGGAAGTGACAACACCAGAGGTGACAACCCCAGCCCACTCACCTTCAACAGGCGACGTCTTCAACCTCTTGCAGACGTTCTGGACGCCTCCATAGGAGTCGTTGATCCGGGCCACGGCCTCGGCGCTCCTCAGCTCCATGAGGTTCCTGAGCTCCACCAAGGAGCACCCAAAGTCCCCCTCATGGCTGCCCTCGGCCACCGAGTTCCCGGGGTGGTGGTCGGCCACGTTGTTCGTCATCTTGTCACGGTGCCGGCGCCCCCGGCGCGGCGCTCCCGGCGCGGCCTCGCTCGCGGCTCCGGCGGCTCCGGCGGCTCCGGGGGATGATGCTCCGTGCGGCCCCTTCCCTGGGGGCTTCCCTGGGGGCTTCCTGGGGGGAACGGGCTGCTCTAGCCGAGCCCAACTTGTCGGGATGAAGGTGTAAACAGGATGTGCATGTTACCGCGGAGGCGACCTTAGCAACGCCCGGCGTGCAGCTCCTGCAGCGGGAGGAGGAGGAGGAGGAGGAGGAGGAGGAGGAGGGCTCCCTGGATACCACAGCAACTGGAGCTGCGAAAACAACCGTGGGAAACAAAAATATCGGCGTCAGGAGGGCTTGGGAAGGAGCGAGGCGCCCCATGGGGTGGGAGAGGGAGCGGTGATGCCCCAAGGAGGGGATTTTTTAGGGAGAATTTGGTGTCAGCGCGGTCGGGGCAGGAATTCCTGGGTGAGAAGTTGAGCTCGGAGTGTGGAGCGGGGAAAAGCCGCAGCTGCGGGGCCGGGCAGGAAAGGAGCGCAGGTGGTTCTTCACTTTCAGCCCAGACAAACCCTCCCGTTGATTTTGGGTTAAAAATACCCCTCAGCAGTGGGAAACAGCTGCTTCCTCCCCTGGGCAGGACGTGGGGGCCCCAGCATTGCTCCCCGCCCTGCTGGCAGGTAGGGAATATCCCAATATCCCAATATCCTGATATCCCAATATCCAAATATCCTGATATCCTGATATCCCAATATTCAAATATCCCAATATCCCAATATCCTGATATCCCAATTCCCAAAATCCCAATATCCTGATATCCCAATATCCCAATATCCTGATATCCCAATATCCCAATATCCTGATATCCTGATATCCTGATATCCCAATATCCAAATATCCCAATGTCCCAATATCCTGATATCCCAATATCCCAATACTCCAATACCCTGATATCCCAAAATCGCAATGTCCAAATACCCCAATATCCAAGTGTCTCAAAATCCCAATATCCTAAATTCCCAAAATCCTGATATCCTGATATCCCAATATCCAAATATTTCAATATCCCAAAGTCCCAATATCCCAAAGTCTCAATATCCCAATGTCCCAAATTCCCCAAATCCCAATATCCAAATATCCCAAAATCCCAATATCTCAAATACCCCAATATCCCAAATTCCCAATATCCCAAATTCCCAAAATCCCGATATCCCAATATCCAAGTATCCCAATATCCCAAAATCCTAATGTCCCAATGTCCCAATATCCCAATATCCCAAAACCCCAACAGAGAAAGGGGCTGCAGCACCCCGTGGGCTCTACACTAGCTGGGAGATGCCACAGGAACCACGAAATACAAAAGGGAAGTGAAGAGAAACCACCAAAACCTGAGAGTTTCTCAGAAACTGAGGCTTTTCCGTTAATGACCTGTTCTGAGGCAGCTCCCTGAGGGCAGCAAGTGGCTCTCAGTGTCCCCAAGAGCTGCCACCCTGGCCACAACCCCCCAGCAAGGACAGAGGAGCCCTAAAAACACTTCAATGAGGCCAAGCAGGGACCATGAGCATCCCACAGCTCCCCCATTCCTCAGGGATTTGGGGGCTGGGATTCCCTGCTGGCATCTCGGAGTTCTAGGGACAAACAGGGACATGAAGGGAACAGCACAGGCCAGAGGGGGAAAAGGGCTTTTTGTCAGCCAGGGTTAGCTGTGTTCCCAAGCTCCAGGGAAGCTCCCGGCACTCCAGAGGCAAAAAGGCTGCGAGGGGAGGCTCTCATGGAGAGAAAATAAAATCTTTCTGAGGGCAAAATAAATAAAGAGCAACAAGGGAACGGCCACTCTGGCAGCATCCGCCCCAGATGGGGCCCAGGGGTGGCAGAGCCGGCTGGGGAGGGACAGGAGGGAGGAGGGAGAACGCCCAGGGCTGATCCCAGAACACAGGGGGTGCACCAGCCCTCAGAAACCCCACAGAACGGCACCAAATCAGCACAAGGATGGCACGGACAGCCCCAGTTTCAACCCCAGAGCTCTCCCATACTGCCCCATCCCAAACTGCCCCGATTTCAGCCCCAGAGTTGTCTCAAACTGCCCCATCACAAACAGCCCCGATTCCAGCCTCAGAGCAGTCCCAAACTGCCCCAACTGCAGCCCCAAAGTTGTCCCAAACTGCCCAATTTCAGCCCCAAAGTTGTCCCAAACTGTCCCAATTCCTGCCCCAGAAATGTCCCAAACTGCCCCATCCCAAACTGCCCCAATTTCAGACCCAGGACTGTCCCAAACTGCCCCAATTCCAGCTCCAGGGTTGTCCCAAACTGCCCCAGGGCTGTCCCAAACTGCCCCAATTCCAGCCCCAGGACTGTCCCAAACAGCCCCGATTCCAGCCCCACAGTTGTCCCAAACTGCCCCAATTTCAGCCCCAGGGCTGTCCCAAACTGTCCTGTCCCAAACTGCCCCAATTCCAGCCCCACAGTTGTCCCAAACTGCCCCAATTTCAGCCCCAGGGCTGTCCCAAACTGTCCTGTCCCAAACTGCCCCAATTCCAGCCCCAGGGCTGTCCCAAACTGTCCTGTCCCAAACCACCCCGATTCCAGCCCCAGCCCCAGGGACAGCACAACCCCAAAGAACCAACCCCCCCTGCCTGGCCCTCCTTATCCCACCAGCAGCACCCCCAGGGCAGCTCCCGGCGCTATCAGGGCACCACAGGCACCAACTGCACCTCGGGGACAGCAGTGACACCGCCAGAATGTCCCCACCTCGGGAGGGACACGTGGCCCAGCTGCAGGGAGGGGGGGAGAGGGGCAGGATGGGGGGAACACCGGGATGGGGACACAGGGATGGAAGGACACGGGGATGGGACACAGGAAAGCGACACAGGAATGGGACAGGAATGAAAGGACACAGAGATGGAAGTACACAGGGATGGGACACAGGGATGAAAGGACACAGATGGGACAGGGATGGGACACAAGGATGGGACACAAGGATGGGACACAAGGATGGGGACACACGGATGGGACACAGGAATGGAAGGACACAGGGATGGGACACAGGAATAGGGACACAGGAATGAAAGAACACAGAGATGGACACAGGGATGGAAGGACACAGAGATGAACACAGGGATGGAAGGACACAGAGATGGACACAGGGATGGACGGACACAGAGATGAACACAGGGATGGAAGGACACAGAGATGAACACAGGGATGGAAGGACACAGAGGTGGACACAGGGATGGAAGGACACAGAGATGGACACAGGGATGGAAGGACACACGGATGGGACACAGGAATGGAAGGACACACGGATGGGACACAGGAATGGAAGGACACAGGGGTGGGACACAGGAATAGGGACACAGGAATGAAAGGACACAGAGATGGACACAGGGATGGAAGGACACAGGGATAGGACACAAGGATGGGGACACACGGATGGGACACAGGGATGGAAGGACACAGAGATGGGACACAGGGATAGAAGGACACAGAGATGGACACAGGGATGGAAGGACACAGGAATGGGACACAGGAATGAAAGAACACAGAGATGGACACAGGAATGAAAGGACACAGAGATGGACACAGGGATGGAAGGACACAGAGATGGACACAGGGATGGAAGGACACAGGGATGGAAGGACACAGAGATGGACACAGGGATGGGACACACGGATGGAAGGACACAGGGATGGGACACACGGATGGAAGGACACAGGGATGGGGACACTGCAGCTCCTGGCACACCCAAGCTCCCACCCAGAGCGTTTGTGCTGCTCCATCCAGCAGGGATCCCTGCCCATCCCCAGCCCCGTTATCCCACGGCTCCTCCTGGAGCTGAGCTCATCCATCCCTGCAAGGCAGCAGCTCCCAGCAGCGGGAAGAAGGAGGTGGCAGGCCCAATTAAGCAGGCTCCTGCTGATTAAGAGAAAAAACGCTAATTCCCCCTCCCCACCACGCTCATTTCCTCCTCTTTCATAGCAACCGGCGCTGTCTGAGGAGCGCTCAGAGGTTAAGAGGGAGACGGTTAATTAATACTGGAACAGCCTAGCCCTTAATTACCCCTGACAGAGCTCAGGGGGCAGCGATCAGCCCCAGCCCTGTGTCCCACTGTGAGATTCCAGCCTGGAATTTGCTCTCCTAGGGAAAAGGAGGGACCCAGCACCATCCCTGTGTCCCACTGTGAGATTCCAGCCTGGAATTTGCTGTCCTAGGGAAAAGGAGGGATCCAGCACCATCCCTGTGTCCCACTGAGAGATTCCAGCCTGGAATTTGCTCTCCTGGGGGAAAGGAGGGATCCAACCCCATCCCTGTGTCCCACTGCGAGATTCCAGCCTGGAATTTGCTCTCCTAGGGAAGAGGAGGGATCCAGCCCCATCCCTGTGTCCCACCCTGCAATCCCAGCCTGGGACCGAGGTGTGGGATGGTTCCTGTCCACTCTGAGCATCCTCCCCCAGCCCTTCTGGGATCACAGCCCCATTCCCAGGGGATCCACCCAGATCAGAGCCATCACTCTGAGGAGCTCCCAGTGACCCCAGCACGTTCTGTCCTTCACTCTGGGAATCCATTCCCACAGCTCCCAGACCTTGGAGAGGAACAAACTCTCCCTGAGGGAAGAAAGTAAACAGCCCAGGTGGGGAGAGGACAGGACCTGAGCTCCCTGAGCTCCTCTGTCACCTCCCTGCGAGGGTGACACCAGCTGTGTCACCTCCTAAATGCCATCCCTGAGCTGGGGACCCACCTGGAGCCTGGTGGGGTGTGAGGGGAGGAAAGAGACGGGTGTGAGGGGAGGAAAGAGAGGGGTGTGAGGGGAGGAAAGAGAGGGGTGTGAGGAGTGGAAGGAGCAGGATATGAGGGGAGGAAGAAGAGGGGTGTGAGGGGAGGAAGGATTAGGAGAGGAGTGTGAGGGGAGGAAGAGTAGGAGCAGGGTATGAGGAGAGGAAGGAGAAGGAGAGGGGTGTGAGGGGAGGAAGGAGCTGGATATGAGGGGAGGAAGGAGTGTGAGGGGAGGAATGAGAGGGGTGTGAGGGGAGGAAGGAGCAGGAGTGTGAGGGGAGGAAGGAGCAGGAGCAGGAGTGTGAGGGGAGGAAGGAGCGTGCGGGCTCCAGGCAGGAGGAGCTGGCGAGGAGCAGCGGAGCCGGTGCTGCAGCTGAACCTGCCCGGAATAATAAACGGCAGCACGGCACCTCTGTCCTGCCAGGGGCACCTCTGTCCTGCCAGGAACAGTGCCCACGGCCAGGGCCACCACCCCAGCGTGGTCTGTGCCCACCCCAGCCCCAGCACCTGCTGGATTCAACCTCGGAGAAAAGCGACGAGGAAAAATTAATCAGCCGGAGATGGCACAAGTGACAACTCCAGCCACGGCGTGGGTGGCCCTGCTGCCATGCTGGTGGCACTGCTGATGGCACCAGGAGCCTGGCACGTGCCAGCAGCAGCTGTGGCTGGGTCCCTGGGTAAGGACAGGGATCCTCCTGCCTCAGGACATCAGATCAGAGCCCAGATGGGAGCACTGCTCCATCCTCCCATGGATGATCAGTAATCCCTGCCCAAGCTCAGGATGTTCTTCCATTGATAAAATCCGTGCCCCAGCTGGGACATCTCCCACCACCAGGCCAAGGAAAAGCATCACCAGCCACCACATTCCCTGCCCAGAGCCACAAGTCCCAGCTGGCATCAGGTGGATCAAGGTGGCATCACCTTCCCCAAGCACCTGGATGGATGCCAGCCCCTCTCAGCAGCACCCAGCAGGGTCCATCTCCTCTCCCAGTTTGGGAATGGGGTGTTGGGAACACTTGGCTGCCGGAGGTTGCCATGGCAAACTCAATGTAAAGCTGTCAGGGATGCTGTTTATGTTGCCAAGTGGGGAGGAAGGGAAAAAAAATAATAAAAAGAAAAAAAAAAAAATCAACTCCCTCAAAATTACCCTTCCTTGGCTCGGGTTTGAGATTTTCTCTTGTTGGGAATCTGAAGCTGCATCTGCAGTGGGATGAGAGAGGCTGCACGGACAGACGGACAAACGGAACCAAAGTAGCCAAGGAAAGCAGAGAAACGGCCTGGGGGCACCTTTAGTGCCCTGGCGGCTGGAACTGCCCCTGCAGGGCTGCACTGCTCCCTGCCCACCTCACACCCACCCACTGCTCCCGGAGCGGGGCTGGGGACACAGGGGAGCGAAAATCCTCTGGAAAGGCTGAATCCAGGCAGGAATCACGGGGTGAGACCCCCGGGAGAGACCCTTGGGGTGCTGGGGAGGGCACAGGGAAGTGAAAATCCTCTGGAAAGGCTGAATCCAGGCAGGAATCACGGGGTGAGACCCCCGGGAGAGACCCTTGGGGTGCTGGGGAGGGCACAGGGAAGTGAAAATCCTCTGGAATGGCTGAATCCAGGGAGAGACCCATGGGGTGAGATCCTTGGGGTGCTGCCATCACCGAGGGGGCTGGGGGAGGGCACAGGGAGGTGAAAATCCTCTGGAATGGCTGAATCCAGGCAGGAATCATGGGGTGAGACCCATGGGGTGCTGGGAGGGGACAGGGAAGTGAAAATCCTCTGGAATGGCTGAATCCAGGCAGGAACGCCTGGGAGACACCCATGGGGTGGTGCCATCACCGGGGGGGTTGCTGGGGAGGGCACAGGGAGCCTCTGGAATGGCTGAATCCAGGCAGGAACCCCCGGGAGAGACCCTTGGGGTGCTGCCATCACCGAGGGGGGCCCAGGGTGGTGCAAATCCTCTGGAATGGCTGAATCCAGATCCAGGGAGACACCCTGGGGGCACCAGACCCCCCTGCAGCCCCTCAGAGCAGGGTGAAACACATTCCCACCGGCTCTGCACTGGCACTCCGGGCACAGGGGACACCTTGGGGACAGGGAGGGCGCGGAGGGAGGGGACACAAACCCCACACCGGGGTCCAGCCGGCTCCCTGCGCTGGTGGGACAGGGCCACGTGGAGCACGCGGTGCCCGGCCCGCGGTGACAGCGGCTCTGGGGGGGTTTGGGGGTCCCCGCTGTCCCCCCGATGTCCCCCCCAGGAGCCACCTCGGGCAGCGGGGGGGCCCCGGCGGGCTTGGGGGGCCCCTCCCCTGCACACTCACCAAATCGCAATGTGCAGATGGCAGCGGCTCCCGCTCCTGCTCCTGCCTGTTCCCAGCAACACCCCTGGCAAGGGAAGCCTTCCCTCCTTAACCCCTGCGGCGCCGGGCGAGGCCACCCGCAGGGGACACGGCGGGGGCGGCGGCACCTCCTGCGGCGGGGGAGGAGACAAACCTCGGAGGGGCAGGGGACATCCCCGCCGGGACTGTCACCCTCGGGGAGGAGGGACGGCGTGGCACAAGGTCACGGCGGCGGAATCTCCATCCTGGTGCCGCGGGGAGGGGAAGGGGACAAGGCCAGGCCGCGACAGCGCGGACAGAGCCCCGGACACTAAGGAGGAGCTGTCCCCTTCCCCTGGCCACGCTGGTGTCCCCGAGCCCCCCTCCTTGCACCCTACAGGTGCCGAAAGCAGAAGCGGTGGCACCCGGGGACAGCCACCTGTGGCACCCGCGGGATGTCCCCTTCCTCCCGCAGCAGCATCCGCTTCCTCCGCCAGGGGTGGGGACAGCGACACGGCACCCCCGCCACACCTTGGGGACACTGCAAAGCCGAACCATGGCTCTGGGGACACCGCGGTGACAGCCGGACACCCCCGCTCCTGGCGGGGCAGAGGGGGAAGGAGCCCGCAGGCTTCATCCGGCGAGATGGGGGAATAAATGTGGGGGGAATGTCCTGGAAAAGGAGCAGGAAAACGCCCAGGAAGCGCTGTGCCAGGGAAACTGAGTCACCAACCGAGTCACCAGCCCGGTGACAAAGCCAGTGACAAAGCGAGTGACAAACCAGGCACGGAGCAGTGACACAGCCCAGGGCGCGGGGCTGGAGCTGCAGCCGGGAATTCCTGCGGGAATTCGCTGTTGGGATCCGGCCCTGAGGCTGCTGCTCGCCAGCCCCGGCAGGCAGGGAGGGCAGGGCAGGGTCCCCGTGTCCCGCATCCCTGCGGGTCCCCACGAGTGACAATTCCTGACTCCCATGAGTGACAATTGCCAATTTCCACAAGTGACAATTCCCGACTCCTGCAAGTGACAATTCCCATCTCCATGAGTGACAATTCCCAATTTCCACGAGTGACAATTCCCATCTCCACGAGTAACAATTCCCATCTCCACAAGTGACAATTCCCATCTCCACGAGTGACAATTCCCATCTCCACAAGTGACAATTCCCATCTCCACGAGTAACAATTCCCATCTCCACAAGTGACAATTCCCATCTCCATGAGTGACAATTCCCAACTCCCATGAGTGACAATTCCCATCTCCACGAGTGACAATTCCCAATTTCCACGAGTGACAATTCCCATCTCCACGAGTAACAATTCCCATCTCCACAAGTGACAATTCCTGACTACCATGAGTGACAATTCCCATCTCCACGAGTGACAATTCCCAATTCCCATGAGTGACAATTCCCATCTCCACGAGTAACAATTCCCATCTCCACGAGTGACAATTCCCATCTCCACGAGTAACAAGTCCCATCTCCATGAGTGACAATTCCCATCTCCACGAGTGACAATTCCCGACTCCCATGAGTGACAATTCCCATCTCCACGAGTGACAATTCCCATCTCCACAAGTGACAATTCCCATCTCCACGAGTGACAATTCCCGACTCCCATGAGTGACAATTCCCATCTCCATGAGTGACAATTCCCATCTCCACGAGCGACAATTCCCAATTTCCACGAGTGACAATTCCCAACTCCCATGAGTGACAATTCCCATCTCCACGAGCGACAATTCCCATTTCCCAAGCAGCTCCCCCACATCTCCCTGTCCATGACATCGGGCTGGGGACAATTGAGGGTGACGCGCCACAAGCCACCAGCTACCGCAGGCTCAGGGTGCCACAAGAGCCGCTGGCCCGCGGTGTCACTGTCACTGGCGATATCACTGTCACCCACGGTGACAACCCCACAGGGCTGTGCCATTCCCGGTGCCAGCAGTGCGGCCACGGGGCTGCCATGTGCAGGACACAAGGTTGGGGCCTGTCCCCAAACTGTCTGTCACCCCCTTGGTCACAGACCTTCAACCCCACAGAGGTGACACCAACGGTGGTGAAGCCACCACAGCATTGTCCCACGCCTGGCTGTGTCACACCATCCTCCTCCTCTTCTCCTTCCTCCTGCCAGGCCAAGAGGAGGGATGGCAGCATGGCCAAGGTCACAGTGAAAGCAGAAGGAAAAGGCAGGAGGAGGTGACATTCCCCAAAACGAATGTCCCTGCCGCCACCCTGCAGGGCACTCACGCGGCCGCCGCCACCCCGCTCGTTCCAGCTGCTCTGGCTCCCATTTTGCTCCTATTTTGCCTCTTGCTAATTGACGTTGGAAAACTGCTGGGTTTTGGCGTGCCCAAGGCAGCAATTAACTCCTGCAAAGGGCAGGGAAGAGCTGGAGGCGGAACGCTGGGCACGGCCTTGGCATGGATGCCGCGCTTCACAACACAGCTCCCCAAATCCCTCTGCCTCGAGCCCCAAAATCTCCACCCCTGAGCCCCCAAACCCACAGCCCCGAACCCCAAACCCCACAGCTCTGAGCCTGCTGCCACCAGGGGTTGTGACAGCACCCATTTGTGCCGTCCAGGCCTCCAAAAGTGTCACATCCACGTGCCAAAGCCACCGGGGTCAGGAATCTGCCCTCGCCCCCGGCCAGCCGGGGCTTCCCCGAGCCCCAGGGTGCAGCAGCCCAGGAATTCCATGGGGGTGGAAGCAAAGGGAAAGCAGGGAGCCTCCGGGCGAGCTGTCAGGGGGGAATGTTTCCATCTAAGGCCTTGGTATTTTCTCTGGCGGCGCCTGCACTAAATCAGCGCCGCTCCTCTCATTATTCCCTCGTGCTTTACAAGGTAGCAGGGCCGGGGCAGGAATGCAGGAGGATGGGGAGCAAAGGCAGCCTTGTCCTGCAGCAGCAAACACCTGCAGGCCTCGCCCTCTGCAGGGGCACAGCATCCCCTGGGCAGCCCCTCCGACACCGCCCCAGCAGCCCTGGTACTTTTAAAATTGAATGGTTTTGTTTGTGATTGTCTGATCACCAAAATCTGAGAGTATGGCTTTCGAAATTAGAGAATATGGCTTTTAAAATCAGAGAACATGGCTTTAAAAATCAGAGAACACGGCTTTAAAAATGAGAGAGTATAGCTTTCAAAATCAGAGAATATGGCTTTTAAAATCAGAGAACACAGCTTTCAAAATCAGAGAGTATGGCTTTCAAAATCAGAGAATATGGCTTTTAAAATCAGAGAATACGGCTTTTAAAATCAGAGAACATGGCTTTCAAAATCAGAGAATATGGCTTTTAAAATCAGATAACACAGCTTTCAAAATCAGAGAATATGGCTTTTAAAATCAGAGAACACGGCTTTCAAAATCAGAGAGTATGGCTTTCAAAATCAGAGAGTATGGCTTTTAAAATCAGAGAACACGGCTTTCAAAATCAGAGAGTATGGCTTTCAAAATTAAAGAACATGAATGTCACACCTGAGTGGAACATCTAGAGGACATTAAAGACATGTAGATGTGGTGCTGAGGGATGTGCTGAGGTGCTGCATTTGGCACTGCTGGCCCAAAGATTGGACTTGACAATCTTAAAGATCTTTTCCAGCCTCAACAATTCCGTGGTTGTACACAGGAGCCCTCAGGTAGGGGGGAGTTGAGCCATCTCGCTCTGTCCCTCTGTCCCCAAATTCACCTGTTCCCTGGAGGTGACAGCGGCACAGCCCTTGGGGGATTGTCCTGGATGCCAGCACGAGGTTTTGTCCACTCCTCCATCCCACCTGGCACCAGGAATGGGCTCTTCCCAGCCTGGGAGCACTGGGAAGCCACCCTGGGGTGATGTGGCAGCAGCTGGCACACACTGGGTCACCCCTTTCTCCTCCTTTCCCTTCCCTCCAGCTGGATCTGCTGCAGGGAGGTGTCCAGAGCAGCATCTCCCACCCCACAGCCCCTTCCAACTCTCCTTACTCCTGCAGCCCCATCCTGGGCTGGCTTAGCTCTGATTGCCAGCCCAGAGCAAGTGCAAAGTCGAGCTTTGGGATTTGGGCAGCTTGGAATTGTGGAGCAGGAGTGGAGGGGTGATGTGGCAGCAGCTGGCACACACTGGGTCACCCCTCTCTCCTCCTTTCCCTTCCCTCCAGCTGGATCTGCTGCAGGGAGGTGTCCAGGTCAGCATCTCCCACCCCGCTGCCCCTTCACCTCTCCTCCCTCCTCCAGACCCATCCTGGGCTTGGCTTAGCTCTGACTGCCAGCCTAGAGCGAGTCTAAAGCAGAGCTTTGGGATTTGGGCAGCTTGGAATCGTGGAGAGGGAGGGGAGGATAAAAACAAGGCAACAAACCAGCCCTGGGGCTGCTCTGGGATGGACACGGAGCAGTGGCCACATCCCAGCCCTGTCACAGTCCCTGTCACA
Source organism: Passerculus sandwichensis (assembly GCA_031885435.1). NCBI lineage: Eukaryota > Metazoa > Chordata > Aves > Passeriformes > Passerellidae > Passerculus > Passerculus sandwichensis. Next base: position 2,702,109 of record CM063155.1, read on the forward strand.
CCTGGCCAGCAGGGAGGTGGCACGGGGAATCCTGGCAGGATGGGGATCCCATTCTCAGGGAGCTGCTGCAGCCCCAGCCTGGGGACTGTCCTGGGAGGCCCCTGAGGAGCAGGAGAGGCCAGGGAGAGGCTGGGGCAGTGTCTGAGCTGGCCAGGCTGGAGCAGAGGCCACGGGGCTGGGATGGTGCCCAGGGCAGCAGGGAGGAGCTCAGAGCCCTCTGCTCCAGAGCCGCTCCTGGGCACAGCCCCAAGCAGGACTTTGGGTTTTGGGATCCCAGGACACTCCTCAGGCAGGAGCTGGGGCAGAGCCTGGGTTATCCCACCACTCCCAGCTCTCCCCAACCAGGATTTTGGATTTTTGGATCCCAGGACACTCCTCAGGCAGGAGCTGGGGCAGAGCTTGGTGCATCCCAACGCAGGGCAGGGATGCTCCCACCATTCCCAGCTCTCCCCAACCAGGATTTTGGGTTTTTGGATCCCAGGACATTCCTTAGGCAGGAGCTGGGGCAGAGCCTGGGTTATCCCACCATTCCCAGCTCTCCCCAACCAGGATTTTGGGTTTTGGGATCCCAGCACAGCAGGATTTTGGCAGGAGCTGGGGCAGAGCCTGGATTATCCCAGCCCAGAGCAGGGATGCTCCTGCCATTCCCAGCTCTCCCCAACCAGGATTTTGGGTTTTTGGATCCCAGTTCATTCCTTAGGCAGGAGCTGGGGCAGAGCCTGGTATATCCCAACCCAGGGAGAGCATGGGTTATCCCACCATTCCCAGCTCTCCCAAACCAGGATTTTGGATTTTTGGATCCCAGATCACTCTTTTGGCAGGAGCTGGGTTATCCCAGCCCAGGGCAGGGATGGTCCCACCATTCCCAGCTCTCCCATGGGATGGGGCAGCCCAGGAGCACCAGGAGCATTTCGTGTCCAGCTCATCTCCCCACACACCTGAGCACAGCAGAGATGCCACCAATCCCAACTCCCACCTTCCCACATCTCATTGGAATTTTAAACTCGGCTTCAATTAAATCAAACCCAGAGCACGGGGCAGTCTGAGAGGCCAAACAACACTCGGGGGACAGGGGAGCCACCGGGCAGGACAGGAGGACACAGGCTCGGTATTTTTAGCAGGATTACACAGGGACAGGGGATTCCTACCCCGAAGATCCCTGGGGGATGAAAACAGGGCCCGTCACTTCCTCCGGGGAAGCATCTGCTGCTCGGGGCAGGCAGCAGCAGGAGAGGGACAGCCCGAGGGTTTTGGGGTGCCCAGGACACCCCAGGACAGCGGGGATACCTGGTGGCTCACCTTGTCACCGCCGGAGCCGCTTCCTCTTCCCTGCTCCGTGAAGAATCCCGTGGGGAAATAAAAAAACAAACCCAAACCGGCAGCAATCCCTCCCAAAAATCCCCTCTGGGGAAACTGAGGCAGGAAATTGGGGATCCCCTAAAGCTGGGGATGTGCCAGTAGGGGATCCCCAGCAATTCCAGATGCGCTGCAAGGGAACCCTGACGATTGCAGCACTCGGCTCCCGAGGGTGGCAGCAGCCCCGGGGACACGGGGAAGGGCTGGGGACAGCAATGCCCCTCCTGCCACCGCCACCACGTGAGCCGGGATGGGTGTCCCTGCTCCCAGCTCCGACAATTCCCGCTCTGGATCACATCCCTGCCGGCCACCCTGTAACTCCTGCCAGCCCAGCTAGCTCGGATCCCTCTCCCCACTCTCCTCCAGCTTTAAATCCGTATTTTCCCATTAAAAAAAAACAAAAAAAAAACCCCAATCCTAACAGGGATTCCCTAAGGAACAAACCAGCAACAAGTGATAGGAGAAAGGTACAAAAAAAAAATAAAATTAATAATAAAAAAAAAAAGGCCGTGAGTGCTTTTCGCTGCTGCAAAGGGTTAAAAAAATAAAGTCGGGGAAAGCGATAGGAAAAACACACGCGGCTCCCAGGGAAGAGCGCGCCGGCTGCTCCCGTTTCCCTTCCCAACATGCCCCGCTCCTGGGAAAGTGTGGGCTGTTTTCCATATATAACTGCGAACTGTTCCATGCAGTAAGAAGTCTAATTAAAGGGAGCCAGGCGAGCAGGGGAAGGAGGTATTTATCCCCGAAGAAAGAACCCCCATCCTCAAAAATCCTCAAAATCCTAAATGGAGACCCCCTCGGTCAGTAAGGGAAAAGAAAAATAATAAGAAAAAGTTCTGTGGTGGTGGTGGTGTGGAGATCGGAAAAATTAAAAAAAAAAAGGAAAGGAAAGAAAAAAAAAACAGGCGGGAGAGGCAAATCAGAGCTTGGAAAATATGGAGAAATAGGAGGGGAGAGCCAGATGGGCCAGGAGAGCATGGGGAGGGGCAGGGCAGGGGGAGGGAAAGCTTCTCTGGGCTGGGATGGGCTGGGAGGGGGCACAGAACCCCCGGGAGCCCCCCAGGATCCTCCTTCTCCAGCCCCCTGAGGATCTGAGCAAACAGCAGGAATCAGCCTGGAAAATAAATATGGAAGGGAAGGGAAGGGGCTGGAGGGTGACGGATGCAGGGTGGGAGGGAAGGGGCACCACGCTGGGCACCCACCCTGGCACCCCCAAACAAAAGGGGTGACCCACAGGGTCTCACCCACCCCGACTGAACCCCACCGGTGTTTTGGAGCAACTGTCTCGGAGGGATGGAAAAAAAACTTGGAAAAAGCCTGGATGTGCTTTTGAGAGGAGCTTTGTTCGAGCTGTGCTGCCCACCAGCGCCAGGCACTGCCCTAATCCACAGCAGGCACCGCACTCCCGGTTTGGGGGGAGCCAGAGCAATTAAAAACCGTCAGCGGGCTTTAATTAAGTGCTGATTATGTGAGCTGGGGAGAGGCACCACCACCACCACCACCACCATCATCATCATCATGGGCGATGATTCCAGCTGGATGGGGCTCTTTGCTCCCTAAAATTGCACTTTGTCCTGCTGCCACCCTGCAGTCACCCTGATCTGGAGCTGCGGAGTTTGGGGTGTCATTCCCAGCCCTGTCAGCCATTCCCAACCCTGACATTGCCAACCTTGACATTCCCAACCCCAGCATTCCCAACCCTGACATTGCCAACCTTGACATTCCCAACCCCAGCATTCCCAACCTTGACATTCCCAGCCCTGTCAGCCATTCCCAACCCTGACATTGCCAACCTTGACATTCCCAGCCCTGGCATTCCCAAGCCCATCATTCCCAACCCCATCATTCCCAACCCTGACATTGCCAACCTTGACATTCCCAACCCCATCATTCCCAACCCTGACATTGCCAACCTTGACATTCCCAGCCCTTACATTCCCAGCCCTGGCATTCCCAACCCTGACATTCCCAGGCCCGGCATTCCCAACCCTGACATTCCCAGCCCTGACATTCTCAGCCCTGACATTCCCAACCCCATCATTCCCAGCCTTGACACTCCCATCCTTGCTGTTCCCAACCCCATCATTCCCAGCCCTGGCATTCCCAACCCTGTCACTCCCAACCCTGTCATTCCCAGCCCTGGCATTCCCAGCCCTGGCATTCCCAACTCTGACATTCCCAGCCCTGGCATTCCCAACCTCGTCACTCCCAACCCCATCACTCCCAACCCTGGCATTCACAGCCCTGTCATTCCCAACCCTGGCATTCCCAGCCCTGGCATTCCCAGCCCTGGCATTCCCAACTCTGACATTCCCAACCCCATCATTCCCAGCCCTGGCATTCCCAACTCTGACATTCCCAACCCTGGCATTCCCAGCCCTGGCATTCCCAGCCCTGTCAGTCCTTCCCAACCCTGGCATTCCCTTTCAGTCATTCCCAACCCCTTCATTCCCAGCCCCACCTCCCCACCCCGCCCTGCAGCCCGGCCCAGCCCTGACCTGCCATCCTGTTTATGCAACCCCACGCGTTCCCTCCTGCCAGCACCTCCCAGCTGCACCAGTAACCCCAGCAAACTGGGATATCCCTTCCCTCAGATCCCTGAACCCCGGCAAACTGGGATATCCCTTCCCTCAGATCCCTGAACCCCGGCAAACTGGGATATCCCTTCCCTCAGATCCCTGAACCCCGGCAAACTGGGATATCCCTTCCCTCAGATCCCTGAACCCCGGCAAACTGGGATATCCCTTCCCTCAGATCCCTGCAAGGAGGGACTGGAGCCTTCCACGGCCCTAAAGCCAGGCTTTGCCATAAATCCCAGCTGCCCAAAAAAACCCACCGGCAATGATGCTGGGATGCAACCCCAGAATGGTTTGGGGTGAAAGAGACCTCAAAGCTCATCCCATTCCATGGGCAGGGACACCTCCCACTATCCCAGGGTGCTCCAAGCCCAGTCTGGCCTTGCTTGGATCAGCTCAACCTCAGACACAACAGGGACAAGGACACGGTGCTGCCAGGGGAGCTCACACCCCAAATAACCCCCCCAAAACCCCACAGCCTGTGCCCAGCCTCCAAACCAAGCGGCCCTGGGGTCACCCGAGGTGACAGTGGCCACTGTCCCCGTGTCCTGGCGGAGCTGGGGCCGTGGGAGGCTCTGGCACGGCCCGGCCCTGCCCCAGGTGGGGCTCTAAGCAGCAGCGCTAATCCCGGGATAATTGCGGCTTTAGCAGCGATAGGGCCCAGATTAGCGGGGAAATCCCGGTGTTAGGGGCACCGAGCTGGCACCGAGCTGGCACCCAGCGGCCACCGAGCCAGGGGAGAGACGGATCCAGGGAACAGAGCGAGGGATCCGTGGGATACAGTCGAGGGATCCTGGGAGCAGAGTGAGGGATCCATGGAATACAGAGAGGGATCCTGGGAACAGAGCGAGAGATCTGTGGGATACAGCGAGGGATCCCAGAAATGGAGTGAGGGATCTGTGGGATACAGCGAGGGATCCATGGGAATAGAGTGAGGGATCCCGGGAATAGAGCGAGGGATCTGTGGGATACAGCAAGGGATCCCAGAAATGGAGTGAGGGATCTGTGGGATACAGCGAGGGATCCATGGGAATAGAGTGAAAGATCTGTGGGATACAGCGAGGGATCCATGGGAATAGAGTGAGGGATCCATGGGAATAGAGTGAGGGATCCATGGGAATAGAGTGAGAGATCTGTGGGATACAGTGAGGGATCCCAGGAATAGAGCGAGGGATCTGTGGGATACAGCCAGGGATCCCAGAAATGGAGTGAGGGATCTGTGGGAATAGAGTGAGAGATCTGTGGAATACAGTGAGGGATCCCAGGAATAGAGCGAGGGATCTGTGGGATACAGCCAGGGATCCCAGAAATGGAGTGAGGGATCTGTGGGATACAGCCAGGGATCCCAGAAATGGAGTGAGGGATCTGTGGGACACAGCCAGGGATCCCAGAAATGGAGTGAGGGATCTGTGGGACACAGCCAGGGATCCCAGAAATACAGCAAGAGATCCATGGGAATACAACGAGGGATCTGCAGGAATACAGTGAGGGATCCATGGGATACAGAGAGGGATCCCAGGAATGGAGTGAGGGATGCCAGGAATACAGTAAGGGATCAGTGGGATACAGCGAGGGATCCATGGGATACAGCAAGGGATCCATGGGAATATAGTGAGGGATCCCAGGAATACAGCAAGGGATGCACAGGGATACAGAGAAGAATCCCAGGAATACAGTGAGGGATCTGTAGGATGTAGTGAGAGATCCCAGGAATAGAGTGAGGGATCTGCAGGATACAGCAAGGGATCCCAGGAATACAGTGAGGGATCCTGGGAATACATCAAGGGATCTACAGGAATACAAGTGGGGACCTTGAGAATACAGTGAGGAATCCTAGGAACATAGCAAGGGGTCTGTGGGAACACAGGGATCCCGGGAATACAGCAAGGGATCCACAGGAGTACAGCGAGGGATCCCAGGAATACAGTGAGGGATTCATGGGAATACAACAACGGATCTGTGGGAACGCAGTGAGGGATCCTGAGAACACAGCAAGGGATCTGTGGGAACACAGTGAGGGATCTCCCCGGACACTGGCACCCAGCACAGACACACACACCCGTGGCTCTGGCCGTGATTCCTGCTCCCCATCCCAATGGAAAAATGCCAAACCCACGGGCAGGATTCCCCTCCAGCCCAGCTGTCCCGCCTGGGATTGCTCTGCCTGCTGGAATCCCCTCCATCCCCAAGGCTTTGTTTTCTCTTCCCTTCCCCAGCATTTTCCCTGCAGTACCAGGGGCCTTCCTCACCCTCTCCATCACCTCCCACAGAGCCCAGGCAGGGCCGGGCAGGGGGGTTTGCTCCTGGAATAATGAGGAGAGCAGGAATGCAGGGTGGGAGCTCGGATTGGGGCTGTCCAGCACTGTTTGGGGTCCCCCAGCACTGTTTGGATTCCCTCAAAATTATTTGGGGTCCCCCAGAACTGCTTGGAGTCACCCAGAACTGTCTGGGGCTCCCCAGCATTGTTTGGGATCCCCCAGCACTGTTTGGATTCCCTCAAAATTATTTGGGAGCCCGCAGAACTCTTTGGGGTCCCCCAGCACTGTTTGCGATCCCTCAGAATTATTTGGGATCCCCCAGAATTGTGTGGGGTCCCCCAGAACTATTTGGGGTCCCAAGAACTGTTTGGGGTCCCCCAGCACTGTTTGGGTTCCCTCAAAACAATCTGGGATCCTCCTGCACTGTTTGGGATCCCTCAGAATTGTTTGGGGTCCCCCAGCACCACCCTGGCTGCTCCCACACTCGAGAGGAGGCTGAGACTTGGGAAAATCCCTCTGCTCCCTGCTGGCTTTCCCTGGATGATCCCCCAGAACTGTTTAGGTTCCCCCAGAACTGTCTGGGGTCCCCCAGCATTGTTTGGGATCACTCAGAACTGTTTGGGATCCCCCAGAACTGTTTGGGGTCCCCCAGCATTGTTTGGGATCACTCAGCATTGTTTGGGATCACTCAGAATTTTTTGGGATCCCCCAGAATTGTTTGGGGTCCCCCAGAACTGTCTGGGGTCCCCCAGCATTGTTTGGGATCCCTCAGCACTGTTTGGGATCCCTCAGAATTGTTTGGGATCCCCCAGAACTGTTTGGGATCCCCCAGCACCACCCTGGCTGCTCCCACACTGGAGGGGAGGCAGATCCTGGGTGAGGAGGCTGAGATTTGGGAAAATCCCTCTGCTCCCTGCTGGCTTTTCCTGGATCCCTTCCCAGCGCCCCTGTTCCCAAAGGATCACCCCGAGAGGGGACAGATGCCAGGCAGGTCCCAGGGACTGAGGCACAGCAAGGCCGGGCCGTGCAGGCAGCTGCGTCCGGGGGAGTGCGAGGAGGAAGGGAGGCTCCCTCATCGTCCTTCCCAGAGGGAAAAGGGACAGTCCCGAGCCTGGAAGCGCCAGGGAACGCCAGGAAACACTTCCAGCTCCTCACTGCAGCCCCTGGGGCCGCAGGGCCGCGTCCCCCTGGCGCTGCAGAAGCTCCATCTGCAGCAGCTGCCCGGGATTCCATGCACTTCACGTCCGACTGCAGGAGCCGGAGGATCCCCTGGCTGCTGACCTGCACGGAAACGCCCGGCTCTGCTGCTGCTGCTGCTGCTCTGCTGGTGCTGATGATGATGATGCTGAGGGAGGGGAAGCAGGGCGAGGAAAGGCCATTCCTGCAGCCAGCTCTGGGTGGCAGATGCTCCAGCAGGTGCCCGGTGAGGTGAGACAGGCACTGAGCGCATCCAGGGATGGGAGAGGTGGGAAACGGCGCCAAGAAGGGAAGCAGGGAAGGGAAGGGATGAAAGGCACAAGGGATGCTCTGCTCCCTGCTGGCTTTGCCTGGATGCCTTCCCAACGACCCTATTCCTAAAGGATCACCCCAGAGGGGACAGATCCCAGCCAGGTCCCACGGGCTGAGACACAACAAGGAGCTGACACAACAGAATCCAGTTATGGATACGGAGCTGGAGCACGGCATGGATGGATTTTGGGCCCATGGGATGGGCTGTAGCCACTCTGGAGAATCCATGCACACCAGGACAGCCCCCTCTAGATGAGCTTCCCCCAAACAGGGAGCAGCATCTCAGCACCCTACCCATGGTTCCAGACTTTTTCACCTCCTCTACGAGCTCCAGCCAGCACCCAGCACACTCCAATAAATCCAAAATGTCCCTGAGGTGAGAAACCTGTGGATTTAACACCCCATGGAACAGCCAGGCCGGCTCCCAGGAGCACAGCACACCCCAGGGATGCCAGAGCAGGCAGCAGGATGAAGTTTTCCAGCTGGATTTCCCCCTGAGGATGCTGTTTACTTTCTCCTTCCCCCAGGAAATCTCCTGCTGACTCAGGAAACACCCTCAGGCACAGCTCTGCGGAGAGGAGACACTTCCCAGCCACAGCTTTGCTCCTTCCTTTCGTTTTTTTGGCCAGTCCAGTTGGGGTCAGATTGGAGAGCAATCAGTCACTTGGGAAATAACACCACTCCAGGCCTCCTCCCTCAAAGAAACCTCAAAAGACAGCATTTAAGGCGAGCTTAATTTGGACAACTAAAAATAGCCAGCACCAGTCACACTGGAAAATGCAGGATGTGGAGTTTCACTCTCTCCCAGCTCCAGCCTGCACATGGGGGTTTGTGGCCCCCAGCCCCATAGATTTGTCCCCAGAGATGGCCTGGCTCCCTCAGGGAATCCAGCAGGACCCTCTGATGCCCATCCCAGAGCCCTGCCTTGATGAAAGTGTGGGCACCCAAAACTTTCCCAGGCAGGATGTGGTGACTCAGAGCCACGTCTGCAGCGAGGGACACCCAGGAAAGATCCCAGCCACGCTTCCCAGCTTCTCCCAGCCCAGCCAAGCCTCTGATCCCGGCTCCCTGCAGCTGATTCAGCCCTGGGAGAAGGCAGCCAGGCCTTGAATCCTGGTTGTCATTCCTGCTGCTCCAGAGGCTGTCACCCACACTGTGACCCCTTCCAGCCTCGCTCCGGCCATCCCGAGGCTCCTCCAGGGCCAGCCTGGCGTTCCCAGCTGCCAGCACGGCCACAAATCCAGCCTGCCCTCATTTCCCTGCACTCCCCCTCCTTGCACCGAGCTCTCCCTCCTTGCACTAATCCCTCCCTGCTCCAGAGGCAGCAATAATGTTTAACTCAGGTTCACGCCGGAGCACGAGCTCCCTCCCAGCCCGGGTCAGCCCCAGGCGTGTCCCCATCACCGAGGCCATGCCAGATCCCCGCTGCTGGCACAGCCACGTGCCCGGCTCCGTCAGGAAGCCCCTCTGGAGAGGGAATCTCCGGGAAGCTCTCAGCTGCCAGCTGCAGCGATCCGTCATGCCAGGGCTGGGACACAGCCGGGCTCAGCTCTGCAGGTGCCATGAGAATCCCACAGCCGGCAGAACCCGCTCAGAGCCATCCCATATCCCCGGGGATCACCCCAAAATCAGGAGGCTTTGACAGAGCAAGGATAAGAAGGGACAGTGCTGGAGGACTGAGCCTGGCTCGTCCCAGTGTCCCTGGGCTGCCTGTGGAATGGCAGGAGTGGGAAAGCAGCTTTGCCACCGCATCCTGGGCTGTGCCCCCAGCAGCGCTCCAGCAACACAGGGTTATTTTTAAGAAGCCGGTGAGAAGGTGGGGAGGGAGGCGAGGAGCTGGAATGCCGTGAGAGCCACGCCACTAAGCCTCTGGAAAAGCTGGAGCCCCTGAGAGGCGAGGCATCGGCATTCCCAAGCAGGAACAAAAGGCGAGAAGCGAAGAGCCGAGGGCATTCCAGGGGCCACGGGGCATTCCAGGGGCCACGGGCACCTCCCGGCCGAGCGAGGGGTGGCGAAGGGACAGTAAAGCTCCAGCTGCTGCAGCAGGGTCCTTAATTAGCATCTCGAGAAACGGCGCCGAAAATCAGACACCTTCTGCCCGAAATCCGAGCCCGGACCTGAAAATCCGATCAGCGACCCCGATGCTCAAAGAGCAAAGGTCGCTTCCAGCCCCACGCAGGCCCCGCCACCGCCCCTCAGGGCTGCGCTGCCCCTCGGTGCCCCCGGAGCCCGGAGTCACCCCCTGCCCACCGCCAGCCCCCCCAGACCGAGCAGAGGCAGCACGGTGAGGGCCAGCGGCTTATTTTTAGCCTGGAGAAGGCAGGAGCCGGGAGCAGCCATCCCGAGTCTTGCCCTTGGCATGGGACACGCCGCTGTCCCCCCCGGGCCGCCCGCACCCCGCTGCCCCCCGGCCCTGCAGCGCTGCGTCCCCCCCGGGCTGGCATCACCTCCCCTGGCACGGCTCCTGGGCCCGGGCAGGAGGAGGAGGATGCTGGGCTCAGCCCTGGAGCCGGCCCCGCGGCACAAGGAGCGGGATTATTTACAGCTCCTTAACGGAGCGAGGCAGGGCTGACCTTTCCGAGCCGCAGACAAAGAGGAGATGTCGGGAATCGCTGCTCGCGGGACCCTTCCCGGCCCGGCGGGATGAGCGGGGGGCCAGAGCCACGCTGAGGGGGGTTCGGCAGCGGGGAGCCGGCCAAGGCCACGGAGAGCCAAGCGCGCTGGGATCCCAGCCTGGGAAAAGGAGGGATCGGATTCCTCCCTCCCCGGCCCCGCCGGACAAACTCTTCCGGGTGGGGACTCCTACGCGCCGCGCTCTGCCCAGGCACGGCTCGCTGCTCCTTCCCGCAGCCCACGGCGGCCTCGGCGGCGGCGAAACGCGGGGATACGGCCCGGAATGGCAAAATCGGGGCTGCTCCTCGCCCCCGGCGCCCCGCTCGGCTCAGCCCAGCTGCCGACTCATCCCTGCCGTGGAAGCGTCGAAGGAAAAGTTTCCCCGTCAGCACAAAACGCCGACACTTGGCCGAAGCTTCCCCTTGGCTGCTGCTGGCCTGGCCAGGAGTTTCCCCCGTTGGGGACACGCCAGGGCCTGGCCTCGGGTGGCTGCAGTGGGCGGGGGTGGCAGGGGACAGGCCTGGTCCTTGCAGTGTGGCACTGGTGTGGCACTGGTGTGGCCCAGTCCCTCCAATGTGGCACTGGTGTGGCACAGGTGTGGCCCAGTCCCTGCAGTGTGGCACTGGTGTGGCACAGATGTGCCCTGGTCCTTGCAATGTGGCCCTGGTGTGGCCTGGTCCTTGCAGCGCGGCCCTGGTGTGGCCCAGTCCCTGCACTGTAGCACTGGTGTGGCACTGGTGTGGCCCAATACCCACACTGTGGCACTGGTGTGACCTGGTCCTTGCAGTGTGGCACTAGTGTGGCCTAGTCCCTGCAGTGTGGCACTGGTGTGGCACTGGTGTGGCCTGGTCCTTGCAGTGCGGCCCTGGCGTGGCCCAGTCCCTGCACTGCAGCACTGGTGTGGCCCGGTCCCTGCTCAGTGACACTGGTGTGGCCTGGTCCTTGCAGTGTGGCACTGGTGTGACCCAATACCCACACTGTGGCACTGGTGTGGCACTGGTGTGGCCCAGTCCCTGCAGTGTGGCCCTGGTGTGGCCCGGGGGCTGCCACAGCCCCTGTGCTGCAGGGAAGGGAGGGATTCCCAAGGCCAGGAGCTCTCCCACTGGCACTGGGCAATGGATGATCGATCCCACAATGGATGAGCAATCCCACAATGGATGATTGATCCCATGATGATCAATCCCACAATGGATGATCGATCCCATTTGCTCTGAAACTGCAGGATTCGAGCAGAGGGCTGCTGGTGTCACAGCTGTGTGTCCCCTCCCCAGCCTGCACCCTCCTGGTCCGTATTTAGGTCCCCATGTAGGACTTGTTGCCATGATCCAGAAATCCCAGGGAGCTGCCCAGGAGCACCCCATGAAGGTCCCCATGTCCCTTGCCACCAGCCTGGGCCACAGTGGCCTGGTCACCCCCCAGCCCCAACAGGGAACCCCACAACCCCAATCCCTGATTCCAGGGGCCTGGCTGTGCATCAGCTTCCCACGTTCAAATCTGAGACCCCTCCCAGAAGCTCACAAACGCAGGAGGACTCTGAACTCAGCTCTTACTCACAGAGAGCTCTCCCAGGATTTAAGGTGCTTAATTAGCGGTTTAAAAGAGTCACCAGCTGGGTGGGTGACACCCCAGCGGGTGTCATGCACTCCACAGGGCTCCAGCTTCCCTCCTGTCCCTACCCAGGCTTCCCTCGTGTGGTTTTTCACTTTTCCTAATGATCCAGCAGAGGGGAAGGGTTTATAAGTCCATAGAAACTCTATTATCCCCGTGCATTAAAGCCAAAAGCAACTAATTAAAACATCAAAGTCACAGGGTTCATTAGCCCGGCCTCGGCGCCGGTAGGAGGTGACAGGGATTGTGGCTGTCACCCCACTGCTCCCAGGGACCCCAAGGCTGGCCCTGCACCCCAAAACACACTCCCTGTCCCAGTGTCACTGGGAGAAACAGTGTCTTCCACTGGAAAAGCACTGGGCTGTGCAGGATCCTGTCACCTGCCTGTCCCTGTCCCCCAGCTGGTCACCTTTGCCTGCACCAATGTGGAGAGGACGGAGGTTGGGGACAGCCCTGCCACCTTTGCCAGGAGCATCTCCAGCCCCATCACCACTCGTAGGATCCCTGTTCCCACCCAGCACAACACGAGGGGGACAGGGATGGGTTCAAATTCCCCAGCTCTGCACACCAGATCCACTCCAGTGTGTGAGAACAGCCACTCCTAACTGGGAATGCTGCAGCATCCCTGGATCTGGGAGGTCTCAGCAGGCCACAGGACATGGGGGACAGCAGGGAAGTGGCACCACTTGTGCTTACTTCCCATCGAAGGGCCTGCATCCATCACCATGGTCACCCTGAGAACTGGTCACTCTGGTCACTTCCACTGCCATGGTCACACCGAGCACTGGTCACCTCCCACTGCCATGGTCATATGGAGCATGGGTCACTTCCCATCTAAGGATCTGCATCCCATTGCCGTGGTCACACCAAGCACTGGTCACCTCCTATTGCCATGGTCCTGGTCACCTCCTATTGCCATGGTGATATGGAGCATGGGTCACTTCCCATCCAAGACCTTTATCCCATTGCCATGGTCACACTGACCATCGGTCACCTCCCAAAGGACCCGCACCCATTTCTACGGCCACACTGACCATCGGTCACCTCCCAAAGGACCTGCATCCCATTGCCATGGTCACACTGACCATCGGTCACCTCCCAAAGGACCTTTATCCCATTGCCATGGTCACACTGACCATCGGTCACCTCCCAAAGGACCCGCACCCATTTCCACGCTCACCCCGCGCCTCCCAGCCGGGCTCGCTGTCCCTGCCCAGCCTCTCCCGGCGCCCAGCGGGATCCCCGGGCTCTCCCCGCAGGTTTTCCGCCGGCTCCTTTCCCAGCAGGGCGCAGCCGTGCCCGGCGGGGAGGAGCCGTGGGCGAGGAGGAAGCCGGAGCTGCCAGCCCTCGGCCGGGCCCTGCACGGGGAGCAGCAGCAGCAGCAGCAGCAAACGGGCGGAGGCTGCGAGTCCTCCCCACCACCGCAGGGATTTGGGTGCCCAAATCCCCGCAGGCTCCAACCCGCGCGTGTGGCCACTGCGGGAAAACTCCGCTCGTGGCCTAGCAGGGAGGAGAAACAGGAAAATGGGAGGAAAAAAAACCCCAAACCACATAACCCGAGAGAGGAGCGGGGAACGCGCGGAGAAGCCGCGGCCCCGGCGAGGGGCGGGCGGGGAAGGAGCGGGCCGGACTCCCAGGGCTTGGGGACAAGGGGAAACTCCAGGCTCAGCTCCACCCCGGCGCTTTCGACTGCTAAACAATAGTGGAGAGGAGCAGCCGTCCCTCCCTGCTCTTACTCATCCTGCCCCAGGACCTGTGCCACCCTTGGGCTGCCCCCGCCCTGCCCGGCCTGTGCCCGGGGGCTCGGGCACGGCGGCTCCGGAGGCTCCCGCAAGGCTCGGGTGACAGCGACAGATTCCCCCGGGAAAGAGATGCGGACCCACGGCACGCGAGCGGCGAGCCGGCAGCGCAGGGAATTCCCTCCGTCATCATCGCCAGCGGAAAAAAAAAAAAAAAAAAAAAAGAGAAAGAAAAAAAAAATAAAAAAAGAAACCAACACCCAACAACAGCCTGCGCCCTCTCAAACCTCCTCTCTACCTGCAGCGCTCGCAGCACTTCCCAGCGCTTTTCCAGGCGGGAAGGAAGCGGGGAAGGAGCCGGGGCTCGGACGGGGAGCGGCAGCCGCGGCCCCGCCGGCGGCCAGGGCGGGACGGGGCCGGAGCCCGCGGGGAATGCGCGGTGCCAGGGCAGGAATCAGGAATGGGGAAGCGCTGCCGCCTCCTGCCCTGGGCGCTTCCCAGCTCCACCTGCCCCATCCCGGCACCGGCACCTTCCCCGTGCCACGGCCATCCCCGCACCCGAGGCCATCCAGCCCAGCCCTAGGGAGAAATTTGGCCTCCAAGCCCACCCAGCGCCCATCACTGAGGAATGTCCTGCACCCCTCAGATGCGAGGGGCACCTGCAGCCCCCCAGAGCCGTGGGGAGGGTTCTGGGGGGGTGACCCGAGGGGGCAGCCGGGGAGGGAAGCCCAGGGCCGGGCAGGGATCCCCGGGGCGCGGCGGGGTGGGGCTGGCGGAGCGCGGGGGCGTCAGCCTCTCTCGCTCATGATTTAATAATTTAGGTGCGTTTCAGTGCTCAGAGAAGCGAAAGATTGAGGGCAGTGTCTGGAGGCAGGCGGGGCGCAGCGCAGCCCCTGCCTTGCCCACGCAGCCCCGGGGGTTTGGGGTGGGGGGCTCAGCCCGGGGTCCCCCCGGCCCCAGGACGGCTCTGGGCGCCCTTGGCGAGCTCCGAGCACTCACCTCCACCCCAGCTCGCTGCCCTCTGCTCCTGCCCGTCCACCCACGTCCAGGGCTGCCGGTCCACGGCCACGGGCAGAAACTGGCTGCACTGGTTTGGGCTTCGCAATGCAAACCCCCACCCAAGCTCAGGTCTCCAGAGATAAGAGCACAATAACCTATTGTCCCTCCTCCCCTCCCAACATCTCCACTCGCCTCTGGCGAAGCAGGGAGGGACCACCCAGCTCCGCACAGCCCCCCCGCCCCCGCCGCCGGGCAGCCCACGGGGGGCACGGACCCACCGAGCCAGGCCGGGGATGCTGAGAGGCTCCGGAGCCGGGGCTGGGATGCAGGGAGAGCGCTGAGGGCACAGGCAGGAGGAGGCGGACGAGGCCAGAGCCTGGCCGGGCTTCCAATAGATTTCCTGATTTATTTTTTAATTTATTTTCCGCCTCCCCACTCCTGTTTTCTCTGCCGTGGCTCTGCCCAGCTGGATTGGTGCAGGCAGGAGGGGGACGTGCCCAGCCGTGGCGTGGGCAATCCCCACGCACCTCCCCACCGCATCCCACCCTCCCCACCGCACCCCACCGCCCCCCACCCGAGTCACCCCACTCCTGGCAGGGTGGGGAAAGGTTTTTCCCCTTTTCTACCCCACAGGTGGGGAAAAACCACCCCAAACCCACCCACGCAGCATCTTCCCCGCTCTGTCCTTGGGCTGCCGCAAGCCCCCCTCCCCTTCCCCCGCCTCTTCCTCCCTCCATCATCCTCATCCTCCTCCTCCCCGCAATGCCACAACTCGCTGCCTCCCAAAAAATCCAGCAACACGCGCGACCGGGAACCCCCGCGCCCCCCACCAGCCGCCTCAAGGGCGGGCAACAAGTTGTAGGATCCGACCGGAGCGTCCTCCCCCGCCCCAAACACCGGGGGGCTGCCGGGCTTGCCCCCCACAAGGTGTTCGGGGGCTGCACGCCCCGCAGCCGCCCACGCCCCAGAACGGCCGGACCGCGCTCACCCCATCACCCCACCACTCCCACACTGGGGTTGGGGTCGGGGGGGGGTCCCACACCGAGCCCCCCCATGATGTAGGACCCCAAACCGAGTCTCCCCCATCCCACCTGATGCACCGGGACGGAGCGAGGCGGTGAAATCCCCGCTGCCCGCGCCCCACCCGCCCGGCACAGCGGGGACAGCGATGCTCCCACCCACCCGCGCCCCCCGCTCCGACAAAGAACCCCCCCCCCCACGCCACTCCCAGTGTCCCCGCAGTGTCCCCAACACCTCCAAACCCCCCTGGGGACCCTCGTACCCCGCTGGCTCGGTCCCCCCGCAGCGCGCACTCACCGGCTCCGGTCCCACGGCGCCCGGCTGGCGGCGGAGCCCCCGCGACTGGCCATGGGATGGAGGGGGAGCGGTCCCGGAGCTAACGGGAGAAAACGCTTGTCATGGCAACCCCCGTGCCGTGCGGGGCCGTGCGGGGCCGGGCCGGCGAGGGAGGGGACGGCGGGCAGGGAGGGGGAGGGCTCGTCCCAGCCCGCCGGGGGAGGGGCTCCCTTAAGGTGGCTGCACGCCCCGACGGCTGCTTAAGGGGGACGGGCAAAGGAACGGGGTGAAGGGCACGGCCAGGGGGGACAGCGGGGTGGGGGGACCCCAAAATGGGGCAGGAGCCCATGGGCAGAGTGGGGGGTGCGCGGCTGGAAAGGGTGGGGACAGCCCTGGGTGATGTGGGGACACCCCCGGGCAATATGGGGACCCCCAGGCAATATAGAGACACACTGGACAGGGCAATGGGTGCGCCCCCAGAAAGAGTGAGGACACCCCTGGCCAATTTGGGGACCCCCCCAGCAGCCCTGTACTTGCACCCCCAGGCAATGTGGGGATCCCCTGGGAAGAGTGGGGAGGATGCACCCCCAGAAAGTTTGGGGATCCTAAGACAAGAGAATATTTGTACCCCAAACTGAGTGGACACCACAGGCAAAGCAGGGGGTGCGACCCAAAATAATGTGGGGACCCCCGGGTAATGTGGGCGCCCCAAAAAGGGAGGGTACCCTCATGCCCAACCCTCTCCCCACTCTGGGTGTGGGGGAGGCAGAAGGAACTTTGTGACCTGTGGCAAAATTGGGGTTTTTTGTGGGGTTTTAGAGGTTTTGGGGTTGATCCTCTGATCTGACCCACCCTGTCCCCTCATGGGCCGCCATCACCCTGAGAGCCACCAGGGTCCAGCATGACCAACCCCCCTGTCCCAAATCCCACCCTCACCCCTTTTTTTAAAGAAACCCGGATAAAATCCCTCATGGAATTCTTCCCAAAGCAGGAAAAGCTCCGGCCCTGCTGCCACACGCGGTGGCCTCGGGCCCAGCAGGGCTGGGAGGGGGCGCCTGCAATAATCCCCTCCCTAGGCCCAGTTTGGCCATTCCTCTTCCAGTTAAACCAGTGGAACGGCCACAGCCCCTAATTAGCCCATCATTAAGCCCTCATTAGCGCTTCCAAGGGTTTTTTACCCCCTTGAGGGCCTGAACCTCCATAATTCCACACCCCAAGGCCTCCAGGCCCTGAGGTGCTGCATAGGCCTGAGCTGGGCCTGGATGTGGAGGCCAAGCCTGGCAATTAATTTCCATAACATTTTTCAGCAAAATCCCTCCCTCAAATGACCAGGATGGATTTTCCCACTCAGCTGAGCTGATCCAGGGGTTGTTTTGGAGCAAGGGATGTTGTTTGGAGTCACTTGAGTGAAAGCAGAGTTGCCCATGTTGGATTTAATTCCATCTCCGCATCCTTTGGAGCACAACCTGGCCCCAGGCTTTGCTTTGGGAAGAGGAAAATGCCCTGGGCTTGGAATTCCTCCTCAGTTCCTCCTTGGGAGTTCACAGGGTTATTCTTACTAAAAATAAAATAAAATATTCCTACTGAAAATAAAATATTTCAGGGCTGGTGATTCTCATGACAAGGACAAACGAGTCTCAAAAACCAAACTCAGGCCTCTTCCATTGAACCGCTCCATATTGGTCTGACACAAAAAAAATAGGAATGAACCCAGGGATTTTATTCCTCCACCAAAATCTGCCAGCCCTGACCAGACTGGTTCTCCATGAGCATGGAACAGCTTGGAAAAGAGGTGTTGAAGCAGCTGGCAGGCACCACTTCCAATGCAAAACTGCTATTGAGACATAATGGCCTTTTCCAACAGGTTCTGGGAGCTTGGAAGGAATCTCTGACCATCTGGATTCTGGCTCCTGGAAGGAAATCAGCCTTCCTGCCTCAGGGAAGCCGTGTGAGCAGGGCAGCTCGGCTATGCTGGGAATTTGAAGCCTCCTCAGGCTCCTGGGTTTGGGTTGAAATGGGGGAAAAAGCAGATTTTCCACCCGAGGCAGTGGCTGCGGGAGGGAGCAGCCAAAATTCGTGTGGGAAATGTGATTCTTGTGTGGTGATTCCTGAACAGAACCATGAACAGCCCCAGAGCTTCTTCCAGGCCACATTTAAGGAGAAGCACATGGAGGAAAAACGGAAAATCCTGGCAGGAGCAGGAGTGTCACCTCCAAGCCAGCACCGAGCTGTCCCCACACGCTGCAGATGGGACAAATTCCTTCGCAGAATATTTCGGGACCCTCTGCGTGTGTCTCTGCTTCCCTCCTGCTCCACCCCCTTCAGCCACAGGCCGCCTGCTCCTCCTGGTGGCTTGGCCACCCCCGGGGTGGTGACAGAGGTGTCCCCACACTGCACAAGGAGCAGGGAGGGGAAGGAGACAAGCCCAGAGCACAGGGGTGGCCCTGGGGACAGGATGGATTTGGGGTGACAACAGGGACAGGCTGGTTTGGCTCTTGTCAGGAGCTCACAGGAAAGTTCTGAGGGAGATTCTGGATCCCACTGGGAGTCCCTGCAGGGCCGTGCTGAGCCTTTGTCCTCCTCATCCTCCTCAGATCGCTGCTGGATTGGGATTTATTCCCTTTTTTCCGTGGCTCTGGCCGTGGATGCAGGGGCCAAATCCCCTTTCCCAGCTGGGATCCAGCCAGGAGCTTTGTCCTGGGTGCAGGAGGGATTCTTGGGTGGATTCCTGAAGAGATTCCTAGATGGATTCCTGAGTGGATTCCCAGATTGATTCCTGGATGGATTCCCAGATGGATTCAGAGACGGATTCCTGAATGGATTCCTGGGTGAATTCCTCTCATTCCTTGCACCCAGCACCTGTTGCAGGCTCCTCTGGATCCCCACCACATCCCAAAGGCCTCTCCCTTCCCATTTTGTGGAAAAACCACCCAAACCCCCCCAGTGACCAGCAGCACCCAAATTCTCCATCAAGGCCCTAAATCCCCATGGGAATCTCAGCTACCATCCCAATTGTTGCCACCTCTTTCCTTCTCCCAGCACTTTTCTGGCTGCTCTGGATGTGAAGCAGAGCAGTGGGCAGTGCCAGGCCTCGAGGAGACCCAGCAGCACCATGGTTTAAATAAAATAAATAAATAACCCCCAAACAGAAAACTTCTCCCCCAGGCTTTTCCCTAAAAATAAAAGAAAGAAAAAAGAAAAAAAAATCTGTCTTCCCTGATGATTTCCCTTTAAACCCAGCCTCTAATATTTGGATTAATTTGCTTTTAATGCCTCCCAGGCTGGGAACTTGTAGGTGGAGTTTTTTAGCCCGAAAAATGAATTAAATCAGCCGAGTTGTATCAGCCAAGTTACAAACCCATCAAAGCCCGGGGCCAGATCCTGATCTCATCCCCGGAGGGGGCGGATGGGGTAAATCCTGCACTGCTGGAATACACGGGGAAGGATTTGGGGAAGGATTTTTGGGAAGGATTTTTGGGGAAGGATTTTTGGGAAGGATTTTGGGAAGGATTTTGGGGAAAGATTTTGGGAAGGATTTTGGGAAGAATTTGGGGAAGGATTTTGGGAAAGATTTTGGGAAGGATTTTGGGGAAGGATTTTGGGAAGGATTTTGGGAAGGATTTTGGGAAAGATTATGGGAAGGATTTTTGGAAAGATTTTGGGAAGGATTTTTGGGAAAGATTTGGGGAAAGATTTTGGGAAGGATTTTGAGGAAGGAATTTGAGGAAAGATTTTTGGGGAGGATTTTTGGGAAAGATTTTTGGGAAGGATTTTGGGGAAAGATTTTGGGAAGGATTTTGAGGAAGGAATTTGAGGAAAGATTTTTGGGGAGGATTTTTGGGAAAGATTTTGGGAAGGATTTTGTCACCGAGCTCCGGATTGGACCCCCCCGGGTTTCTCATGGAAACACTGAGTGACTTTGGAGCACAAGGCAGAGTCAGGCGTCTGTGAAATCTCTCTCCATTCAAGGGCTAAATATAGGGAGAGGAGCGGCAGCGCTGTCACTGCTCGGGGATAAATAAACCCTGGAGAGGCTCTGCCGGGAATGCCGCGGGGTCCTGGGGGCACTGCAGGGACCACGGAGCTGGAGATGCTCCCACAGCTGCTGCAAAGGGGGTTTAAATGATTTTCCTGCTTTTTCTCCCTCTTTTCCCTCTCCCTGCTCATCCCTGAGCTGCAGCACCCAGAGGTGCCTGTTCAAGGCTTGGATTCTTGCCTGGAGTTTGGGATGCCAATGGAAAAGGTCCCATCCCCATCCCTGCTGCAAAGGGGACTGAAGGGATTTTTCCTGCTTTTTCTCCCTCTTTTCCTGCTTTTCCTCCCTCTTTTCCCTCTCCCTGCTCATCCCTGAGCTGCAGCACCCAGAGGTGCCGGTTTAAGGCTGGCATTCTTGCCTGGAGTTTGGGATGCCAATGGAAAATGTCCCATCCCGCTCCCATGGCATCCACAGCAATTCCCTGCTCTGCTCCCGGCTTTTTCCTCACCCCAAGGCCTTTGGAGAACCCCCCCAAAACAAAAATTCCCGCAGCCACGGAACTGCTAATTACCCATCACCGCACTAATGAACCTCTCCTAGCCCATTCCTGCTCCCAATTACTCCAACAGCCCCGTTAATTCCTAATTAAGCAGCTCCTTCATCAGGGAAAAGGGCCTTGAAAGGAGAAGGGAAAACGCCAGAGGAGGAATTTGGGATTCGGGAGGGATTTTTGTTTTATGGCTGTAATTAGGAGATGAAATTGTTTGCTCACCTACAGAATTCATCACCAGAGTGCCTCGGAGCCTTTCCCTTCCCCATCCCTGCACATTTCTAGTTGGAATCACGGCAGGATTTAAATTTTTATTAAACCCCCCAAAATTTGTGACAGCTCGGGAGGAACCTCTGGGTGGGATGAGGAGAATTCCGGGATGCTGGATCCGTGCTTTTCCCTGGATTTCCCCAGGGAAACAACTCCAGGGAAAACCCCCGAGATCCCCAAATGAACATTTTACCCCTCCGGTCCCGACCTCGTTTCATTCCTCACATCAAGGAGGAACCTCGTGCTCGGTGTTCGCGGCGCGGTAACAGCTCGGGGACCTTGGTGGGCCCCAGGAAAGTCCCCGCAGCCGGCGGTGACAGCGCGGTGGGCGGTGCGGAAAGGGAGCGGGGAGCCAAGTGACAGCGAGGGAGAGGCACAAAAACGCTCTGCCCGTCACTGCCGAGCTGTCAGCCCCGAGCCGGGGAGGCGGGGGAGCTCCCCAGCCCCACTTCGGGACCGCTCTTCCCTCCGGGATGCGGGGAGAAGGTGCTGGAAGAGCTGGAGATGCTCTTGGTGCCACCTGGATGCCGCAGAGCGTGGAGGTGAAATCCTGGCATGCCACAGGGTGATCCCCATTTTGTCACAATCACAAAGTTGTGGGGTTGGGAGCAGCTTTTTTAAAGCCCCAAGAGCCGGCGAGGTGGGGGAGCTCCTCAGCCCCGCTTCGGGACCGCTCTTCCCTCGGCGGATGCGGGGAGAAGGTGCTGGAAGAGCTGGAGATGCTCTTGGTGCCGCCTGGATGCCGCAGAGCGTGGAGGTGAAATCCTGGGCAGGGATGACCCCAGCAGGGTCAATTTTGTCAACTTTACAAAGTTTTGGGGTTGGGAGCAGCTTTTTCGAAGCCCCAAGAGCCGGGGAGGTGGGGGAGCTCCCCAGCCCAACTTTGGGACTGCTCTTCCCTCCGGGGATGCAGGGAGAAGGTGCTGGAAGAGCTGGAGATGTTCTTGGTCCCACCTGAATGCCGCAGAGCGTGGAGGTGAAATCCTGGCATGCCACAGGGTGATCCCCATTTTGTCACCTTTACAAAGTTTTGGGATTGGGAGCAGCTTTTTCAAAGCCCCAAGAGCCGGGGGAGCTCCCCAGCCCCGCTTCGGGACCGCTCTTCCCTCCGGGGATGCGGGGAGGAGGTGCTGGAAGAGCTGGAGATGCTCTTGGTCCCACCTGGAGGCCGCAGAACGTGGAGGTGAAATCCTGGGCAGGGATGACCCCAGTAGGGTCAATTTTGTCACCTTCACAAAGTTGTGGGGTTGGGAGCAGCTTTTTCAAAACCCCAAGAGATTCCCAAAATCCAAAATTTGGAGGCCGAAGCAGCCGGGCAGCCCCTGTGCAACACGCGGAGCTCCAGCAAAGCCACCGGGAGCTTCCAGATATTCCAATTCCTTCAGGATCCTCTGGATTCCTGCTTCCAGAAAGGTCGATTTGCCTCCTAACCCCACCTTCAGGTGCTTGGGGACACTGGGTGACAATGAGGGGACATCGCTGGGGTTGATGCCACAGGGCAAAGCTGTGGTGACATCCAAGAGATAGGGGAAATACCCCAAAAAAGGGGGTGAAATACCAAAAAAAAAAAAAAAAAAAAAAAAGATGAAATAGCCCAAAGAGGGGTGAAATAACAAAATAACAAAAAAGGGGTGAAATATCAAAAAAAGGGGTGAAATACCAAAAACCAAGGGGTGAAATATCCAAAAGAGAGGTGAAATACCCAAAAGAGGGATGAAATACCCAAATGAGAGGTGAAATACCCAAAAAAGGCATGAAATCCCCAAATGAGGAGAGAAATACTAAAAAAGGGGTTGAAATATCCAAAAGAGAGGTGAAATACCCATAAGAGGAGTGAAATACTAAAAATAAAAAGGGATTAAACACCCAAAAGAGGGGTGAAATACCAAAAAATGAGTGAAATACCAAAAAGAGAGGTGAAATACCCAAAAAAAGGGATGAAATACCCAAAAGAGAGGTGAAATATCCAAAAAAAAAGGGTGAAATGTAAAAAAAAAAAAGTGGTGAAATACCAAAAAAGGGGTGAAATATCCACAAAAGGCATGAAATACTCAAAAAGGGGGTGAAATACCCAAAAGAGAGGTGAAATATCAAAAAAAAAGGGTGAAATGTAAAAAAAAAAAAGTGGTGAAATACCAAAAAAGGGGTGAAATATCCACAAAAGGCATGAAATACTCATAAAGGGGGTGAAAATTGGTGGAAAAATCTTGGATGCAAGGGTGACCTTTTCCCAAAAGAGGAAGAAAGAAGGAATAAGGAAAACCAGACACATTTCCAAGTGCAACAAACCAGGAACGGCTCCTTTATTGGAATAATAACCATCAATAATGCATTGCTAAGGAGCTGCAGATGAGTGCAATTAAAAAAAAGCAGCGCATTCCCCGAGCAAAAAAACCGAAATTATTCCTCACAGCTTCCCCGAGATTTATGGAAATGAAGCAATTCCTGAAGCTCGGCAGAGCCGGGGAGCCCGGCAGGGAAGAAAAGGGGGGGGAAAAAAAAGCAGAAAAAAAAAAATAAAAAGAGCCTTAATGTAGGGATTTATAAATATTTTACAGCTGAGGAGGAGTGGGGAGCCATGGATATAGATGGGATTGCGGGTGGCTGTGGTGGGAGGAAGGAATTAATCACAAAAACGGAGGAGAAACTTTGCTCCGGGAGCGCGTGGCCGCACCCACGGGGCCCCTGGTGCCAGGGAAAGTTTGGAGTTTGCTCTGGGAGGTGCAGGTGTGACCCCGCTGGTGATGCCATCCCTGCCCTTGGCAGCGTGCCGGGCACGGAGGAGGCGCCGGGAATTCCTTGGGAAAGGCGGAGTGTATATATTGACCAGGAAAAGCTGGTGGATAAGGGCTGGGAAAGCCACGCTGGGGTGAGCTGGGATTTGGGGCCACTCAGGCACCCCAGAATTCCCATCTCGGAGTTATGGGATCCCAGGGAGTGGGATTTTTCCCTGCAGGATTTTTCCCTGCAGGATTTTCCCTGAGGGATTTTTACCTGTGGGATTTTTCCCTGGGGGATTTTTCCCTGCAGGATTTTCCCTGGGAGATTTTTACCTGCATGATTTTCCCTGAGGGATTTTTCCCTGCAGGATTTTCCTTGCAGGATCTTTCCCTGCAGGATTTTTCCCTGCAGGATTTTTCCCTGAGGGATTTTTACCTGTGGGATTTTTCCCTGGGGCATTTTTCCCTGCAGGATTTTTCCCCTGCAGGATTTTCCCTGGGAGATTTTTCCCTGCAGGATTTTTCCCTGCAGGCTTTTCCTCACAGAATTTTCCCTGCAGGACCTTTCCCTGCAGGATTTTTCCATGCAGGATTTCCCCTGTGGGATTTTTACCTGCAGGATTTTCCTTGCAGGATCTTTCCCTGCAGGATTTTACCTGCAGGATTTTGCCCTGCAGGATTTTCCTTGCAGGATCTTTTCCTGCAGGATTTTAACTGCAGGATTTTTCCCTGCAAGATTTTCCCTGGGGGATTTTTACCTGCGGGATTTTTCCCTGCAGGATTTTTCTCTGCAGGATTTTCCCTGCAGGATTTTTCCCTGCAGGGTTTCCCCTCTGGACACGGAGTTTTTGGCACCCAGGAATTCCAGGCTTGGAAAAGCAGATCCCTGCCTTGCTTGGGAAGGTGACAAGGACATCCCAGCCAGCTGTGGGTGGGACACTGCCCCCACACAGGGGAGGCTCAGCTTGGTCACCAGCAGGAATTTTCCCTGGAAAAGGCCGGATTGGAACTGCCCGGGGATCTTTGGAGTCCCCATCCCTGGAGGTGCCCAAGGAAGGCGCGGATGTGACACTCCGGGTGACAACGCGGGGACCGGCCACAGCTCGGACTCCACCATCCCGGAGGGACTCTCCAGCCTCTCTGGGACTCCTGGAACACGTCGGGGCTGCAGGAATCACCGGCGGGAGGGTCCGCGCTGCGGCTCTGGCACAGATGTCCCTCCCTCCCTCCCTCCCTGTGTCGCACATCAGCGGTGACGCCAGCAGCTCCTGTCCCCGCTGACTGCCGCGACAGCCGATGCCAGCTCCCGGCTCTGACGTGCGAACCTGCCCTTCATTTGAGCTGTTTTCTCCCTTTTTTTTTGTTTTCCCCCTCCAAGCCCCGCTCCGCTCCGCACGGGATGTGACAGGCGGTGATGGAGCACCGGGAGCCCCCGGGCTTGGCTCGTCCCGGTTCCCGAGGAGCAATTAAACTAACGAGGGCCACGGGCTGGGCTGGCAGCGTCCCTGGCAGCTCGCGGTGAACCCGGGTCAGGAATGACACATCTCATCCATAAAGGATGGCGATGGATGAGGCTGAGCTCCGGGAAAAATAATAAAACCAAGGAAGGGCAGGAGGGGAGGGCGAATCTGTCCCCAAAGCTCGGGAAGGGGATGGTGCAGCCCAGGGGATGAGGGATGGAGGATCTCTGCAGGACTGGGGGGCTGCGGGTTAGGGGTGGGTGGGGCAAAGATCTGGGATAGGTGTTGGTAGGGATGCAAACTTGAGTCAAGGTGTGCTCCCAAAGACAAACCTGAGTCCAGGTGTGCTCCAGAGCCAAACCTGAGTCCAGGTGTGCTCCAGATCTAAACCTGAGTCCAGGTGTGCTCCAGAGCCAAACCTGAGCCATCCAGGTGTGCTCCAGATCTAAACCTGAGTCCCGGTGTACTCTAGAGCCAAATCTGAGTCCAGGTGTGATCCAGAGCCAAACCTGAGTCCAGGTGTGCTCTAGAGCCAAACCTGAGTCCCGGTGTGCTCCAGATCTAAACCTGAGTCCAGGTGTGCTCCAGAGCCAAACCTGAGTCCAGGTGTGCTCCAGATCTAAACCTGAGTCCAGGTGTGCTCCAGAGCCAAACCTGAGTCCCGGTGTGCTCTAGAGCCAAACCTGAGCCATCCAGGAGGGATTGAACCCTCCAGTCCTGCCACACACCCCCTCCAACCATTCTTTGTCCCTGTCCCCTTGTGACGAATATCCTTCCTCCCATTCTCCCTGAAATCCCAGCCTGTGCTGAGCTGGGATTGGGATCGAGGCTTTCCAACCCAGATCCTGGAGGGGACCGAGCAGCTGCAGCCTGGCAGAGCAGTGTCCAGCCTGGGGACAGAGCAGGGTCCAGCTTGTGGGGACATCAGTGTCACCAGTGTCCAGCCTGGGGACAGAGCAGTGTCCAGCTTGTGGGCACATCAGTGTCACCAGTGTCCAGTCTGGGGACAGAGCAGTGCTCAGTATGTGGGGACATCAGTGTCATCAGTGTCCAGCCTGGGGACAGAGCAGTGTCCAGCTTGTGGGGACATCAGTGTCATCAATGTCCACTTTGTGGGCACATCAGCATCCAGTTTGTGGGCACATCAGCGTCATTAGTGCCCAGTTTGTGGGCACATCAGCATCATTAGTGCCCAGTTTGTGGGCACATTAGTGTCCAGCTTGCAGACAGATTAGTGTCTGGCCTCTGAGCACATCAGTGCCCAGCCTGCGGACAGAGCAGTGCCCAGTTTGTGGGCACATCAGTGTCATCACTGTCCATCCTGTGAGCACATCAATGTCCATCCTGTGGACAGATCAGTGTCCAGTTTGTGGGCACATCGTTGTCCAGCCTGTGGACACTTCTCCAGCCTGTGGGCACATCATTATCCATCCTATGGACAGATCAGTGTCCATCCTGCAGACACACCACTGTCCATCCTGCAGACACACCACTGTCCATCCTGAGGACACACCAGTGTCCATCCTATGGAGAGATCAGTGTCCATCCTGCAGACACACCACTGTCCATCCTGAGGACACACCAGTGTCCATCCTATGGAGAGATCAGTGTCCATCCTGCAGACACACCACTGTCCATCCTGCAGACACACCACTGTCCATCCTGAGGACACACCACTGTCCATCCTGCAGACACACCACTGTCCATCCTGAGGACACACCACTGTCCATCCTGCAGACACACCAGTGTCCATCCTGCAGACACACCCCTGTCCATCCTGTGGACAGATCAGTGTCCATCCTGAGGACACACCACTGTCCATCCTATGGACATATCAGTGTCCATCCTGCAGACACACCACTGTCCATCCTGCAGACACACCACTGTCCATCCTGAGGACACACCACTGTCCATCCTGAGGACACACCAGTGTCCATCCTGCAGACACACCACTGTCCATCCTGAGGACACACCAGTGTCCATCCTGCAGACACACCCCTGTCCATCCTGAGGACGCCCCAGCTGTTTTTTGTGCCCCGTTCTCAGTGGAGCAGCAGCAGCCCAGGCCCGGAGCACACCGGGCTCCCCATTCCGGCGGGTGTTCCAGGGATGGGAGCCCGGGGAAGGGCCGGAGCTGCCGCAGCGATGGCGCCTCCCTGCCTCCCTCCCTCAGGAAGCAGAAGTTCGCTCCTTCCCTCTCACTCCCCACTCAGATTTTCCAGTGACCCAGCGCTGATGGAAACTCAGCTGCTCTCTGGCCTTTTCTTCTCCAGCCTGTATGGATTTTTTTTTTTTTTAATTTTATTTCCAGCTGCCGCCCCTCAGCCCTGACTGACCCTTGGAGGACACAGCATCACCTCTGGCGCTGGCGCAGCGCAGGGCTCACCCAGGCCTGCTCCGAGCAGGGGAGATCCACAGGGAAAAGGGGAAAATTCCCATTCCCAGCTCCACTGGGAATCCCCACAAAGGGGGAGCAGCCCTAAATGGAACCCACTGTGACTGGGGACTGGGCCCAGCCTGGCCAGGGACAGGGAGGGGACAGGGAGGGACATGGATCCAGCATCCCCTTTTCTTTGGGATTGCTTAGGGAAAGCTGGAACAGCATCCTCTTTTCTTTGGGATTTCTCAGGGACAGCCAGGAGCAGAATCCCCTTTTCTTTGGGATTTCTCAGGGAAAGCTGGAACAGCACCCCATTTTCTGTGGGATTTCTCAGGGAAAGCTGGAACAGCATCCCATTTTCTGTGGGATGTCTCAGGAGCAGCAGAGGCAAATCTGCTGCCCAAGGGGACACGCAGAGCCCAGCCTGGGGCACCCAAACATCCCAAAGGAACAGCCCTGTCCCCCCTCCAGGTGACACTCTGATAACGCCCTGGAAAATTCCAATATTTGAGCATATTCTGGGAACCTGGAAGCAGCTGTAAAAAGCTTCCCAGCCATGGAGAGCCTCGCAGAGCTGGACACCCGGCCACATTCCCACCTCCTTTCCTGGCAGCAAAACCGCTCCCAGCAGGGCTGGATCCCGGCTGGATCAGGGCTGGATCCAGCCCGATTCCCCGAGCTCGGCCTTAATCAACTCCTCAATTACTCATTAAAAGCCCCAGGTTGGAATCCTCATCCCGCGCTCCAGCGGAGGCACAACCAGAGCCCTCGCAGCGCTCATCCCTAAATCTGCTCCTAATTAGGAGTGGACTCACCCCTGCAATTAATTGCTGGAGTCGTTCGTTAGCGCCTGGATACCCAGATCTGTTTGGGACGCGAGGCAGCAGGGTAATTAATCAGGCGGTAACTAACGAGGGCAGAGTGGCTGTACCTGGCCGGAGGACAGCTGGTGGCTTCCAGCGGAAAGTTGGCTTTGGGACAAACGGGATTTGGGCATTATTTTATTTTTTTTCCCCCGGTTCTGGCGGCGCTGCGGAGCCGCTGCTCG
This sequence comes from Passerculus sandwichensis, assembly GCA_031885435.1. Taxonomy (NCBI): domain Eukaryota; kingdom Metazoa; phylum Chordata; class Aves; order Passeriformes; family Passerellidae; genus Passerculus; species Passerculus sandwichensis. The sequence goes on from CM063155.1 coordinate 2,730,467, forward strand.
TGGGCGCTGGCAGCCCCAGGGGCTGTCGCTTGGCGTGCCACAGCTCCGGTGTCCCCGCTCGCCCCGGCCCCGTGTCCCCGCCTGCCCGCTCGTTGTCACCGAGCCCCGAGGGAACCGGAGCTGGAACCAGCGGCTCTGATTCCTTTGCAAGCGCCAGAATCCCATTTCCCCCATGATTTTTCCCTCTGCAAACCTGGGCAAGAACAGGGAAATTCCCCATCCCGTGTCACCGCCCTCACAGCAAATTCAGGAGGAGCTCAACCCTTTCCCCAAACCTCCTTAAATCCATCTCAGCACTCCCGTACCTCAGTTTCCCACCCCCGCAGGCTGCACGAGGCTCGGGGCACCCGCTGAGCCCGAAAGCTCTGGGTGCTATAATTAGGATTTAGGGAAGTGAGAGTCTTTCTGTGCCTCAGCATTCTCATTTTCCCTCAGCGTGGAAAAATAAAATAAAAATAAAAATAACACCCCACACACACTGCCAGACCCCCCAGGAAATCACGGCTGAAATCATCTGGGTGAAGCTCGGGGTCATTCCCGGGGGTTCGGAGCAGCTTCCAGAAGGTCAAGGAGGCTCTCGGGGCTGTTTTTGCAGCATTTTGACCATAATTGGGCTGGTTTGGGGAGGCACAAACCCTGGGCTCCCGCCGCTTTTGCCGGGTCGTGGCGAGGGTCCCAAAAACCCCTGAGGATTTTGCTACCAAGGCGATCTCAAATCGAGATATTTAGGGGAGAAAAAGAGAAAAAAAAATTAGGGAAAAGTTAGGCAAAAACCAGCGCTGTGAAGTGAGGGAGGGAGCAGAGCTGCGTTCTGGGCTAATGGCTGGTGAAATTACATTAAAAACTGGAGCAAAGCAGAGCCCTGGAAGGCAGATCAATGCAAACAGCGCTGAGAAACTGGGACGCGGCTCCTAAGCCGGGATGTTTATGGCTGGGTGGCGGCGAGGCCGCCGTGACTCACGCTGGGCTCGGCCAGGCTGGTCCCGGCTCTCCCGGGGACTGGTCCCGCTCCAGGCTGAGCGCTGGTGTTGGAAAAGAAATGAAATTTAGCAAAATATTTAATTACAGTGAGTTGTGTGTGAACTGGTTTGTTAAAAAGTAGTTTTGTAGCCGTTGAAAAGTGTGTGTTGGGTTTTGTGTGTAACCTAGCAGGTAGTCTTAGGGATTTAATAAATAATTAAACTAGTGCAGGAAAGTAAGAATGCTAACCTGTCTGGAGGCAGCATACAATGCTCTTAGAATAAGATAAGCAGAGGATTAATGATCTTGTTTGTGAACCAAGGAATGTATCACAAGGGGTCTGTGACCAGGCAAGGGGAACGGGGAACTGTTTCTTGGAGACTTTGTTGTGAATCGCATGTATAAGAGGGAAGCACCCATATGTGAATTTGGGGGCTCGGACGTTGGGACGTGAGTCCCCCAGTTCCTCGGGCCCTTAATGAAGCACCCACAAAACTTATCCGAGTTTTGTGTCATCTATCAATCGGGCAACACTGGGAGCCCAGCGTGGGCTCTGTGACAGCACCCCGCTCCTCGAGGGGACGGATTTCTGTGTGAGGCAGCGCCATCCTCATAAAAATGCGTTTTCCCTGTAATATCCTGGTTTTTCAGCCGGGTTGGGTGGGTCAGAAAATACCCTCAGGGCGCTGCAGGCCATGGCGGAATCCTCCCAAGGCTCCCAATTTTCACAGTTCCTGCCCTCCTGAGGAGGATGAGGATAACCCTGGAGACACAGAAATCCCCTAAAGATCCCCTCGAGCAACACCTGGGCAGGTGGGTGAGGGATAAATGCGAAGGAATCCACGGATAACGGGCACAGCTGGAGAAGGCAGTGATGGATGTGGAGGTGCCAGGGCAGCAGCACGGGCAGAAGGTGCCAACGCCCGCGAGGAGCCGATGATAATGATAATTGTCACCTATTCCCGATGATAACTGTGACTATGATAATTGTCATCGTATTGGTGATGGATGACAATCACGGATTGGGTTAATTAACAAGCTCAGCGAGCGAGCTCGGTGCCACCGCCAGCCCCGGGGCCACGGCGACATTAACGGGCTTTGTCACCAGCGCCTCGGGGTGACACGGAGCAGCTGCCGGGGCAGGGTTCCAGGGTGTCACCCGCGTGTCCCTGCAGGAGATCCCGCTGGGAATGCGGCTTTAAGGGCATCCTCTCCCAATCCCTGCCTCCCTGCAGCTGCGGGTCTCGCCCAGCCCTGAGCGAGGAGCAGCAAAGCTGGGACAGAATCTGTCCCAAAACTCCGCTCCGGAGCCCAAAGTGATTCCGCCGATTTCTCTCCCCTTTCCTCCGCTTCCATTTCCCCCTTTGGCCGCTCCTCCTGGGATCGCTGAGAGAAAGGGGAGCACCCACCCATCGCCCCCTTGCTCCAACGGGACCCCCCCATTTCTCCCCCCATCCCAGCCCCTTGTGCCTCTCGGGGGAGCTTGGCAGCTCCTCCCGGATTAATCCCGCTCCCCGCCACGGGCCAAGGGCTCCGACAGGAATAAACACATCCCAAATGCCTTTCCATAAGGGGAGCGGACCTGCTGGCCGAGGTGCCGCTCTCCCGGCTCCTTTCCAGCCCCGCGGCCGGCAGGGAAAGGCTCCCGGATTTTGGGGATGTCCCCAAAGCCACCCCACGGCAGCGGGAGGATTTGGGGATGGCTCCAGTCCCCACCCCAAACGCGGGAAGGACGCGCTGGGGACAGGATGCGAGAGGCCGTGAATTAATGAATGAGTGTTAATTAGCCATAAGGGAGGCGGGAGCTGGGACAAAGCAGGGGGTGGCTGCGCCCCTCGCGGGTGACACCGCGGGTGTCGCCTCACCCTCCAGCAGGGATTCCCCTGCTCCCAGCAGCTTTTCCCGTTCCCGTCTGTTTCCCCATCCTGCTCGGAGATGGCTCCTTACATAAACCCTGCTAAGTAGGGCGGCCTTTTCTGTCCCCCGGTGCCACCGCTGCTGTCTCTGCTGGTGGCCCCGGGTCACCGCGCTGTCCCCTCTGCCCGCCTGGCAGCCGAGGGTGAGGCTGGGCTGCCCTGGTGCCCGGGCCCGTGCCGTGGTTTTGGGGTGGCAGCGGGGACAGGGTGGATTTAGGGGGGCAGTAAGGATAGACTGGTTTTGTGGTCTCAGTGGGTACAGGCTGGTTTTTGGGGTGAGAGCAGGGATAGGCTGAATTTAGGGTGGCAATGGGGGCAGGATGGATTTAGGGGTGGCAGCAGGGACAGGCTGGATTTAGGGTGGCAGTAAGGATAGGCTGGATTTTAGGGTGGCAGTGGGACAGGCTGGATTTTGGGATGATAGTGGGACAGGCTGGTTTGGGGGTGATGTAGGGACAGGTTGGATTTTGGGGTGGCAGTGGGGACAAGTTGGATTTTGGGGTGACAGTGGGACAGGCTGGTTTGGGGGTGATGCAGGGACAGGCTGGATTTAGGGGTGGCAGTGGGGACAAGTTGGATTTTGGGGTGACAGTGGGACAGGCTGGTTTGGGGGTGATGCAGGGACAGGCTGGATTTAGGGGTGGCAGTGGGGATAGGCTGAGTTTTGGGGTGACAATGAGGACAGGCTGGATTTAAGGTGACAGTGGAGACAGGCTGGATTTAGAGTGGCAGCAGGGACAGGCTGGTTTTGGGGTCTCAGTGGGGACAGACTGGTTTTAGGGTCACCCCCAGCCTGGCCACCAGCTCATCCAGCAGGGTCCTGGGATGGTTTTGGGGCAGGAATTTGGGATTGGGAATTCGGTGGAGTGGCTGAGCCCGTGCTGTGCCCTCCCTGGGGCAGAGTTCAGAGCAGGTGGGGACACTGAGCAGGACTCGGTGGCTCTGTTTGCTCCCAGCTGGAACCAAACCCTGAGCACAAAATCCCATTTGCCAGCCCCAGTCTGGCTGTGGGAGCAGGGGCTCTGTTGGGATCCTGATCCATCGGGATCCTGGTCCCAAACTGCCCCTCCTGGTCCAGGCTCCTCCATCCTGGGGGAAGCAGCCAAGAGGAACCAAACAATCAAACCCTGGCTGAGTTGGAGCAGCAGCAATTAAACCCTAATGATTAATCACAAACAGAGAGCAGCCATAAAACTCCCCAGCAAAATCAGGGAGAGCTGGAGAGGCTCTGGAGCAGGGCTTGGCTCCCTGGAAATCCCAGGATTTGGGATTTTCCCTGGCTGCTGGGCTCCCTTTAGGGTTGGGACAAGGATGAGCTTTGGCTGGAGGTGTGTCCTTGGGAGGATTTTCCTCCAGGACAGCCAGAGCTCCTCTCTCCTTGGGCTGGGAACGGGGCAAAACCAGGGCCAGGATTTGCCCAGGGCCTGGAATCCCCCTTGGAATGTGTTTGGGATCCTCTTCCACCCCAAAGCTGCACCTCAGGGGAGCACCCGGGGCTTCATCCTGGTGCTGTGCTGGGATTGTCCCCAGAAAGGGACAGGGGACACAGGTGGGGGTGGCAGAGGAACAACCAGAGACCCTGAGTGGGAGCACAGCCTTGGAATTCCACCCTGGATTGCTACATGGGAATGTGGAGCGGAGTGCAGGGCTCTCCCACTCCTCGGGTTTGGGTTGGAATTTTCCCGATGTGTTTGGGTGTTTTTGTGTCCCTGAACGTGTGTGGGAGCGGCGGCAGCAGAGCCTGAGCCTCCCACGGGGCTGTTCCTGCATTCCCAGTGCATCCCACAGCTCTGATCCCACTGCATTCCCAGTGCATCCCATGGCTCTGATTCTAGTGCATCCCACAGCTCTGATCCCACTGCATTCCCAGTGCATCCCACAGCTCTGATCCCACTGCATTCCCAGTGCATCCCACAGCTCTGATCCCACTCAATCCCACGGCTCTGATCCCACTGCATTCCCAGTGCATCCATGGGGCTGTTCCTGCATTCCCAGTGCATCCCACAGCTCTGATCCCACTGCATCCCATGGCTCTGATCCCACTGCATCCCACAGCTCTGATCCCACCACATCCCACAGCTCTGATCCCACCACATCCCACGGCTCTGATCCCACTGCATTCCCAGTGCATCCGTGGGGCTGTTCCTGCATTCCCAGTGCATCCCATGGTTCTGATCCCAGTGCATCCCACAGCTCTGATCCCACTGCATCCCACAGCTCTGATCCCACTGCATCCCACAGCTCTGATCCCACCACATCCCACGGTTCTGATCCCACTGCATTCCCAGTGCATCCGTGGGGCTGTTCCTGCATTCCCAGTGCATCCCACAGCTCTGATCCCACTCCATCCCATGGCTCTGATCCCACTGCATTCCCAGTGCATCCCATGGGGCTGTACCTGCATTCCCACCACATCCCACAGCTCTGATCCCACTGCATCCCATGGCTCTGATCCCACTGCATTCCCAGTGCATCCGTGGGGCTGTTCCTGCATTCCCAGCACATCCCAGAGCTCTGATCCCCCCACATCCCACAGCTCTGATCCCATCCTATTCCCACCACATCCCATGTCTCTGATCCAGCATTCCCAGTGCATCCCACTGGGCTGTACCTGCATTCCCAGCACATCCCAGAGCTCTGATCCCACCAGATCCCACAGCTCTGATCCCAGTGCATCCCACAGCTCTGATCCCAGTGCATCCCAGAGCTCTGATCCCACCAGATCCCACAGCTCTGATCCTAGTGCATCCCACAGCTCTGATCCTAGTGCATCCCACAGCTCTGATCCCACCAGATCCCACAACTCTGATCCCGCATTCCCACCACATCCCACAGCTCCGATCCCACCCCATTCCCCTCGAGCCGCTCCCGCTCTCATCCAGGACCCCAAAACTTTCTCCCCTCCGAGGAAAGCAAAGCCGAGGACCAGCGCGGCTCTCCCGTTGCCGCGGCAACCCGCAAACATCCCTCGGGAAATCGCCCAGGGCCGCATCCTGCTCGTTTTCCCTTCCCGGCCATCCCGGGGTGTCAAATCCCGGTGGGGATTCCGGGAGAGCCCCAGGAATGTCCCCAACGCCCTCCTGTCCCCCTGGGAGCCAGGAAAAGGCTCCTGGGGAGCAGGGATGCTGTTTCCATTTCCATTTTTAATCTGAGGGGTGTCCATCCCCCCTCTCTCTGCAGGAACCTGGAGGCTTAGCCGTGCTGGGAATGAAAATCCATTTCCAACACTTGATTATTCTTGTTAATAATAATTTTAAAAATTGGCTGGAAAAGGCGTTGCTGACCTTGGCACGAAGGGACTCAGCTCCGGGTGGGGTAAATGGGATTTTTGGCCTCATCCCAAATCATTAATCCCAGGAAATGCCCTGTGACTCGGGGCAGGGCTGATTTATTGATGCAGGCTCCCATCCCTGCCAGCCTGGGGCCAAATCCTGAAATCATCCCGTGCACGGCTGCCCCTGGCTGGGGGAGCTGCTGTGGGGCCAGGCTGGGGCTGAGGGGCGAGGGGGGTACGGGATGTGGGTGCTGGGGGATTTGGGTGCTGTGGGGTACCAGTTCTGGCGGATTTGGGTGCTGAGAGATGCCGGAATTGTTGGCATGTGGGTGCTACAGGACTTGGGTTCTGCAGGATTTCAGTTCTATAGGATTTGAGTGCTGCACGATGTGGGTTCTGTGGGATTTGGGCTCTGCTAGATTTGGATCCTGTAGGATTTGGATCCTGCAGGATTTGGTTCTGCAGGATTTGGGCTCTGCAGGATTTGGGTTCTGTAGGATTTGGATCCTGCAGGATTTGGGTTCTGCAGGATTTGGGTTCTGGAGAATGTTGATCTTGTAGGACTTGGGTGCTGAAGATGTGGATCCTGTGGGATTTGAGTTCTGCAGGATATGGGCTCTGCAGGATTTGGGTTCTGCAGGATTTGGATCCTGTAGGATTTGGGTTCTGCAGGATTTGGATCCTGTAGGATTTGGGTTCTGCAGGATTTGGGTTCTGCAGGATTTGGATTCTGCAGGATTTGGATTCCGTGGGATTTGGGTTCTGTAGGATTTGGGTTCTGCAGGATGTAGGTGCTACAAGATTTGGGTTTTTCAGGATTTGGGCTATGCAGGATTTGGGTTTTGCAGGATTTGGGCTCTGCAGGATGAGGATCCTGTGGGATTTGGGTTCTGCACGATTTGGATCCTGTGGGATTTGAGTTCTGCAGAACGTGGATGCTGCAGGATTTGAGTTCTGCATGACGTGGATCCTGTGGGATTTGGGTTCTGCAGGGTTTGGGTTCTGCAGAATTTGGGTTCTGCAGGGTTTGTGTTCTGCAGAATTTGGGTTCTGTAGGATTTGGGTTCTGCAAAACTTGGATCCTGCAGGATTTGGGTGCTGCAGGATTCAGGCTCTACAGGACTTGGATCTTGCAGGATTTGGTTCTGCAGGGTTTGGGTGCCACAGGGCATGGCTGCTGCAGGCACTGTTAAGCCCAGTGGACAATCACCCCACCTGCATCCAAGGATAACATTTCCTTGTGGATTTGGACCATTCCACAGCCAGGAAAACCCCTGTGGGGTGAGCACACCCTGAGCAGTGCAGCACAGCACCCCAAAAACGTAAAGCCACCTGAAAAACTGTTCCCACATTCCCTCCATCCCTGCAAGGAATCCTCAGCATTCCCTTGGTTCTCCTCCTCCCTCTCTCATCCCACCACCTTTATCCCACAATTTTTCCCAAATGGGAAACTCAGCACCTCCTTTCCCTGCCTCTTTTCCACGATCCTGCTCCTTAAAAGCGAAATCAGCCCCATTTATCACCCGAACGATTTTCATTTCCCGGCTCTCCGCTGATTTATGGAGCCACTTCCCGGAGCTGCCGAGAGTTCAGGGATGGGCTGGGGGTGGCCAGGGACACACGGGGACGCCGTGGGCTCCCTCAGAGTCCCGTGGCAGCACGAGCTGGGAGAATCATCCCAAAATAACCCGGGCTGGGGGTGACAGGGAAGGGACATTTGGCCATCCCACAGCAGGGAACCAACCCTGGAGCTGCGTGGAAGTGGGAAAATCACGGGGGTGTGGGAGCAGCTGGTGGCACCTGGATTGTCCCCTGCTGCTGGCAGTGTCACCTGGCCCTTCTGGCGCTCAGGGTGGTGGTGACAAAGCGACCTCAACAATCAGAGGGGTTTGAGGCCATCAATCCAAGGGATGTCACCCTGCCCTGGCCGTCCCCAGCGTGGCCAGAGGGGATGTGGGGCTTAAAAACCAGCAGGATTTGGGTCTGGGGGTGTCACCGGCCCCACCCCACAGCCCTGGGGCACTGGGAACCTTTGGAAAAACCCCTTTGGAGACATTTCCTGATCCAGACCCAGCAGCCCCATCCCTCAGCCAATCCAGGCTGCCTGGATGTTTATTTTAGGCTGCATTCTTTGCCCACATCTCTCTCTTTCTCCTTATTTTATTCTTCTTATTTTCCTTATTTTATTTCCCCTTTTTCCTTATTTTATTATTCTTTTTTCCCTTATTTTATTCTTCCTTTTTTCCTTATTTTCCCCTTTTTATTCCCTTATATTATTCTTCTTTCCCCCCTTATTTTATTCCACATTTTCCCTTATTTTATTCCTATTTTTTCCTTATTTTCCCCCTTTTTCATTGTTTTTCCCCCCTTTTTTTTCTTATTTTATTCTTCTTTTCCCCCTTATTTTATTCCCCCTTTTCCCGTACTTTATTCCTCTTTTCCCCCTTATTTTACCCCTTTTTTCCTTATTTTATTCCCCTTTCCCGTATTTTATTCCTCTTTTTTCCTTATTTTATTCCCTCCTTTTCCCCTATTTTATTCCTCCTTTTTTCTTTTATTTCTCTTTTTTTTTCTTATTTATTTCTCTTTTCCCCCCCTTATTTTATTCCTCTTTTTCCCTTATTTTATTCTTCTTTTTTCCTTCTTTTATTCCTCTTTTTTTCCTTATTTATTCCCCTTTTTTCCTTATTTCATTATTCTTTTTTTTTTCTTATTTTATTCCCCCTTTTCCCTTATTTTATTCCTCTTTTTATTTTTGTTGTTGTTGCTGTTTTTTGTTTGTTTGTTTGTTTGTTTTTCTAGGGGACGTTTCTTTGTGCACCAAGAACAGAGTGGGGGAATTTGAATTCCCACATCCCAAAGGAATTTCCTTCGGGCATCGATTTTTCCCCCTGGGGTGTGTGACCCATGGGTGGCAGCTCACAGCAAATTTCACCCCAACAAGCCGAGCCAGGAAAAAATCAGCTGGAAGCGCCAGGGGAGGGAAATAATTTCACTTCCTCCAGCAGCAATTTGGGCTAAATGTGCTCTGCATTCCCAGTTTTCCCTGTGGGGAAGCTTTTCCCGAGCCCTGGAGATTGCCCTGGATTCCTCCTCGGCTCAGCCGGGTCCTTTCCCTGCAATCCTGCAGCTCCAACATTTCTCTGATCATAAATTAGCGGCGCTTGCACGCTCGGAGCTGTTTCTCTCTCTTCCCCCTCTCCAGGTTTTCCACATCCCACAGCCGGGGAAGATCCAGGCTTGGCGTGGTTATTTTAAAAGATGTCGATCAATCAGAGCTCCCCTCCTCCCGTCCTCATCCTCATCCTCATCCTCATCAAACAGAGCTCCCTTCCTCCCATCCTCATCCTCATCCTCATCCTCATCCTCATCCTCATCCTCATCCTCATCCTCATCTCCTCCAACCCCTCCTGATCACAGCATCCCCCCCAAACCCACCCAAATCCCGCTTGGAAGAGCTCAGATTTAGGTAAAAAATTTTTTAAAAACCCACAGGCAAAAATGGGGGAACACTGAATTGCCGGTGGGGAGAGCCTGGTTCCCATCAGGATGCTGGATTCTTGGAAAATCTGGGATTGAGGCATGGAAGAGCCGATCCTGATGGAGTTTTCCACCATTCTGTCACTTTTTCATGATCAGATGGGAGATGATGCCTTGGGTATGGGGCTGGAGGGAATTTTCCCTTCTGGGAGATGATCCCCTGGTCACAGCATCCCCCCCAAACCCACCCAAATCTCGCTTGGAAGAGCTCAGATTTAGGTCAAAAATTTTAAAAAACCCACAGAAAAAAATGGGGGAACACTGAATTGCCGGTGGGGAGAGCCCGGTTCCCATCAGGATGCTGGATTCTTGGAAAATCTGGGATTGAGGCAGGGAAGAGCCAATCCTGATGGAGTTTTCCACCATTCTGTCACTTTTCCATGATCAGATGGGAGATGATCCCCTGGGAATGGGGCAGGAGGGAATTTTCCCTTCTGGGAGATGATCCCTTGGGAATGGGGCTGGAGGGAATTTTCCTTTGTGGGAGATGATCCCTTGGGAATGGGGGTGGAGGGAATTTGGGAATTTTCCCTTCTGGGAGATGATCCCTGGGAATGGGGCTTGAGGGAATTTTCCCTTCTAGGAAATGATCCCCTGGGAATGGGGCTGGAGGGAATTTTCCCATCTGGGAGATGATCCCCGGGAATGGGGCTGGAGGGAATTTTCCCTTCTGGGAGATGATCCCTTGGGAATGGGGCTGGAGGGAATTTTCCCCTCTGGGAGATGATGCCTTGGGAATGGGGCAGGAGGGAATTTTCCCTTCTGGGAGATGATCCCCGGGAATGGGGCTGGAGGGAATTTTCCCTTCTGGGAGATGATGCCTGGGAATGGGGCTGGAGGGAATTTTCCCATCTCCAGGAGGGTGAGATCCAGGAGCCCATTCCCATTTTGGGGAGCCACGCTGCTGCCACCCCCGCCCCACAAGGAGGTGACACTGCCACTCGTGGCTGCCACCGCCTCCCCATCCTGAGCATCCCCATCCCATCCCAGCCCCCCAAACCCCCCTTTGGCCCCTCGGAGCCGTTCCCACATTCCCGGCAATTCGCACTTCCCATCGCGGAGCTGTTCCCAGGCTTTGGCAGGGCTCCCGTTGACAGCACCTAACGCGTGGCTGCCAAAAATAGCGGCGTGGCAAGGGCAGATCGCACCCCGAGGCGCTCGGGGCAGGGATCCCGGCCCCACAGAAAGGCAGGAAAACCCCGGGATGCTGCAGGAACCCCCCAATCCCTCGGGAATGCAGCAGGGAGGGGGCTGAGCCCGAGAAATCTGAATTTTTTTACGGATTATTTTTATACAATTCGAGGGGGAGGGGGATGTGGAAAAAAAAAAAAAAAACAAAAAAAAAAACAAGGGATGTGTTTGCTGCGTTTTGCTGCGGGTTTTTTTTCTCCTTTATTTTTGTTTTGTTGGGTTTTTTGGTTTTTTTTTTTTTTTTGTTGTTGTTTTTCCAGTGGTGGAGGGGGAAATGGGGAGAGGAAAAGCTCAGGCTGTTCCCCCCATCCTGTTCTCATTCCCATTGTTGAGTTTCCCCGGAGGGACCCCAGAGCTGTCCACACCTCAGGGATAATTCATGGGTGTCCCTTTCATCCCCTGCTGCCACCTAATCAATCCCAGCTCTGGGATTTTCTGGGAAAAGAAAAGGGGGAAAAGTCCAGAATTGGAGCAGCACCGTTAATAATCAGAATAATTTGTTAATTCCGAGGGGAATTAATGACTCCAACAATGACCCCATTGGGATTGGGGCAGGAAAACGAGGTTTTGGTCATTCTGAGGGATCTTCCCAGCTTTTCCAGGGCCCAAAAGGCTGAAGAGTCCCATGGTCCTGCCCTGATTGTGGTGTCACATCCCTGAGCTGCAAAGGGACACCAGGGGATGGCTCTGTCCCCATGTGGTGGCCAAAGGACACGGGGCTGCTCCCGGCGGGGGAAAGGAGAGGAAATTTGGGTGAGGGGAAGGGAGAGGGGTTGGGAATGGGGAGCTGGGGGTGGAAAAGGGAACTCCTGGACACAGCCAGGGTCCCCAGAGGCGTCACACAGAGTCCCCAAGGATGTCACACAGAATCCCCCAGGAGTGTCACACAGAGCCCCCAAAGATGTCACTCGCAGTCCCCCAGGGATGTCACACGCAGTCCCCATGTCCCCAGGGATGTCACACTGAGCCCCCCAGGGGTGTCCCACACAGTCCCTCAGGGATGCCACCCGCTGTCTCCCAGGGACGTCACACAGAGTCCCCCGGGGTGCCACACACAGTCCCCGTGTCCCCAGGGATGTCACACATTGTCTCCCAGGGGTGTCACACTCAGTCCTTTGGGGATGTCACACGCTGTGCCCCAGAGATGTCACACAGAGCCCCCACAGATGTCACACAGAGTCCCCCGGGGGTGTCACGCTGAGTCCCCCAAGGATGTCACACGCTGTGGCCCAGGGGTGTCACACTCAGTCCCTCGGGGATGTCACACTGAGCCCCCCAGAGATGCCACATGCAGCCCTCAGGGATGTCACACGAAGTCCCCCAAGGATGTCACATGCAGTCCCCTGGCGGTGTCACACGCAGTCCCTGTGTCCCCAGGGATGTCACACAGTCCCCCAGAGATGTCACACGCAGTCCCTGTGTCCCCAGAGATGTCACACACAGTCCCTGTGTCCCCAGGGATGTCACACACTCCCCCAGGGATGTCACCCGCTGTCCCATCTCCCCCCACCTCCCTCAGGGGCAGCGAGGAGCGGGTCCCTCTCTGCGGGGACATTTGGAGAATCCCCCAAATTCTGTCTTTGTTTGGGGGCTGGGAGCGGAGCGGGGAGGGCCGCAGGGAGGAGGAGGAGGAGGAGGAGGAGGAGGAGGAGGAGGAGGAGGAGGAGGAGGAGGAGAGCAGGGGCGGGGGCCATCTGGAGCAGCCGCAGGATGCTGAGCTGAGCCGGCGGGGGCTCTGCGAGCCGGCGCTGCCAGAGCCGAGCGATCGATGTGTGACAGCGCAGCCCCGCCGAGGGAAGGTGACCTTGAGCGGCACAGCGACAAGGCAGGAGGGAGGCAGAGCCACGAACCCGCTCGGAAACGCTCCCCGGGCGCGGCAGCGGCGGTGGAGGCGAGGACGGGGATGCGGAGCCCCGATGGCAGCGCCGGGAAGGGCTCTGTGCCCTCCTGGGTGCTCCAGGACAGCATCCCGGTGCTCCAGCAGCGCCTGGGGACAGTCCCGAGTGGCAGCAGGGGGCGGCGGTTCGCAGCGAGGACACGAGGGCGTGATCAATAACTGCCCCAATAATCAATAACTGAGCTCCAGAACAGCCGCAGCTCGGCCTTTCCAGGGTCCCTCCTCTCTGGGGGTGACAGGGACACAAAAGCCACCCAAGACACCCGCCCTGAACCTCAGCTCTGCCCCAGCAGAGCCCCCCCAGAGCCCCTCCCTGCTCTCGGAAATTTGGGATTTCTGTCAATCCAGGCTCCATCCCCTCACCCTCCTGGGCATCCCAGCCCCTGCAGCTCCCCCGGGCCCTTCCCCGGATCATTCCCGGGCTGTCCCCGATCCCGGCGGGCATTCCCGGGATCCCCGAAGGCTCCAGGAGGGAGAGAGCTTCGTTCCAAGGGAAGGTCCGACATTCCCGGCGCTGCCTTTGCCCTCTAGCGGGACCAGCGCGAAGGGACCGGCGGGGAAAACTCCCCAGCAGCAAATTCCATCCTGCTGGAGCCCGAATGGCAGAAATCCCAACTTTTCCTAAAGAAATGAGCAGCTCTGAGAGGGATTTTCCGCAGGAGAGTTGAGGTTTAGGGGCGTTGGGGGCTTTTGGGGTCCCCTCAGCCGTGGGGACAGGATGGGACAGGAGGGGACAGGGGGAGGTTCCACATTTTCCAGAGCTCTGCAGGGGCAGAAATGGGTCTGGATTTGGGGAGGGAAGCGCTGGGGGCTCCATCCCATGGGATCAGCGGGATAAAGGCTGGTGGGAAGGTGTTGGAAGGGTGGGCGGGATGGATGAGGATGAGGAGGCAGCAGATCTGTAGGCTGTTGACACAACGACAGCGGCAACAAACCCTGCAATTCTGGATAAAACAACACCAAATTCCCATTTTCCCGAGCATTTTGGGTCAGCAATCCACGCCTGGGCTGGGTTTTGCATGGAAAAGGGGCGAGAGGAGGTGCCCACACCGTCCCCATGGACGAGGAGCTGGATCCTCTTCCCAGGTTTTCTCCAGCCGCCTTCGGATGCCTCCACGGGCTCCGAGGATGTGGGCTGAGCTCCGTGGTTTCGGTTCAGGGCTCTGGATTCTCCAGGGATGTGTCATCCCCCTCATGGTGTTCCTTACACGTGGATAAAAATATAAGGGATGAATCCATCAGAGATGGAAAATATCCCACAGCGCTGGGCAGCTCCGGCTGGCTGCGGAAAAAACGGGGTGGGCTTGGGGGTTCCAGCTCCAGCCCAGGGAGATCCTGGTGGGGCTGGTGGGCTCGGGGAGCTCCAGGGATCTCTGCAGTTCCACATTCATGGATACCGTCCCAAATCTGTGGATGCCCTCCCACATCAATGGGTACCATCCCAAATCCATGGATAACATCCCAAATCCATTCATACCATTCCAAATCCAGGGATTCCCCTCCCAAATCCATGGATACCTTCCCAAATACATTTATATCATTCCAAATCCATGGATACCATCCCAAATCCATGGATACCATCCCAAACCCAGGGGTACCTTCCCAAATCCATGGATACCCTCTTAAATCCATGGACACCTTCCTAAATCCATGGATACCATCCCAAATCCATTTACACCATCCCAAATCCGTTTATACCATCCCAAATCCAGGGATTCCCTCCCAAATCCATGGATACTTTCCCAAATCCATGGACGCCATCCCAAATCTATGGATACTTTCCCAAATCCATTTATATTATCCCAAACCCATGAATACCATCCCAAACCCAAGGATATCATCCCAAATCCAGGGGTACCTTCCCAAATCTATGGATACCCTCCCAAATCCAGAGATACATTCCCAAATCCATGGACACCCTCTTAAATCCATGGATACTGTCCCAAGTCCATGGATACACTCTGAAATCCATGGATGCCATCCTAAATCCATTTATATCATCCCAAATCTCTGGACACCATCCCAAATCGAGGGATTCCCTCCCGAATCCAGGGGTTCCCTCCTAAATCCATGGATACCATGCCAAATCCTTTTATACTATCCGAAATCCATGAACACCATCCCAAATCCATGGATACCATCCAAATCCATCACACCTGGATGTGCCACACCCCCCTGGAGCTGCACAGGCACTGCCCAGGGGACAGGTCACACCTGAGGTGGCCAAAGTGTCACCTCTCTGGGGCAATGCAGCTCCTGGTCCCTGACCAGGACACCCTGACCAGGATCTCAGGATCTCAGAATATCAGGATCTCAGGATCTCAGAATATCAGAATCTCAGAACCCCAGGATCTCAGGATCTCAGAACCTCAGGATCTCCCTGAGCCTCTGGGAAGGAATGGAGGAAGAAACGGGACACAGTGAAATCCCATCTTTGCGAATCCAAGCAAAACTGCTGGGCTGGATGAGGGCTTTCCTCTACTCTCACTGCCAAGAACAAGCTTTGAATGCATTTCCAAATCTTTATTTCATTTTATTTTTATTTTATGCGTTTGCCCCAGCACCAAGCTCACCCTGGGGGGGAACATCTCCACTTTAATCACATTTTCCATGGAGCAGTGGGGTCTGAGCACTCTGGGATGGGATCTGGGATCACTTTCCTGCATTTCCAGCTCTGGGGGCTCAGGAGAAGCGGCCGGTGGGCAGGCGGGGCAGGCAGGAGAAGGCGTTGGGGAAGAGGCTGAGGTTGATGGGGTTCCCGTCCAGGCGGATGTCCTCGAGCACCCGGCGGATCTGGCCCTGCTCCTGGCTGTCACAGAACGTGTCCTCGTGCATCGTCTGGATGTTGTTGTTCTGCGGGGACGGGACACGGGCACGGCCGGGTCACAGGGAGAGGGAGAGGAGGAGGGGGACCAGGGCCAGGACCAGGACCAGGACCAGTAAAAAGACCAGGACCAGGATCAGGGCCAGGGCCATGACCAGGACCAGGAAAAGGACCAGGATAAGGACCAGGATAAGGACCAGGACCAGGATAAGGACCAGGACCAGGACCAGGACTAGGACCGGGACCAGGAAAAGGAGAAGGACCAGGGTCAGAGCCAGGACCAGGACCAGGATAAGGACCAGGACCAGGATAAGGACGAGGAAAAGAACTAGGAATAGGACCAGGACCAGGACCAGGACAGCAAGGATGAGGAGGAGGAACAGAACCAGTCCAGGACCAGGACTAGGACTAGGAATAGGACCAGGACCAGGATGAGGACAATGAGGATAAGGAGGAAGACCAGAACCAGCACCAGGACAAGAACAAGGACCAGGATCAGGACAATGAATAAGAGGAGGAGGAGGAGGAGAATGAGGAGGAAGAGGTGGGATCTGCTGAACTCAGGCAAAGTGTGGGATCTCAGCACCTCAGGATGAGGGTGCAGAGTGACCGAGACCACCCTTGGGGGGCTCGGGAGTCCTGGAATGCTGCCAGAAGTGTCTGGTGGCTGGACTTTTGATCCTACACAGGAGATGACACCTATATGAGGACTGGAAGGATTTCACTGGGTGAATGGTGAAGGGATAAGTTAGATAAGGTGTAAAACACAGGGTTTAGGATTTCTGGACAAGGGGGTCTAAAGAAGTAAGATGGAGGAATTGGGGCGTGTCCTGTCCTTCTCCTTCTTCTTCTTAGCCTCCATCTTCTGTGGTGATGGTGGCACTTTGGGATTGGTCTTTACTAGAAGTGCACCGGTTAATAAGAGTAGTAGGTATTGGGGAAAAATTATAAATATTGTACACGTAACTTCGGGTATAAAGATAAGTGACCGCCCCAGAGGCTGGAGAGTGTGCCCATGGCTGACTTGCTGTGCAGACCTCTGCTGGGCTGAAAGAAAATCTTCTAGATAAACAATTAATAAACACTGAGACCGAAACAAGATCAGAAGCCTCTCCTCGTCCTTTGAAGCGCGGGCTGCCAAGGCCACTCTGGGCCTTTCCAGGACACCTAAACAGCACAAGAAACCGAGAAGTGGCATCCCTGAACTATCTCCGGACACAAAACAGCCGAGCAGAGACAACCATAAATCAGGAAACATAAATCAGCATAAAACAGAAGAGAAAGAAGAAAAATGAAATCCCACAGCAAAGCCCATCCCACCTGGAGGTGCAGGGAGCGCAGGCTCTCGGGAAGGGGCACTGGGATAAAATCCAGCTGATTATCGGAGAGATGGAGGAACTGCAGCTGCTTCAGGTCCTGCAGGGAGAGGACAGAGGTGAACCCCAATAGGGATGAACCCCTAGAGATGAACCAATAAACCTCCTAAAGATGAAGCCCCGAGAGATGAACCAATGAGCCCCCTAGAGATGACCCCCAATAGAGATGAACCCCCAGAGATGAGCCAACAAACCTCCTAAAGAGGAACCCCCTAAAGATGAACCCCCAAAAGATGAACCCCTAGAGAGGAACCCCTACAGATGAACCACCTAAAGATGAACCCCCTAGAGGTGAACCACCAACAGATGAGCCAATGAGCCACCTAGAGACGAACCCCTTAAGATGAACGCCCGAGAGATGAATCAATCAGTCACCTAGAGATGAACCCCAATAGACATGAACCCCCAAGAGATGAATCAATGAACCTCCTAAAGATGAACCCCCAAGAGATGAACCAATGAGCCACCTAGAGACGTACCCCAACAGAGATGAACCCCAGTAGGGATAAAATCCCAATAGAGATGAACCCCAATAGAGATTAATCGATGAACCTCGTAAAGATGAAACCCATAAAGATGAACCTTCTAGAGATGAACCAATGAACCCCCAAGAGATGAATTCCCCAAAGATGAACCCCAGTAGAGATGAACCCCAACAGAGATGAGCCCCCAAGAGATAAACCACCGAACCGCCAAGAGATGAACCCCCTTAAGATGAACCTCTGAGAGATTAACCAATGAACCCCCCTAGAGCTGACCCCTCTGGATCTGATCCCCCTGGATCTGACCTCCTTCTCCCCTCCCTCCACCCCCGTCCCCCTGTGTCTGGCAGAGCCCCCCACGTGTGGGGCGCACCCGGAAGGCCTCGGGGCGCAGCCCGGCGCTGGGGATGCGGTTGAGGCGCACGTCCAGGCGCACGAGGCCGCGGGGCAGCTCGGGCAGCGCCGTCAGGAGGTTCTCGGGCAGCAGCAGCTCCTGCAGGCTGGGCAGCCCCCGGAAGGCGTCCGCGTCCGCCCACGAGATGGAATTGCCGCTCAGGTCGATGCGCTTCAGCTTCTCTGAGGGCAGGAGGAGGACAGGGACAAAGCCAGGGTGGTTTATTCCCTGCCGCCCTGATTTTTTTAAGATTTTCTAATGTTTACATTCTTGTAACCAACTTTCTCGCGCCGTTTCTGTAAATAACTTATTGTTTTGCATTCTTTTATGGAGGAAAAGAAATCTGATGGGCCATTGGTTTGCCCGGCGCCATTGGAGAGGCGGGATGCTCCTGGTGGTGACCCCGACGTACCGAGGCCGCGGAAGTCGCCGGCGCGCACGGCCCCGATGCGGTTGAAGCGGGCGTACAGGTACGCGGTGTCCGGGGGCAGCGCCGGGATCTGCTCCAGCCCCGCGTCGTCGCAGTACACCGAGCTGCCCAGGCACAGGCACAGCACGCAGCTGGGCAGCCCTGGAAACAAGCAGTGACCCCATGAAACAGCCCAGAGCAGCGGGAGGAGCTCACCCCGCCGTGGGGACATGGGTCTGTGACACACAGAGCCCCCTGACCCCATGAAATAGCCCAGAGCAGCGGGACGAGCTCACCCCGCCGTGGGGACATGGAATTGGTGACACCCAGAGCTGTCACAGCTCCCTGACCCCATAAAATACCCCAGAACAACAGGAGGAGCTCATCCCGCCATGGGGACATGGATCTGTGGCACATGGAGCTGTCACAGATCCCTGACCCCATAAAATACCCCAGAACAGCGGGAGGATGTGGGGACATGGACTTTGTGACACCCAGAGCTGTCACAGCCCTCTGTGACCCCATAAAATACCCCAGAACAGCATAAGGAGCACACCCCACTGTGGGGACATGGATCTGTGGCACACGGAGCTGTCACAGCCCCCTGACCCCATAAAATACCCCAGAACAGTGGGATCTGCCCACCCTGCCCTGGGGACATGGGTCTGTGACACACAGAGCCCCCTGACCCCATAAAATACCCCAGAACAGCAGGAGGAGCCCATCCAGCTGTGGGGACATGGATCTGTGGCATCCAGAGCTGTCACAGCCCCCCGACCCCATAAAATACCCCACAACAGTGGGATCTGCCCACCCTACATGGGGACACAGAGCTGGTGACACCCAGAGCTGTCACAGCCCCGCATCCTCCAGGGAAGGGACAGAAACTCCAAGCAAAAAAAACCCCATAAATATATGAAGTGCCCAGGATCAAACCCCCTCCTGCAGGAGGAGGGGAAATGAAAGCCCCAAAATTCAGATTTTTACACCCAAAGCTCTCCTGGTCCCTTTAAGTCTCCCACTGGAGGAAGCAGAACTCAAGAAAATTCTTTTGAATCAAGAAAAATTCTTGATCCCACCTGTCCCCAAGGGGTAAAACTGAGCCCACACCTGATCCCCCTCCTCTCCCCAAGGTTCCCAAACCCCTTCTAGGGATGGTTCAGAGCAGCTCAGCACCAATTTCCTTTCTCCTCCCACCTAATTTTTCCCAGCCTGGAGTGACAGCAAAGGAATAAAGATATTTATCCTCGCCGCAGGATTTTAATTGTCACTAATCTAATTGCCACTGTCGCGAAGCCTCTGCTCATTAAAGCCTCACTGCTTTGCTGGAGTTCATTTTTTCCCAGCAATTTCTCTCTCTGCAGCCCTCCTGTGAGCAGACTCAACCCCAAAACCCTGCGAAGAGCTGCTGGCAGCACCAAAATTCCCTTTTTTTCCCCCAAAACTTCACCTGTGCGACACGGGGATGAATCCCAGGGGAGCACAACTCACCTTGTCTGGGGATGGGCGCTGGGGGCACGGGGCCAGCACTGCTTGGGGGCTGCAGATTTGGGGTTCCAGATGTGGTTTCAGCCAGCTCTGGGAGGGTTTTGGGGTCCTTGGGGCGGGGAGCCAAGGTGCCAACCTCGATCTGCAAACAAAGCCGGGTGTGAGTGTGGGTGATTTGTGCCCTCTGGGGAGGGTGGCATCAATCAGGGTCACTGGATTTGGGTCATTAATTCCTTCTTGGAAAGCTCTCCAAGCTCTCTTGGCCCAGAGGGATGAAGGAATCCTCACATCCAAGAGCTGGCGGGGGTTTGGTTTGAGTAAAAACCTTCCCCAACCCCAGGAGAGCTGCCAGGGCTCCTCCTGCGGTGCCACATCCACCCCTGGCATCAAATCCCCGTCCAAAGATGGAACCAGGGGCTGTCCTGTGTCCCCCTCACCTTGGGGACAAGGTCCCCGTAGTCATAGAGCTCCTCGTAGTTGCTCAGGTCCAGGATGTCCCCGTAGCTCTCCGAGGTCACGTCGTAGTTGTCCAAGTCCAGGTTCTCAAAGAGGCTCAGCTCAGCCTTGGGTTTCTCCTCCTTCCTCCTGTCCTTGGCTGGCGCCGCCCAAAGTGTCCCCAAGCACAGGGCGGCCACCCCCAGCCAGCCCAGGGGACACATCCTGCACCTGGCCGGGGTCACGGCACCGGGAATGTCACCAAGGGCCGGCTGGGGGGACAGCCCCGGGGTGGGGGGGACAGGTGGTCCCAAATCCTGGGGGGACAGACAGCCCCAAACCTCGGGGTGGAGGGGACAGACAGCCCCAAATTCCGGGGGGACAGACAGCCCCAAACCTCGGGGTGGAGGGGACAGACAGACGCAAAACCTGGGGGAACAGACAGCCCTGGGAGGGGACAGACAGCCCAAATCCCGAGGGGACAGATAGCCCCAGCTCCATGGGGGACAGACAGCCCCAAATCCTGGGGGGGACAGACAGCCGCAAACCTTGGGGTGGAGGGGACAGACGGCCCAAATTCCGGGGGGACAGACAGCCCTGGGAGGGGACAGACAGCCCCAAACTCCAGGGGGACAGACAGCCTCAAACCTCGGGGTGGAGGGGACAGACAGCCCCAAACCTCGGGGTGGAGAGGACAGACAGACACAAAACCTGGGGGGACAGACAGCCCCAAATCCCGGGGGGACAGACAGCCCCAAACCCAGAGGGGACAGACAGCCGCAATCCTGGGGGTGGAGGGGACAGACAGCCCCAAATCCTGGGGGGACAGACAGCCCAAATTCCAGGGGGACAGACAGCCCCAAACCCAGAGGGGACAGACAGCCGCAATCCTGGGGGTGGAGGGGACAGACAGCCCCAAATCCTGGGGGGACAGACAGCCCAAATTCCAGGGGGACAGACAGCCCCAAACCCAGAGGGGACAGACAGCCCCAAACCTCGGGGTGGAGGGGACAGACAGCCCCAAACCTCGGGGTGGAGGGGACAGACAGCCCCAAATCCTGGGGGGACAGACAGCCCCAGCTCCATGGGGGACAGACAGCCCCAAACTCCAGGGGGACAGACAGCCGCAAACCTCGGGGTAGAGGGGACAGACAGCCCCAAATCCTGGGGGGGACAGACAGCCCCAGGAGGGGACAGACAGAGGGGACATTCCGTGACCCTTTTCAGCGCATTTCACGCTCGGCTGTGCAGGAGAGGCCCCGCGGGGCTGCCGGGGCTGCCCGGCTTTCCCAGCCCCGGGGGGCGATGAGGGGGTTCGGGGGGCGATGAGGGGGCTCGGGGGGTGATGAGGGGGCTCGGGGGGTGATGAGGGGGCCCGGGGGGCGATGAGGGGGCTCGGGGGGTGATGAGGGGGCCCGGGGGGTGATGAGGGGGCTCAGGGGGTGATGAGGGGGCTCGGGGGGTGATGAGGGGGCTCGGGGGGTGATGAGGGGGCTCGGAGGGCGATGAGGGGGCTGGGGGGGTGATGAGGGGGCTCGGGGGGTGATGAGGGGGCCCGGGGGGCGATGAGGGGGCTCGGGGGGTGATGAGGGGGCCCGGGGGGTGATGAGGGGGCTCGGGGGGTGATGAGGGGGTCGTGGCCCTCGTGGGGATGGGTGGAACCAGCCCCTGGCCCAACAAGCCCAGCAGAGGAGGAGAACCAGCCCCAGGAGCCCCAAAACTGCTGCTCCCCCCTTCTGCTCCCACATCCAGCTCTAAATCTGCTTTTCCAACATCCTGGCGGGCCAGAGGCCGCGGGGTCCGTGTGACAGCACGGGGACATCCCCCGGTGCTGGCAGCTCCACATCCAAACACTCCAGGGCCCATTCCCAAAGGAGAATTCCCTCCCGTGGGACACCCACGGCAGAGCAGGGCGAGGGTCCCGACCCCCTTCAAATCCCAAATCCCAAACCCCAAATTCCAAACCCCAAATTCCAAATCCCAACCCCCAAATTCCAAACCCCAAATCCCAGACCCCAAATTCCAAACCCCAAATCCCAGACCCCAAATCCCAAATTCCAAATCCCAAACCCCAAATCCCAAACCCCAAATCCCAACCCCAAATCCCCAACCCCAAATTCAAATCCCAAATACCAAACCCCAAATCCCAAACCCCAAATCCCAACCCCAAATCCCCAACCCCAAATTCAAATCCCAAATACCAAACCCCAAATCCCAAACCCCAAACCCCAAACCCCAGACCCCAAACCCCAAATCCCAAATCCACCACCCAGCCTGGAGTTTTTTTCACTCCATCCCGAGGACGCTGCTCCCAAAGTCCTCCTGTTTTCCCCCAGATCTGCCCTTTCCCAGTGCTCTGAGACCCCCGAACCCCCCAAACCCTCCCATCCTCCAGCTGGGGCGGCTCTGGAGGTGCCGGGATGGACGTACCCCCTGTCTGTCCTTCCTCCTCCTCCTCCTCCTCGTCTGCAGGGGCTGGGGAAGGGCTTGGGAAGGGTTTTTAAGGCACGGAGAGGAGGAGGAGGAGGAGGAGGAGGAGGAAGGGGCAGCTCGGGGGTCTGGCCGAAGTGACAAACAGGACGCGGCCAATCAAACCCGCCGTCCCCCGCTGGCTCCTTACATTGTCCCCAAGGCCACCAGCCCGGGGGTGGCTCCGCTCCAGCAGCCCGAGAGGGGCTGAGAGGGGCGGGAGTGGAGCGGTGACATCCCCAGGGTGTCCCCAGGGTGGTGGGGACAGAGCCGGGGCAGGAGCGGTGACATCCCCAGGATGTGGGATCTCAGCACCTCAGCCCTGATGTGCAGAGTGACCGAGACCACCCTTGGGGGGCTCGGGGGTCCTGGAATGTCACCAGAAGTGTCTGGTGGCTGGACTTTGATCCTGACACCTGTATGAGGATGGGAGGATTTCACTGGATGAATGGTGAAGGGATAAGTTAATTAGAGAGTGAAAGACAGGGTTTAGGATTTCTGTACAGGGGGGTCTAAAGAAGTAAGATGGAGGAATTGGAGCGTGTCCTGTTCTTCTTCTTCTTCTTGGCCTCCATCTTCTGTGGTGATGGTGGCACTTTGGGATTGGTTCTTACTAAAAGTGCACTGGTCAATAAGGGTAAAAGGTATTGGGGAAAAATGATAAATATTGTATAGGTAATTTCGAGTATAAAGATAAGTGACCGCCCCGGGGGCTCTCAGTGTGCTCATGGCTGGCTGCTGTGCAGACCTCTGTCGGGCTGAGAGAAAATCTTTTAGATAAACAATTAATAAACACCGAGACCGAGAAAAGATCTGAAGCCTCTTCTCGTCCTTTGAAGCGCCGGCTGTCCAAGGCCACCCCGGGCCTTTCCAGGCCATAAAACAGCCGAGAAACCGACACCGGGTGTCCCCGGGGACAGTGGGGACAGAGCCAGGGCAGGAGCGGTGACATCCCCAGGGTGTCCCCAGGGACGGTGGGGACAGAGCCAGTGCCACCCCAGGAGGTGCCACCAGAGGGGGACTCCCGGCTGTGTCCGGCCCCAAAGCACCCGGGGGACCCCAGCGATCAGCCCAGGGTTTGGGGGGGCTGCAGAGACCCCCCCGGGCAGGGATGGATGGGGACACCGAGCTCACCCAGCCCTGCGCCCCTCCCGGGAGGAGAAAAACCCCAAATCTTCACTCTCTGGGGTGGTTTGGGGTTTTTTTTTTGAGGGGGGAAGCTGGTGTGGGTACAGGGGGTCTCAGCACACCCAACATTCAGCCTCTGGGGTGGTTTTGGGGTTTTTGGGGACAAGGAGCCGCTGTGAATGCAGGGGGAGCTCAGCACCCCAAATCTTCATGCACTGAGAGGTTTTGGGGTTTTTCTGGGGAGGGGGAACCAGTGCGGGTTCAGGGGGAGATCAGCACTCCCAACCTTCATTCTTTGGGGTGTTTTGGGGTTTTTGGGAAGGGGGAGCCGGTATGGGTGCAGGGGGACGCTCAGCACCCCCAACCTTCACTCTCTGAGGTGGTTTGGGGGTTTTTTTGGGGAGGGGGAACAAGTGCGGGTTCAGGGGGAGATCAGCACTCCCAACCTTCATTCTTTGGGGTGTTTTTTTTTGTTTTTTGGGGCACGAGGAGCTGCTGTGAATGCAGGGGGGGCTCAGCACCCCAAATCCTCACGCACTGAGATGTTGTGGGGTTTTTGGGGAGGGGGAACCAGTGTTGGATGCAGGGGAGGGCTCAGCGCCCCCAGTCGTCACTCTCTGGGGCGGTTTGGGGGTTTTTGTGGACAAGGAGACGCTGTGAACACAGGGGCAGCTTAGCATCCCAAACCCTCATTCTTTGGGGTGTTTTTTTTTGTTTTTGGAGAGACGAGGAGCTGCTGTGAATGCAGGGGGGGCTCAGCACCCCAAATCTTCACGCGCTGAGAGGTTTTGGGGTTTTTCTGGGGAGGAGGAGCCAGTGTGTGTGCGGGCGGGGGGCTCAGCACCTCCAATCTTCATTCTCTGGGGTGTTTTGGGGTTTTTGGGGAGGGGGAGCCGGTATGGGTGCAGGGGGGGGGCTCAGCACCCCCAACCTTCACTCTCTGAGGTGGTTTTGTGGTTTTTTTGGGGGAGGGGGAGCCTCACTGGGGCAGGGTAGGAATTCCCTACGCCCCTCTGTGTCCCCATCCCGGGCACAGAGCTCATCTCGGGGGGCCAGCACCCCCCTCCTTGGGGACGTCACCCACCACCCCAGGAGGGGCAGGACGAGCGCGGCAGCCCCCCCTGGGCAGCCTCGTGCCCACCCACCCACCCACGGCCGCGAAAATGTTCCCGGTGCCAGCGGCGCAGCGCCCCCCACGCACCCACCCACCCTCCCGCAGCGCCCATCTGCTCGGGATGGGGATGGGGGGGCCGGGACACCCCCACAGCCCCCCGGGGACACCCCCAGACCCCGCCGTGTCACCCCCCCGGCCCCGCTCATTAGCGGCCGCTAATCTTCATTAAGCCCCTCATTAAGCGGCTCGGCGGGCACCGGGACGGGGCCGAGGTGACAGACGGGGATCCGGCGCTGGGAACCGCGGCTGGGGAGCCCCAACCCCTCCGACCCCACTGATGAGGGGGTGCCAGCCCCGGCCGGGACCCCACGGGAGCTGCCAGCCCCAATCCCGATCCGCATTCCCAATCCCATTCCCAATCTCTCGGGTTTTAGGGAGCAGCTTTGGGGTGCTCAGCCCCGCCAAACCTTCAATCCCTGGGGTGGTTTTGGGGTTTTTTGGGGAGGGAGAACCGGTGTGGGTGCAGAGGGGGCTCAGCACCCCAAACCTTCACACACGGAGAGGTTTTGGGGTTTTTTTGGGGGAGGGGAAGCCGCTGAGGGTGCAGGGGGAGTTCAGCATCCCAAACCTTCACACACAGAGAGATTTTGGGGTTTTTGGGGAGGGAAAGCCGCTATGGGTGCAAGGGGGAGTTCAGCAACCCAAACCTTCATTTTCTGGGGTGGTTTTGGGTTTTTTTTAGGGAGGGGGAACCGCTGTGTGTGCAGGGGGGCTCAGCACCCCAAACCTTCACACACAGAGAGATTTTGGGGTTTTTTGGGAAGGGGGAACTGGTGTGGGTGCAGAGGGGGCTCAGCACCCCAAACCTTCACACATGGAGAGGTTTTGGGGTTTTCTGCGGAGGGGGAACCAGTGTGGGTGCAGCCGGAGCACAGCACCCCAAACCTTCAATCCCTGTGACAGTTTTGGGGTTTTTAGGGGAGGGAAAGCTGCTGTGGGTGCAGGGGGAGTTCAGCATCCCAAACCTTCACACACAGAGAGATTTTGGGGTTTTTTGGGAAGGGGGAACTGGTGTGGATGCACAGGGGGCTCAGCACCCCAAACCTTCAATTCCTGGGACGGTTTTGGGGTTTTTAGGGGAGGGGAAGCCGCTGTGGGTGCAGGGGGAGTTCAGCATCCCAAACCTTCATTTTCTGGGCTGGTTTTGGGGTTTTTTGGGGAGGGAGAACCGGTGTGTGTGCAGGGGGGCTCAGCCCCCCAAACCTTCACAAACGGAGAGGTTTTGGGGTTTTCTGCGGAGGGGGAACCAGTGTGGGTGCAGCGGGAGCACAGCACCCCAAAACTTCACTCTCTGGGGTGGTTTTGGGATTTTTGTGGACAAGGAGCTGCTGTGAATGCAGGGGGAGCACAGCACCCCAAACCTTCAATCCCTGGGACAGTTTTGGGGTTTTTCTGCAGAGGGGGAATCGGTGTGTGTGCAAGGGGGGCTCAGCACCCCAAAACTTCACTCTCTGGGATGGTTTGGGGGTTTTTTAGGGAGGGGGAGCCGCTGTGGGTGCAGGGGGAGCACAGCATCCCAAATCTTCAATCCCTGTGGCAGTTTGGGGGTTTTTTTTGGGGAAGGGAGAACCGGTGTGGGTGCAGAGGGGGCTCAGCACCCCAAACCTTCAATCCCTGGGACGGTTTTGGGGTTTTTAGGGGAGGGGGAGCCGCTGTGGGTGCAAGGGGGAGTTCAGCATCCCAAACCATCACACACACAGAGAGATTTTGGGGTTTTTTGGGGAGGGAGAACTGGTGTGGGTGCAGAGGGGGCTCAGCACCCCAAACCTTCACACACGGAGAGGTTTTGGGGTTTTTGGGGGAGGGAAAGCCGCTATGGGTGCAAGGGGGAGTTCAGCAACCCAAACCTTCATTTTCTGGGCTGGTTTTGGGGTTTTTTAGGGAGGGGGAACCGCTGTGTGTGCAGGGGGGGCTCAGCACCCCAAACCTTCACACACAGAGAGGTTTTGGGGTTTTTTGGGGAGGGAAAACCGCTATGGGTGCAGGGGGAGTTCAGCATCCCAAACCTTCAAACACACGGAGAGATTTTGGGGTTTTTTGGGGAGGGGGAACCAGTGTGGGTGCAGCGGGAGCACAGCACCCCAAAACTTCGCTCTCTGGGATGGTTTTGGGATTTTTGTGGACAAGGAGCTGCTGTGAATGCAGGGGGAGCACAGCACCCCAAACCTTCAATCCCTGTGGCAGTTTGGGGTTTTTTTTTTTGGGAAGGGGGAACTGGTGTGGGTGCAGAGGGGGCTCAGCACCCCAAACCTTCAATCCCTGGGACGGTTTTGGGGTTTTTTGGGGAGGGGAAGCCGCTGTGGGTGCAAGGGGGGAGGGCTCAGCACTGCTCCCCTCATTGAGAAACCCTCTCCCAACGTGGGGGGAGATGGCTCCGACATCCCCGGGGAGGGAAAGCCCCGCTGGCAGAGGGGGGTTCAGAGCGCGGTTATAAAACAGCGGGGTCGCAGGGAGGGGGGCGGCTGTGAGCGCGCTCTGCACAGCACAAACCCCCCCAAACCCGCTCGGCCCCCCCGGCCCTTCCCACATCCTCGCACCTTCCCCCGCTGCCGCCCTCCCGCTCCCATCGGGAATGCAGGGGATGAGGAGGAGGAGGAGGAGGAGGAGGAGGAGGAGGAGGAGCCGCTGCTGCAGCCAACCCAGCCCAGCCCGATCCCGCTGCTGAGAGAGGGGCTGGGACCCCATGGATGCGGCCCCGAATCCCAGATTTTACAGGGAAAGGTTCGGGATGCTGGGATGGGGATCTGATCCCACAGATGTGTTCCTGCATCCTCAGGTTTTACAGGGAAAGGTGCAGGATGCTGGGATGGGGATGTGACCCCGTGGATATGGATGTAGGATTTTGGAATGGGGCTGTGGCCCCATGGATGTGGTCCCTAATCCCAGATTTTACAGGGAAGTATTCAGGGCACTGGGATCAGGCTGTGACCCCATGGATGTGGATGCAGGATGCTGGGATGGCGCTGTTATCCCACAGATGTGTTCCTGCATCCCAGATTTTACAGGGAAAGGTGCAGGATGTTGGGATGGGGCTGTGACCCCATGGATGTGGTCCCTAATCCCAGATTTTAGAGGGAAGGATTCAGGATGCTGGGATGGGGCTGTGACCCCGTGGATATGGATGTAGGATTTTGGGATGGGGCTGTGACCCCATGGATGTGGTCCTTGCATCCCAGATTTTACAGGGAAAGGTTCGGGATGCTGGGATGGGGATCTGATCCCATAGATGTGTTCCTGCATCCTCAGATTTTACAGGGAAAGGTGCAAGGTGTTGGGATGGGGCTGTGGCCCCATGGATGTGTCCCTGAATCCTGAAATTTTACAGGGAATTTGGGATGGGGCTGCGGCCCCACGGATGTGGTCCCTAATCCCAGATTTTACAGGGAAGGATTCGGGGCACTGGGATCAGGCTGTGACCCCATGGATGTGGATGCAGGATGCTGGGATTGCGCTGTTATCCCACAGATGTGTTCCTGCATCCCAGATTTTACAGGGAAGGATTCAGGATGCTGGGATGGGGATGTGATCCCACAAATGTGTCCCTGAATCCTCAGATTTTACAGGGAAAGGTGCGGGATGCTGGGATGGGGATGTGACCCCATGGACGTGTCCCTGCATCCTCAGATTTTACAGGGAAAATTTGGGGTTTGGAATCCAGGGGCATCCAGGGATTCTCTGGGAATTCCATCCCAGCCAAGAACTCCTTCCCAAATTCAGCATCACCCCAGACAAAACCCCCCCAAAAAACCCCAAAACCATTGGGAGAGTCATCCCCAAGCAAGGAAATTTTGGATGGAGCAGCACCCGAGGAAGGCGAGGACGGATCAGGGAGAGGCTCAGGGTCCCTTGTGAATGATTTTATTTCCACTGCTGCAGGGAGTGGGAGTGAAAACCCCGTAAAGTCGCCGGGTTGGGAGGTGCGGGTGCCTTTGGGAATATCTGTACATTCTACCAGTCTATATACACATCAGATATAAATATACATAAATCCAGGGGGGGCTCCGTCCGGGTTTAGGGCTCAAACCTGTCCCCACCCAACTGCAGGGAGAGCTGCAAAGGAGATTTTACCCTCCTTAATTAGCAGGAGGTTTTAATTAATGGGAAAAGGGGAGCACCCCTGTGCCAGCTGCAGGGAGGAGGGCACGGTGCCCGTCCGTGGCCGTCCTGGGCAGGGTCAGTTCTGCAGGCTGGGCACAAAAGGAGCTTTCTTTGGTTTATTTAATGCTCATTGCAGTTGGGTTTTGACTTTTTTTTTTTTTCCCCTCTCTCTCTAATGCTCGGCCTTTAAATCCAAATCCTGAGACTCGGGAAGAAAAGAAGAGAATAATCCCCCCTAAACCCGGAGACCCAATAAATGCAGGTACAGCTATGGGGAGGGGGGAAGAGATACATGTGGGGATGGGGAAGAGCAGGGATAAAAATAGCCCTTCCAAAGGATGATTCTTCCCTTTTCTTCTCCCTTCCTTTTATTTCTAATAAAAAAAAAAAAAAAATAAAAAACAAGGCAAAGCCCAGCCATGTGTGATTGGCTCCGGAGAGAAACTGAGCCGTGGATGTGGCCCTGGAGCCTCAGATCTCAGAGGGAAGGGGGCAGGATTTTGGGATGGGGATGTGACCCCACAGATCTGATTTTACAGGGAACGATGCAGGATTTGGGGATGGGGATGTGACCCCACAGATCTGATTTTACAGGGAACGATGCAGGATTTTGGGATGGGGCTGTGATCCCACAGATCTGATTTTACAGGGAACGATGCAGGATTTTGGGATGGGGATGTGACCCCACAGATCTGATTTTACAGTGAATGATGCAGGATTTTGGGATGGGGATGTGACCCCATGGATGTGGGTGCAGGATTTTGGGATGGGGATGTGACCCCACAGATCTGATTTTACAGGGAATGATGCAGGATTTTGGGATGGGGATGTGACCCCACAGATCTGATTTTACAGGGAATGATGCAGGATTTTGGGATGGGGATGTGACCCCACAGATCTGATTTTACAGGGAACGATGCAGGATTTTGGGATGGGGATGTGATCCCACAGATCTGATTTTACAGGGAACGATGCAGGATTTTGGGATGGGGCTGTGACCCCATGGATGTGGATGCAGGATTTTGGGATGGGGATGTGACCCCACAGATCTGATTTTACAGGGAATGATGCAGGATTTTGGGATGGGGCTGTGACCCCACAGATCTGATTTTACAGGGAACGATGCAGGATTTTGGGATGGGGATGTGACCCCATGGATGTGGATGCAGGATTTTGGGAGGGGGCTGTGACCCCTTTTATGTGGCCCTGTATCCCTCCAGTTAAGAGGGAAGGATTCAGGATTTTGGGATGGGCTGTGAAGAATTCAGGATTTTGGGAAGGGGCCATGATCCCATGGATGTGGTCCTTGATCCCAGATTTTAGAGGGAAGGATTCAGGAGGCTGGGGTGGGGCTGTGGCCCCATGGATGTGGTTCTACATCCAAAGATTTTAGAGGGAAGGATTCAGGATTTTGGGATGGGGCTGTGATCCCACAGATGTGTCCTGGCATCCTCAGATTTTGCCGGGAATGATGCAGGATGCTGGGATGGGGCTGTTGGTCCCACGGATGTGGCCCTTGATCCGAGATTTTACAGGGAAGGATTCAGGATTTTGGAATGGGGCTGTGACCCCGTTTATGTGGTCCTGTATCCCTCCAGCTTAGGGAGAAGGCTTCAGGATTTTAAGATGGGACTGTGATCTCATGGATGTGGTCCTTGATCCCAGATTTTAGAGGGAAGGATGCAGGACACTGGAATGGGGCTACGGCCCCAGGGGTGTGGTTCTACATCCAAAGATTTTACAGGGAAATATGCAGGATTTTTGAGATGGGGCTGTGAAGAATTCAGGATGTGGTCCTTGGTCGCAGATTTTACAGGGAAGAAATCAGGATTTTGAGATGGGGCTGTGAAGAATTCAGGATCTTGGGATGGGGCTGTGATCTCATGGATGTGGTCCTTGGTCCCAGATTTTACAGGTAAGAAATCAGGATTTAGGGATGGGGCTGTGTCCCCATGGGTCGGTTCTAGGATGGGGATTTGAAGCCGGGCAGGGTCTGCTCCTGCCCAGGGGGTGTGGGAAGGTGTTCCCCCCACACAGGGGCAGGGAACCCTCCCTGCTCCATCCCTGCACATGCACAGCTCCAGACGGGATTTAGATCCTCCTCCTCTGGAGAAACGTGGAGCCAAAGCTCTCCAGAAGGGCGACAGGAGCGTCCCCATCCCCTGCGATGGCCTGATTGTCCATCCTCCCTGACTTCTACACATCCCACCACCCTCAGCTCCTGCTCATCCCATCCCAGCTCCAAAACCCACCGGGAATGTCCAAAACCCACCGGGAATGTTTCTTGGTGCTGGACACACCCCGAGCCCAGCGGCTCCATCCGGACTGAGCCCCAAAACCTGCGGGGCACCGAGGGAGAGACGGAACCGGGGACAAGGGCCGGGGGACAAGGACAGCGAGCTGCGACACGTCCCCAAGGAGCCACCGCTGTCCCCGCAGGGCGGGAAAAGGGGAAAACGAGGAGAGGGATGGAGGCGAGGAGAGAGCAGGGGGAGAGAGGGAGGAGAGAGGGTCCCACGTGTCTGAAGTGTCCGAGCAAAGCCTGGGAGAGGCGGGGCGGCGCTAAAACACCACGGACTGCAGCAGGCGGAAACACAGCATCAGGTCCAGAGGGATGGGCGGCTTCAGCAGGTTCCCGTCCAGCCGCAGGTAGCGCAGCCGGGGCACGCTGTCCAGGTCCGAGGGAGAGAAATCCTGGACGGACACCAGCGAGGTGGGGCAGATCTGGGTGCCGTTGATTTCTGCGGGGACAGGGGACACACCGGGGTGAGGGACAGGGGACACACAGGGGTGAGGGACAGGGGACACACAGGGGTGAGGGACGGGGAAAAGGGAATGCGGAGAGGAGAAGTAGGATTCAGGTCAGGGAAAGGAGGATGTGGAGAAGAGGAAGAGAGGGATGAGGGTTAGGAAAGGGGGAATGCGGAGAGGAGGAGCAGTAGGTTAGGGAAAGGGGAATGTGGACAGGAGGAACAGAGGGATTCAGATTAGGGAAAAGGGAATGTGGGCAGGAGGAACAGAGGGGTTCAGATTAGGGAAAAGGGAACGTGGGGAGGAGGAGCAGTGCAATGACAGTCTGGGAAACGGGAATGTGGGCAGGAGGAGCAGGAATATGGAGAGGAGGAACAGAGAGATGCCAGTTAGGAAAAGAGGAATATGGACAGGAGGAAGAGCAGGATGAGGGTTAGGGAAAGGGGAATGTGGGCAGGCGGAGCAGCAGGATGTGAGTTAGGGAAAAGAGAATGTGGAGAAGCGGAAGAGTGGGATACAGGTTTGGGAAAAGGGGATGTGGATAGGAAGAAGAGCGGGATGAAGGTTAGGGAAAAGGGAATGTGGAGAGGAGGAGCAGTGGGATTCAGGTCAGGGAAAAGGAAATGTGGGCAGGAGGAGCAGTGGGATGTGAGTTAGGGAAAAGGGAATGTGGAGAAGAGGAAGAGCAGGATGTGGGTTCGGGAGAAAGGAACGTGGAGAGGATGAGTAGTGGGATGTGGGTTTGGGAAAAGGGAAATGTGGAGAGGAGGAACAGAGAAAAGGGAATGTGGACAGGAGGAAGAGTGAAATGTGGGTTAGGGAAAGGGAAATGTGGACAGGAGGAGCAGGAATGTGGAGAGGAGGAAGAGCGTGATTCAGGCTAGGGAAAAAGGATTGTGGTGAAGAAGAAGAGCAAGATGCAGGTTTGGGAAAAGGGAATATGGAGAAGAGGAAGAGCAGGATGAGAGTTAGGGAAAAGGGGAATGTGGAGAGGAGGAAGAGCGGGATATGGGTTTGGGAAAAAGGAATGTGGACGGGGATTTTTGAACCCCCCCCTGCTGTTGAACCCCAAATTGGGGTTGCTTTGCCACCAAAAGGGACAATCCCAGGCTGCTCAAAGCCCCAGCGAGAGGGAAAATCTGGCTTTTGATGAGGAGCGAAGTAGGTCACGTTCGTCGGGAGTGCAGCTCGGGATGCGGTGGCATTCCGGAGACAAAAGGGATCAAATGGATCAAAGGGATCACCCCGCCCCCGGAACCTCTGCCCTGGAACTGCAGCTGGATTTCCCTGGGATGGTGTGGGGCAGCCCTGGCTGCTCTGCCTCCATGGGATGTTCCCTCACCATCCCAAGCCGTGTGTTTGGCATCTCTCCCTAAAACATCTGCCCAAGCATTCCTTGTTAAATATCCCGATTTTTTTTCCAGGAAAAGAGCATTTCCAAGGGCAGGTGGCTCCAAAGAAGACAGCTAGAAAATGTCCTGCAGCACCACAGGGGATTCACTCTGCTCCTCCCCTTCCACCCAGATCCTCCCTCCACCCCACCTCATCCCACCCCTTTGAAGGCATCACATCCCACCAGGTGAGAAATGACCTTTCCAAGGTTTTTCTCCCAAAAAAACCCCGTGGGACTCACTCTCGATGGAGTTGTTGTTCAGGTAGAGGTGCTCCAGCTTGGGGCTGATGAAGGGCACGTTGGTGAGCTTGTTGTGGGCCAGGTGCAGCACCAGCAGGTTGGTGAGGTTGAAGGAATTTTTGGGCAGCCCCTTGTCCGAGATCTGGTTGTAGTTGAGCCGGATGAAAGCCAGGTTGGGAAACTCCTTGAAATAATCGCTGGGGATGTCCTCGATGTTGTTCCTGTCCAGGAAGAGCTGGTGGATGGCGCTGGGCACGCCGGGGGGCATCTTCCTCAGGATGTTGTGGGCCAGGTTGAGCTGCATGAGGTTCTTGAGCCCCTTGAAGGTGTTCTTGTTGAAGACGCCGTCGCTCAGCTTGTTGTGGTGCAGGTCCAGCAGCACCAGGTTCTCCAGCTTGTTGAAGACCCCGGGAGGGATCTTGGAGATCTGATTCCTGCTGAGCCTCAGCTGCTCCAGGTTGGGCGGCAGGAAGGCGGGCACCTCCTTCAGCTGGTTCCTCTCCATGTAGAGGAAGATGAGGTTCTCCAGCTTCTCCAGCACCTTCCTGTCCACCTTGCGGATGCGGTTGTTGTCCAGGTTGACCCACTTGAGGCCGGTGGCGTTGCGGAAGGACTCCTCGGGCAGGTCGGCGATGAAGTTGTTCTGCAGGTACAGGTAGTGGATGCGCGCGGGGATGACGGGCACCGTGCGCAGGTTGCGGCTGTCGCAGTACAGCGCCGACGGGAAGTCGGGCGGGCAGTAGCACTCCCGCGGGCAGTCGGGGAACACGGACGGGGGGCCCGGAGGGAGGGGAGGGGGCAGCTCTGTGGGCTCCACGGGCTCCTCGAAGGGCAAGGGGGGCCGGGTGGGCCGGCGGGGCGGTTTGCGGCGCTGCCCGCTCGCCGCCAGCGCCAGCGCCAGCGGGAGGAGGAAGGCAAGGGTGGCCCTCATGGTCCGGGTGATTTCCTGCAGGGACACGAGGAGGAGGGTTGGGTGTCGGGGAAGATGAAAGAGGAAAGCCCCATAAATATGATTGTCTGGCAAAAGATTTTGAGAGTACAGAAACTGTAAGCGAGATTGAAATGAAAGCAAGCTTTGAGATCCCTCAGTTACTGAAAAACAGGAAAACAATGGTGTGGCCACTGAAGGTGATCCCCTTTTGATGGGACAACACCCTCTGCTTGCAGACAGGCCCAAGGGTCAGAGCAGACCCTGCAGCTGGCAGAAGGGGCCCAAAGAGGAGTTTTTGGGGTTTAAAATGTAACACAGTGTGGTAATGTAATGATTCTTATAGGCTGTATGGAAATGCTGTAGGATTTGTATATTGTACTAGATTGGTTAGTGAGAATCAGAATATTCAACACAGAAGATGATTTATTGTATTGTAATGGGAAATTTGCTGTCTTGTCTCTTAGCTCTTATCTCTTACCTTTTGTCTCAAAGCTCTTGCCTTTTACGCCTTACCCCTTTTACTCTCTCACCCTCTCATCCTCTCTCCCCTCTCTTATCTCAGTCCTGCTCCAGCTGTGTTTGGCAGCTCCCAGCAGGGCCCTGCACCCAGGCCCTTTGCAATGAACCCCAAGTTCCAAGCCCAGAAGAAGATTTATTGTATTTTAACGGGAGCCTCGCCCTCTGATCCTCTCTTTTACTCTCCCATTCTCTCTTTACCACACTCTTGCCTTCTCTCTCTTTACCTCTCCCTGTTTGGGGCCTGCTCTGAGCTGTGTTTGGCAGCTCCCAGCAGGGCCCTGCACTTGGCCCTTTGCAATAAACCCCAAGTGCCACGACCTGG
The DNA here is from genome assembly GCA_031885435.1 of Passerculus sandwichensis. Taxonomy (NCBI): domain Eukaryota; kingdom Metazoa; phylum Chordata; class Aves; order Passeriformes; family Passerellidae; genus Passerculus; species Passerculus sandwichensis. Next base: position 2,765,678 of record CM063155.1, read on the forward strand.
CTGCAGAGATCTCTCCTCTCCATCCATCCCCACCGTCCTACCCCCGTCAATCCTACAGCTGGGCGTTGCAGACATCTTTTATGAAAATCCATTCCATTATCCATGGAATTCCTCTCCCTGCCTCACTGTTATCCATGGGGAATGTTGCTGTTGTTGTTTAGTTTTGTTTTTAATTCGGGTTTTTATTTCATGTTCTCACCCCGCTCCGCCCCGGGCCCTCCCCAGAGGTCACTTCCATCCTCTCTTCCCAAAGGACGGATCAGCCCTTCAGACTCCTCCATGGATTTGGCTCCATTTGGCACTCAGGACAGCAAATCCATGATTCCAGAGGAAATTGGCTCTGGAAAAACACCGGAAAGGAAAGGAAAGGAAAGGAAAGGAAAGGAAAGGAAAGGAAAGGAAAGGAAAGGAAAGGAAAGGAAAGGAAAGGAAAGGAAAGGAAAGGAAAGGAAAGGAAAGGAAAGGAGAAGGAAAGGAAAGGAAAGGAAAGGAAAGGAAAGGAAAGGAAAGGAAAGGAAAGGAAAGGAAAGGAAAGGAAAGGAAAGGAAAGGAAAGGAAAGGAAAGGAAAGGAAAGGAAAGGAAAGGAAAGGAAAGGAAAGGAAAGGAAAGGAAAGGGAAAGGAGAAGCCTTTGGAGGTGCTGGAGCTGCTGGTGCCAATTCTGGGGGGAAATCCAGCACTTCCAGCACAGCAGAGTGGGGTTCCCAGCCTATCGTCCCTCTCCAGCCCATTTCCAGCTCTCCTCACACCTGGAACCCCCAATTCCCATCACCTCTGAAGGGAGAAAATCCCCCACCCAACCTGGGAACCGCAGGGACCCCCCTGGCCCACCCCCTTCCAGAGCCACCCCTGCCATCCCCAGCTCCCTTTGCAGCCACCCCACGCCTCCCTGGGGCTCCAAGGAATTGACTTTCTCCAGGAAAAAGTTCCCGTTTTGGCCCCTCCTGCA
>CM063155.1:3366825-3824325 GCA_031885435.1 Passerculus sandwichensis
TTACTGCAAACCAGCTGCTCTCTGCACTGCAGAGCCATCCTTGGCTTTTTTGGGGATTCAGGCAGGACAAGGAGAGGGAAAAGAGAGAAAAGAGAGAGGATTCAGCACCAGGAATCAGGGGAGGAGAATTGCTGGTTATTATGGTCTGTAAACTGGAATTTCCCCTGAATTTGGACAGCACAGGCAGCAGGGAATCTTATTAATCTCCTTCCAGGAGCTCGAGTCCCAGATTCCTGCAGCTCTGGGCTGGGTGACAAAGGGGACATCAGCCACAGGCTGGCTGGCTTTTCCAGCCTGAACAATCCTGGGAAATCACCCACATCCCTGTGGAATGGGGGAAGCACTGAGCATACTGACCTCATGTAGTGAAATTCCAGTGCCAGGTCGTTCCAGTGCTTCTCATCCGGAGGGACGACGGATTTGAGGGCGCAGGGGAAGTGTCCCCCCCAGCTGTCACACAGGTACACCACCCCGTACTGGCCTCGGCCCAGCTCCCTGCCCAGCTTGGGCTTCCCTGCAAGGAACAATCCCAAAAATCAGTCCCCAATCCCAAAAAACAGCCCTCAATCCAAGGTGACAAATGCCAAAAATCAGCCCCAGTCCAAGGCACAAATCCCTGCAATCAGCCTCAATCCAAGGTGAAAAATCCCAAAAGTCATCCCCCAATCCAAGGTGACAAATCCCAAAAATCATACCCCAATCCAAGGTGACAAATCCCAAAAATCATACCCCAATCCACATTTTTTCCTCCTGAACATTCCTAGCTGTGAGGTAGTTGGGAGGTGCCAGTTGAAACCTGGCTGGAAAATGGAGTGGAAATCCAAAGCGGATTTTCTGGAAAATGGAGTGAAAATCCAAACTGGATTTTCTGGAAAATGGAGTGGAAATCCAAACTGGATTCCCAGCAGTGACCCACTCCCAGCAGGATCTCCCTCCCAGCAGGTTCCCATTCCAACAGGATCCCACCCCCAGCAGGATCCCCTCCCAACAGATCCCATTCCCAGCAGTGTCCCCACTCCATCAGGAATCCATTCCCAGCAGTGACCCATTCCCAGAGCAGTGACTCACTCCCAGCAGTGACCCCATTCCCAACAGGTTCCCACCCCCAGCAGGATCCATTCCCAGCAGTCACCCTTTCCCAGCAGTGTCCCCACTCCCACCAGTGACCCTTCCCAGAGCAGTGACCCATTCCCAGCAGTGACCTCATTCCCAGCAGTGACCCCACTCCCAGCAGTGACCCCACTCCCTGCAGTGTCCCCACTCCCAACAGTGACCCCACTCCCTGCAGCGTCCCCACTCCCTGCAGTGACCTCATTCCCAGCAGGACCCCACTCCCTGCAGTGTCCCCACTCCCTGCAGGATCCATTCCTAACAGTGTCCCCACTCCCTGCAGTGTCCCCACTCCCAGCAGTGACCCCACTCCCTGCAGTGTCCCCACTCCCTGCAGTGTCCCCACTCCCAGCAGGATCCATTCCTAACAGTGACCCCACTCCCTGCAGTATCCCCATTCCCAGCAGATCCCACTCCCTGCAGTGTCCCCACTCCCAGCAGTGTCCCCACTCCCTGCAGGACCCCACTCTCAGCAGTGTCCCCACTCCCTGCAGTGTCCCCACTCCCAGCAGTGTCCCCACTCCCAGCAGTGACCCCATTCCCTGCAGTGTCCCCACTCCCTGCAGTGACCCCATTCCCTGCAGTGTCCCCACTCCCAGCAGTGTCCCCACTCCCTGCAGGACCCTCCCCACCAGGCTCTCACCGTGCAGCAGCACGTCCTGCAGGGATCTGCTCTCCAGGGAGAGCCGGGCCAGCCGGGGCGCGTGCTCCTTCCTCACCCTCAGCCACAGGTCCTCGGTGCGCTCCAGCCGGCCCGAGTGGCCGTCCTCCAGCTGGGGGACAGCACGGTGTCACCGGGGTGACCATGGGGACACCGGCCTTGGAATGGCCAGCACCGCTCAGAAACATTATTTATATGGATAGGTAGGTAGGTAGATTTATATTGATATATATCTATATATATCAATATATAGATTGAGATATACATAGATTTATAGATAGATTTAGGTAGATATATAGATTTAGACAGATGTATAGATTTAGATATATATATGCTTAGATTTACATATAGATTTAGAGATACCTATAGACTTAGATAGATATACAGATTTAACTACATTGATTTAAATATATAGATTTAGATATATAGATTTATATATCTATATGCATCTATATATTTAAATATAGAGATTTAGATATACCTAGATTTATAGATAGATTTAGGTAGATATTTAGATTTAGAGTTACATATAGATTTAGAGATGCATATACACATTTAGATATACAGATTTAGATATATATATTTATATCTAAATATATATATATTACAGATATATTATTTATATATTATACAAATCTATATTATTGTATATTATAGATATTTTATTTATATATATTTATATATAAATATATAAATATAAATTTAGATATATAGACTTATATGTATATTTAGAGATAGATAGATAGATAGATAGATAGATAGATAGATAGATATAGATAGATAGATATAGATAGATATAGATAGACATAGAGAGATAGAGAGATAGAGAGATAGATAGAGAGATAGATAGAGAGATAGAGAGATAGATAGAGAGATAGATAGATAGATAGATAGATAGATAGATAGATAGATAGATAGATAGATAGATAGATAGATCGATCGATCTGCTGGGCAGTTTTTGTACTTACAACCCCACATTTCCATCCCCATTCCTGATCTCCTGGGCAGTTTCTTCAGTTAAAACTCCATTTTCCATCCCCAACCCCGACCTCCCAGTCAGTTTTTTGCTGTTTCTGCAGTTAATCTCCACATTTCCCTCCCCGTTCCCAATCTCCCAGGCAGTTTTTGCAGCTTAAACCCCACAATTCCCATCCCCATTCCCAATCTCCCAGTCAGTTTTTTGCTGTTTCAGCAGTTTAACCCCAGTTTCCCTCCCCATTCCCAATCTCCCAGTCAGTTTTTTGCTGTTTCAGCACTTTAACCCCATTTTCCCTCCCCATTCCCGCTGTCCCGGGCGGTTTCCCCGGACCTGGCGCAGGGAGGCGGCGAAGGCCTCGTGGGAGCTGTTGAGGCGCGTGCGGAACTGGCTGCAGATGCTCTTGGCCAGCTTGGAGGCGCTCAGGCTCTCGATGGCGTCCTGGGCCACCTTCCTCTTCCACTCGCTGGTGATGGCCGGGGGGCTGACCCACGTGATCCGCTGGATGATCTGGGGAAACCACGGAGTCACGATCCCAGAGTCGTGGAGTCACCAGCTGGAGGAGCTTTGGGATCGTCCAGTTCAACCCAGCCCCAGCGCCTCAATTAAATCCCAAAAATCAGCCCAAATCTATGGCACAAACTCCTGCAATAAGCCCCAAATCCAAGGCACAAATCCCTACAATCAGCCCCAAATCCGCGGCACAAACCCCTGGAATCACCGCCAAATCCAAGGCACAAATCCCTACAATCAGCCCCAAACCCGTGGCGCAAACTCCTGCAATAAGCCCCAAATCCAAGGCACAAATCCCTACAATCAGCCCCAAATCCACGGAACAAACCCCTGCAATAAGCCCCAAATCCAAGGCACATATCCCTACAATCAGCCCCAAATCCGTGGCACAAAACCCTGGAATCACCCCCAAATCCAAGGCACCAATCTCCGGAGTCAGCCCGCAGTCCAACACACAAATCCCAAAAATGAGCCCCAATCCAATGTACAAATCCCAAAAATCAGCCCCAAATCCAAGGTACAAATCCCAAAAATTAGCCTCCAATTCCAGGCAAAAATCAATGCAATCAGCCCCAATCCATGGCACAAATCCCAAAAATCAGTCCCAAATCCAAGGCACCAATCCCAAAATTCACCCCCAATCCGAGACACAAATAAATCTCTGCAATCAGCCCCAAATCCAAGGCACAAATCCCCAGAATCAACCCCAATCCAGGGGCACAAATCCCCAAAATTAACCCACATCCATGGCACAAATCCCAAAAATCAGCCCCAAATCCCTGCAATCAGCCCCAATCCAAGGCACCCAGTACCACATCCAATATTTTTTCAAACACACCCAGGGATGCTGATTCCACCACCTTCCATTCCAGAACTTTATCACTCTTTTAGTAAAAACCTTTTTCCTAAATCCAACCTAAATTTCCTCCTGAATTCCTGCTCTGAGCTGGGACTTTATGAACTTTATTCCCTGCTTGGATGGATGAGCAAGAACAAAACTTTTCCTCCAACAATCCCAGCTCAGAGTGGGAACAAATTCAAGATTCCTCCTCCTCCTCCTTTCCTGGGACAGGGATCCACTCTGGAATTCTGTGGTTTCTAATGAAGGGTGAGGCAAAGCAATTTAATTACCCACTAATTACAGGAAGTGATGATTCCAACACCTGGAATTTCCACACAAAAAGCTCCTTCCCTGGGAATTTCACTAATTTGGGAACAGCTCTCCCTGATTTTCCCACCAATACTGTGGAATGAAAAGCCTGGAATTCCCAGAATGGTTTGGACTGGAAAGGATTTTAAATTTCATCCCATTCCACCACCCCAGGATGCTCCAATCTCCATCCTTGGGCACTTCCAGGCATGGAAATCACCAGGAATAAAGTCCCAGAGTGAATTTTGGGAGCAGCTGAGAGGATTTTTTGCTCCAAAATTCCCTTTTTTCCAAGCATCCACACCTGTTTGATCTGTTCCCACAGCATCCTGGTCACTGTTGAACCCGAGTGGAACGTGACCTCCACGTGATAAGCTGCATTCAGGATCTGGAAAAGCAGAAAATAGAGGGAAAAATGGGAATTCTGCCAGCCAGGAGCTCTGCCAGAGCCTGTGAAAATGGCAAAAATTGGGATAGTCCATGAATCACTTGGTTAATTGATTTATTGTGCTGTTTCATGGGAGTTTTTAGGCAGCAATTTGATTATTTTGTACAGATTTAGGAGAAAATTAATTTATTGTGTTATTTCACATTGATTTATTGTGTTATTTCACATTGATTTATTGTGTTATTTCATCGGTGTTTCTAATTTTATTGTGTTGTTTCATGGGTGTTTATAGGCTGTAATTTGATTAATTCATACAGGTTTATGAGATAACTGATTTATTCTATTATTTCATGGGTGGTTCTAGGCCATAATTTGATTATTTTAGAAAAGTTTATGAGATAATTTATTTATGTGTTGATATTGATTTATTGTGTTATCTCATTGGTATTTTATGACCATAAATTTATTATTTTGTAAAGATTTAGGAGATAATTGATTTATTTTGTTATTTCATGGGTGGTTCTAGACTGTTTATACAAATTTAGGAGATAATTTGATTATTTTATACAGATTCAGGAGCTAATTGATTTACTGAGCTATCTCATGCGTATTTCATGGCTGTAATTTGATTATTTTATGCAGGTTTATGAGATAATAGATTTCCTGTGTTATCTCATGTGTGTTTTTATGCTGTAATTCAATTCTTTTATACAGGTTTATGGGATAACTGATTTACTGTGTTACCTCATGGCCATAAATTGATTATTTCACCCAAATTCAGGCCCATGGCAGTTCCAGCACCCCAATCCCCACCTGTTTGAGATAGTTGCTGGTGATGCACACAGATCCATCGTGGGGGTTTCTCCAGAGTTTCAAGGTGTTTTATGGCTATTATTAAATTATTTACAGAGATTTATGAGATAATTGATTTACTATGTCATCTCATAGCCATAATTTGACCATTTCACAGAAATTCAGGCCCATGGCAGTTCAACCACTCCAAACCCCAGCCATTCCAGACCTGTTTGAGATAGTTGCTGGTGATGTGCACAGATCCATCCCTGGGGTTTCTCCAGAGGTTTTAGGTGGTTTTATGACCATAATTTGATAATTTTATACAGATTTAGGAGCTAATTGATTATCTCATGTGTGTTTTATGACCATAAACTGCTTATTTCCCCCAAGTTCAGGCCCATGGCAGTTCCAGCACCCCAATCCCCACCTGTTTGAGATAGTTGCAGGTGATGTTCACAGATCAATCCCTGGGGTTTCTCCAGAGGTTTTAGGTGGTTTTATGACCATAATTTGATAATTTTATACAGATTTAGGAGCTAATTGATTACCTCATGTGTGTTTTATGACCATAAACTGCTTATTTCACCCAAATTCAGGCCCATGGCAGTTCCAGCACCCCAATCCCCACCTGTTTGAGATAGCTGCTGGTGATGCACACAGATCCATCGTGGGGGTTTCTCCAGAGTTTTAAGGTGTCTTTATGGCTATTATTAAATTATTTACACAGATTTATGAGATAATTGATTTACTATGTCATCTCATAGCCATAATTTGACCATTTCACAGAAATTCAGGCCCGTGGCAGTTCCAGCACCCCAATCCCCACCTGTTTGAGATAGTTGCTGGTGATGTGCACGGAGCCCTCACAGGGTTTCTCCAGAGTTTTTAGGTGGTTTTATGACCACAATTTGATAATTTTATACAGATTTAGGAGCTAATTGATTACCTCATGTGTGTTTTATGACCATAAACTGCTTATTTCCCCCAAATTCAGGCCCATGACAGTTCCAGTACCCCAAACCCCAGCCATTCCAGCCCTCTCTAAGACAGCTGCTGGTGATGTGCACGGATCCATCCCTGGGGTTTCTCCAGAGTTTTTAGGTATTTTTGTGGCCAAAATTTGACCATTTCACCCAAATTCAGGCCCATGGCAGTTCCACCACCCCAAACCCCAGCCAGTCCAGACCTGTCTGAGATAGTTGCTGGTGATGTGCACGGATCCCTCGCGGGGTTTCTCCAGCCCCCGGGGCAAGTGAATGGAGCCCTCCTGGAGTTTCTCCAGAGTTTTTAGGTATTTTTATGGCCATAATTTGATTATTTTATACAGGTTTATGAGACAATTGATTTACTATATTATCTCACGTGTGTTTCATAGCTGTAAATTGACTATTTTATACAGATTTGGGAGTTAATTGATTTACTGTGTTATCTCATGTGTGTTTCATGGCCATAATTCGATTATTTATGCAGATTTAGGAGCTAATTGATATACTGTATTATCTCATGCGTATTTTACAGCCATAATTTGACCACTTCACCAAATTCAGGCCCATGGCAGTTCCAGCACCCCAATCCCCAGCCATTCCAGACCTGTTTGAGATAGTTGCTGGTGATGTGCACGGATCCCTCGCGGGGTTTCTCCAGCCCCCGGGGCGGGTGCACGGAGCCCTCCCAGGACTCCTCCAGGCTCTTGAGGCAGCGCTCCAGGGTGCCCACGAAGCTCTCCCTCAGGTAATCCACGGAGCTGATCAGTTTGTTGGCCACAGCCTGGTTCAGCCTGGAGATGATCAGCTCCTGGATCTGCTGGATGCAGCGCTTGATGTCCTTGGAGCTGACGGGCTCGCCGCTCTCGGGGATGATGATGTCTGCAGGGAAAGGGAGAAAAACCATCCTGGAGGTCTGGGGGTGTGGGGAGAACGGTCCTGAGGGGGGCTCTGAGGGGCACACGCTGATCCTAGCGGTGTTTGAAATAATGATCTTCTCAATGATGCCAGAATTGCATTGTTATTGTTTTAGACAAGATGATGATCATTTTCTCCAAGATTATTAAGTATTATTGTATCCAAGATTTATTATAATTTTCTCCAAGATTTATTATCACTTTCTCCAAGATTCATTATCATTTTCTCCAAGATTATTACCATTTTACCCAAGATTACTATTATTTATCCAAGATTACTATTACTTATCCAATATTACTATTATTTCATCCATGATTATCATCACTATTTTATCCAATATTATCACCATTGTTTTATCTACGATTATGACAGTTTTATCCAATATTATCACCATTATTTTATCCAATATTACTATAATGATTTTATTTAATATTATTATCATTTTATCCAAGATTATCAATTTTGTCCAATATTATTAATGATTTTATCCAATATTATTATCACGATTTTATCCAATATTATCATCATTATTTTATCCAATATTACTATAATGCTTTTATTTAATATTATTATCATTTTATCCAAGATTATCAATTTTATCCAATATTATCATCATTATTTTATCCAAGCTTATTATAATGATTTTATCCAATATTATTATCATTTTATCCAAGATTATCGATTTTATCCAATATTATTAATGATATTATCCAATATTATCATCATGATTTTATCCAATATTATCATCATGATTTTATCCAAGCTTATTATAATGATTTTTATCCAAGATTATTAATGACTTTATCCAAGATTATGACCATTTCATCCACAATTCTTTTATCCAAGATAACTATCACTTCATCCAACAGATCCTACCAAAACAAATGGATATTGCCTGATCCCTGATTTCCATCCGCGTTTGGGGTTCTGCGTCCATCCAGGAACTACAGGTTGGAGTCTCACTGAATTCCTGGAATTATTGTGGTCAGGATCTGCTTGATCCCAGATTTTGATTCATGTTCAGGGACTATCTGGGAATTGCAGGTTGGAATCCCACTAAGTTCATCAATTATTGTGGTCAGGATCTGCCTGACTCCTGATTTTCATGGTTGTTTGGAGTTCTGGGACCATCTGGGAATTGCAAGTTGAAGCCTCACTGAATCCATCAATTAGTGTGGTCAGGATCTGCCTGACCCCTGATTTTCATAGTTTTTTGGGGTTCTGGGACCATCTGGGAATTGCAGGCTGGAGTCTCACTGAATTCATGGAATTATCATCAGGATCTGTCTGATCCCAGATTTTGATTCATGTCTGGGGTTCTGTGACCTTCCAGGAGTTGCAGGTTGGAATCCCACTGAATCCATGAAATTATCCTGGTCAGGATCTGCCTGACCCCTGATTTTGATTCATGTTCAGGGCTCTGTGACTATCTGGGAATTGCAGGTTGGAGCCTCACTGAATCCATCAATTATTGTGGTCAGGATCTGTCTGATCCCAGATTTTGATTCATGTTTGGGGACTATCTGGGAATTGCAGGTTGGAATCCCACTAAATTCATCAATTAGTGTGGTCAGGATCTGCTTGATCCCTGGATTTTGATTTGTGTTTAGGGCTCTGTGACCATCTGGGAATTGCAAGTTGAAGCCTCACTGAATCCATCAATTAGTGTGGTCAGGATTTGCCTGACCCCTGATTTTGATACACGTTCAGGGCTCTGTGACTATCTGGGAATTGCAGGCTGGAATCCCGCTGAATCCATCAATTATTGTGGTCAGGATCTGTCTGATCCCAGATTTTGATTCATGTTTGGGGACTATCTGGGAATTGCAGGTTGGAATCCCACTAAGTTCATCAATTAGTGTGGTCAGGATCTGCTTGATCCCTGGATTTTGATTTGTGTTTAGGGCTCTGTGACCATGCAGGAATTGCAGGTTGGAGTCTTACTGAATTCCTGGAATTATCATGGTCAGTATCTGCTTGATCCCAGATTTTGATTTGTGTTTAGGGCTCTGTGACCATCTGGGAATTGCAAGTTGGAATCCCAGTGAATCCATCAATTATTGTGGTCAGGATCTGCTAGACCCCAGACTCTGATTCATATTTGGGGCTCTATGACCATCCAGGAAGTACAGGTTGGAGTCTCACTGAATTCCTGGAATTATCATCAGGATCTGCTTGATCCCAGCTTCTGCTTCATGTTTAGGGCTCTGTGACCATCCAGGAATCACAGGCTGCAGCCTCACCAAACCCCCACGCCAATTTTGCATTTTTCCCACCTCCCCCCTCACCAAACCACCCCAGACCCTCCACCTGCCTCTCACCTCTAAACTCCATACTGGCAGCATCCTCCAGCAGCTCCTCCTTCATATTCCCCAGCGTGTCCACGATCATCTCCTTCATCTCCTCCTGCTTGCGGTTGGCGATGCCCATCAGCGACTCGTAGAGCTCGTTCTCCTTCCTGCGCGTGTACTCCAACCTCTTGGGGGTGATCTGCAGGTCCCTCTGCATGTCGAAGGCCTGGTTGATGAAGATGTTGAGGCAGCGCCCGTGAACCTCGCTCAGCCTCGTGGCTGCCTCCACCAGGTGCTGCTGCAGCACCTGCCTGGAGAAGGAGCTCAGCAGCCTCAGCTTCTCCAGCTGCTCCACCAGCATGGAGGAGCCGGGAGCGCCGCAGCCGCAGGGGCTGGAGGGGCTCAGGTACTCCAGATCCAGCAGCTGCAGGTGGAGCTGGGATTTGGTGTCCTTGGGGTGGGATTTGTCGTCCTTAGGGTGGGATTTGTTGTCCTTGGGAGGGTTTTTGGGAGAGCTCAGCTCGCTGCCGGCCTCGGGGATTCGCAGGAAGAAGATGGGGAGGGAGAATTTTTGTTTGATTTCCCGAAGTTCTGCCTGGTCCGACGGGGACAGCTGGGGCTCACTGATGGCAAAGGTGACAACGGGCAGCACCTGGTCCACAAACTCGGCCAGGGTGGACTCAGCTGACTGGAAGCCTCGGCATGGAGCCACCACGATGTCCACTTCCTGGGAAAAAGGAAAAAGGAGGAGGCTTGAGAGGTTTTTTCTGTGGAAAAATGCTCTGGGAGTCGTTCACACAGCAAAAAACTGGAATTCTTCAAAGCAGATCTTGATCTGACCCCTAACTCCAAATTCCTTATTTTGGACCAAATCCTGGGAGTTTTAGCCCAGTTTAGGACAAAGCTGATTCCTGTACAACTCAAAATTCCTCATTTTGGACCAAACCCTTGGAGCGTTAGGACAAAACTTAGGACAAGTGTCCCAGGAAAGAGCCAGCAGGGGAATTTATTGAACAGGACCCTGGCAGTGCCACCCCAAACTCCCCACAGACCAGGTCAGGGACAGTGGCATTGCCACCCCAAACTCCCCATGGATCAGTGGCAGTGCCACCCCAAACTTCCTATAGGGACAATTTGGGAATTAATTTATCAGGGCTGTAAATGTCAACCCCCACATGCCAGGAACAGTGGCAGTGCCACCCCAAATTCTTCACAGACCAGGGCAGGGACAGTGGCAGTGCCACCTCCAGCACCCCAGGTACAGTGACAGTGCCATCCCCAGCTCCCCATGGACAGTGGCAGTGCCACCCCCAGCTCCCCATAGACAGTGACAGTGCCACCCCCAGCTCCCCAGGGACAGTGGCAGTGCCATCCCCAGCTCCCTATGGACAGTGGCAGTGCCACTCTAAGCTCCCCAGGGACAATGACAGTGCCACCCCCAGCTCCCCAGGGACAGTGACAGTGCCACCCCCAGCTCCCCAGGTACAGTGGCAGTGCCACCCCAAGCTCCCCATGGACAGTGACAGTGCCACCCCAAGCTCCCCAGGGACAGTGACAGTGCCACCCCCAGCTCCCCAGGTACAGTGGCAGTGCCACCCCCAGCTCCCCAGGGACAGTGGCAGTGCCACCCCAAGCTCCCCAGGTACAGCGACAGTGCCATCCCCAGCTCCCTATGGACAGTGGCAGTGCCACCTCCAGCACCCCAGGTACAGTGGCAGTGTCACCCCAAGCTCCCCAGGTACAGTGGCAGTGCCACCACAAGCTCCCCAGGTACAGTGGCAGTGCCATCCCCAGCTCCCTATGGACAGTGGCAGTGCCATCCCCAGCTCCCTATGGACAGTGGCAGTGCCACCCCAAGCTCTCCAGGTACAGTGGCAGTGCCACCTCCAGGACCCCAGGTACAGTGGCAGTGCCACCCCAAGCTCCCCAGGGACAGCGACAGTGCCACCCCAAGCTCCCCAGGGACAATGACAGTGCCACTCAAGCTCCCCAGGCACCCTAGCAGTGCCAGGCACGGTGCCACCCTGACCTTGAGCAGCGCGCAGGGCAGCACCACCTCCAGCTCTGCCACCCTCTGTGCGGGATCCTCGGCGTCCCCTGGCACCTGCAGGTCCTGCTCGGGGATGGTGTCCCAGTGCCCACTGTGTGCCACCAGCGCCTGCACCAGCTCATACTGCCCGGGCAGTGCCAGGCTCAGCCGCGGCCGCGCCCCGTGCGTGAAGCGAACGCGGCGGCGCCGGCACCGCTCCTCGGTGCCAGTGACAGTGCCAGGGGTGGGCAGCAGCTCCTCAGTGCCAGTGACAGTGCCAGGGGTGGGCAGCAGCTCCTCAGTGCCAGTGCCAGGGGTGGGCAGCAGCTCCTCAGTGCCTGTGCCAGGGGTGGGAAGCAGCTCCTCAGTGCCTGTGCCAGTCCCAGGGGTGGGCAGCAGCTCCTCAGTGCCTGTGCCAGGGGTGGGAAGCAGCTCTGTGGTGCCAGCCATGGGCAGCAGTTCCTCAGTGGCAGCCTCAGCAATGGGCAGCAGCTCCTCGGTGCCAGTCCCAGGGGTGGGCAGCAGCTCCTCAGTGTCCATGCCAGCCCTGGGGGTGGGCAGCAGCTCCTCGGTGACAGTGCCGGGGGTAGAAAGCAGCTCTGCAGTGCCAGCCCTGGGGGTGGGCAGCAGCTCTGGAGCGTCAGCCCCAGGCAGCAGTTCCTGGGTGGCAGTGCCAGCTTCAGGGGTTGAAAGCAGGTCCTTGGTGCCAGTCTCAGTGGCAGGCAGCAGCTCCTTGGTAGCAGTGCTAGCTCTGGGCAGCAATTCCTGGGTGCCAGCTCTGGGCAGCAGTTCCTGGGTGCCAGTCCTAGGGGTGGGCAGCAGTTCCTTGGTGGCAGTGCCAGCCCCAGGCGGCAGTTCCTGGGTGCCCGTCCCGGGGCTGGGCAGCAGTTCCTGGGTGCCAGTGCCAGTGCCAGGGGTGGGCAGCAGCTCCTGGCCCAGCAGGGTGTTGAGCAGGTGCCCCTTGGCACGGCAGTTCTGGCCCAGGATCAGCAGGCACGGCCTCCAGCTCACCGAGCGCTGCAGCTGCTCCTCCTCGTGCCGGGGGAACGACACCGGGCTGGGGCCTGCAACGGGACAGGGAACGGGGATTGACCCTAAAAATGGGGCCTGAAATGGGGACAGGGAACGAGGATTGATCCTAAAAATGGGGCCTGAAATGGGGACAGGGATCAGGGGTTTGACCCTAAAAATGGGGCCTGAAATGGGGACGGGGAACAAGGATTGACCCTAAAAATGGGGCCTGAAATGGGGACAGGGATCAGGGGTTTGACCCTAAAAATGGGGCCTGAAATGGGGACAGGGAACGGGGATTGACCCTAAAAATGGGGCCTGGAACAGGGAACAGGGATTGATCCTAAAAATGGGGCCTGAAACGGGACAGGGGTCAGAGATTGATCCTAAAAATGGGGCGTGAAATGGGGACAGGGATCAGGGGTTTGACCCTAAAAATGGGGCCTGAAACAGGGAACAGGGATTGATCCTAAAAATGGGGCCTGAAACGGGACAGGGGTCAGAGATTGACCCTAAAAATGGGGCCTGAAATGGGGACAGGGAATGGGGATTGACCCTAAAAATGGGGCCTGAAATGGGGACAGGGAACAGGGATTGATCCTAAAAATGGGGCCTGAAATGGGGACAGGGAATGGGGATTGACCCTAAACATGGGGCCTGAAATGGGGACAGGGAATGGGGATTGACCCTAAACATGGGGCCTGAAATGGGGACAGGGATCAGGGGTTTGACCCTAAAAATGGGGCCTGAAACGGGACAGGGGTCAGGAGTTTGGGCCTAAAAATGGGGCCTGCAACAGGACTGGGGTCAGGGCTTGATCCTAAGAATGGGGCCAGAAATGGTGCAGGGGTCAGGGATTGATCCTAAAAATGGGGCCTGGAACAGGGACAGGGATTTGCCTTAAAAATGGGGCCTGAAACAGAGATCAGGGGTTTGATCCTAAAAATGGGGCCTGAAATGGGGACACGGATCAGGGCTTTATCCTAAAAATGGGGCCTGGAACAGGGATCAGGATCCCCCTAAAAATGGGCCTGAAACAGAGCTCAGCGGTTTAGCCCTAAAAATGGGGCATGAAACAGGACAGGGATCAGGGGTTTGGGCCTAAAAATGGGGCCTGAAATGGGGACAGGGGTCAGGGATGCAGCCCTGAAAATGGGGCCTAAAATGGGAACAGGGATCAGGGGTTTGACCCTAAAAATGGGGCCTGCAACAGGGATCAGGATCCCCCTGAAAATGGGGCCTGAAGCGGGACAGGGATCAAGGGCTGGAGTCTGAAACAGGGACAGGGATCAGGGTTTGGCCCTAAAAATGGGGCCTGAAACAGGGACAGGGATCAGGGTTTGGCCCTAAAAATGAGGTCTGAAACAGGGATCAGGGTTTGGCCCTAAAAATGGGGTCTGCAACAGGGACAGGGATCAGGGTTTGGCCCTAAAAATGGGGCCTGGGACAGGGAACAGGGATCAGGGTTTGGCCCTAAAAATGGGGCCTGAAACAGGGACAGGGATCAGGGTTTGGCCCTAAAAACGGGACAGTGCAGCCCCACAGCCCAGGGGAACACCCAGAGCTGCTGATGGGGCAGTTCCTGCAGTGCCAACACAGGACAAGGATTAATTCAGTTTTGTTACAGGAGCACAGAATCCCAACAGCCTGGAGAGGGATGAGCGCCAGGGAAGGCACTTTGCTGCCAGCCAGAAGGTTCTGGAACAGCCTCAAACCCCACAAGGCTCCCTCAGAGCCACAAACATTGCTCACATCCCACAAACCTCCCACAGAGCCCACAAACTGCCCTCAGAGCCCACAAACGGCCCTCACACCCTACAAACGTCACTCAGACCCCACAAACCTCCCTCAGACCCTACAAAATTCCCTCAGACCCTACAAAATTCCCTCAGACCCCACAAATTGCCCTCAGACCTCACAAATGGCCTTCAGAGCCCACAAACCGCCCTCAGACTCCACAAACCTCTCACAGACCCCACAAACGGCCCTCAGAGTCCACAAATGGCACTCAGACCCTACAAACATCACTCACATCCCACAAACAGCCCTCAGACCTTACAAACATCACTCAGACCCTACAAACCTCCCTCAGAGCCCACAAACGTCGCTGACATCCCACAAACCTCCCACAGATCCCACAAAGTGCCCTCAGAGCCCACAAATGGCCCTCACAGCCTACAAAATTCACTCAGAGCCTACAAACAACACTCAGACCCCACAAACCTCCCTCAGACCTTACAAATGGCACTCAGACCCCACAAACCTCCCTCAGACCTTACAAACCTCCCTCAGACCTCACAAATGACACTCAGACCCCACAAACCTCCCTCAGACCTTACAAACCTCCCTCAGACCTTACAAATCTCCCTCAGACCCCACAAACGACACTCAGACCCCACAAACCTCCCTCAGACCCCACAAATTGCCCTCAGACCTCACAAACGACACTCAGACCCCACAAATCTCCCTCAGACCCCACAAACCTCCCTCAGACCCCACAAACGACACACAGACCCTACAAATCTCCCTCAGAGCCCACAAACTTCCCCCAAACCCACAAACCTCTCTCACGCCCCACAAATGACCCTCACACCCCACAAACCTCTCCCAAACTCCATAAACTTCTCCCAAACCCCACAAACCTCCCTCCCACCCCACAAGCATCACCTGGCTGTGCTAATTCAAGCTCAGGGCTGAGTTTAGCTCCTGCTTTCTTCTTTTTTTTTTTTTTTTTAAATCCTAAATGCAGCTTTGGCAAGAGCTAAATTCAGCATTACCCTCGTGCACAGCACAGAGTGACTCTGACAGCCCCAAAAACACAAATCACAAACAAATCCCTCATCAGGAACACAAAAATCCCTAAAAAATGAAATTAAATGGGAAAATGGAACAACCAGCCCCTAAAAAATGCCCAATTTGAGAGGTACAAAGCACCAGGATTGCTCTGATACTGGATTTTATAGGGTTAAAAATTCTGTTTAAAATTGCTGTTAAAATTCTTTATTTTTTTTTCATGAGTCATGTTCTGGCAGCCTGAATTGTGAGGAAAACAAAATCCTCCCCTCCTCACACTCCAAACCCCATTAAAGAGATCCTACAACACATCTCTCTCCTCACTCTTGACAGCTTAATCACTTCAGTTTTAATTAAAATCAGCCAAATTTGGAGCATTTTGTGTAGTTTTAGATTGGTTTAAAGCTCATTTAAAACCCTGCCCAAGCTTTGCCTTCCCCTCAAATCTTTCAGGATTTTGGAGTTTTTCTACCCCAAAATTAAGGAAAAATCCTATTTGTGGATCAGCACTGCCCCACAAAACCCCAAATCCCAAATTTGGGAGTTGTTGAAGGGAGGAATTTCTCTTTGAAATGTGATTTTTTCTGGGATTTTTGTTTTCCAAACAAGCCTTTCAAAAGCCACATCAAGTGACCAGAGGGTTGGAAGCTGACCAAGAGCTCACAAAAGATAAAGATCTGAGAAAAAATCCCACAAATTGCACATTTGAGCCTTCATCTGTAGGATGGCTTTGATCTGGGGACGTTGCTTGGAGCTTCTGCTGGGATTCAGGATCTGGAGCATGAAAAAAGCAATTCAGGGAGGGCTGAAGAGGCAGCAGAGCTCCTTCTCCTCACTCCAGGAAGGAGTGGATCCTTAAATCCAGCAAAAATATCTCCTTGGAATTGGTGGATCCTTAAATCCAGCAAAAATACCTCCAAAAATATCTCCTTGGAATTGGTGGATCCTTAAAATCCAGCAAAAATATCTCCTTGGAATTGGTGGATCCTTAAATCCAGCAAAAATATCTCCTTGGAATTGGTGGATCCTCAAATCCAGCAAAAATCTCTCCTTGGAATTGGTGGATCCTTAAATCCAGCAAAAAAATCTCCAAAAAATGACTGGGATACAGAAGTTTAAATGAAATTATTGAGGGATTATTGATATGGATGGAGAATTCTTGGATGGTTTGGGTTGGACCTTAAAGCTCCTCCTGTTCCTCTGCCATTCAGGGACACCTTCAGCACCCCAGGATGCTCCAGGCTGGCTTTGGACACTGCCAGGGATGGAACAGCCACGAATTCTCTGGGAATTCCATCCCAGCCCCTCCTCATCCTCACAGAGAGGAATTTATTCTTATATCCCATCTAAACCTTTCCTCATTCCCTTTTCCAGATGAAAATTTCCCTTTCCAGCCTTCTTGGAGCTCCTTTGGCTACTGGAAAACTGCTCCAAAGTCCTGCCAAACCCTCCAGGATTTGTGGTTGAAACACCTTTCCCAAGGTCCTCCCAAATCCATTTTTTTTCTCCAGGATCTGAGGTTAAAACACTTTTCCCATGATTCCACACCCCGTGACCAGCACAGACACAGATCCAGGGTGGGAGGGACTCAATAAAAAGTGGGATCAGAATTTCCCAGTTTTGAGGGATGCAGCCACATTCCTGGGCATGCCAGGGGCTGGAGCTCCATCCCAGCCCCTTCCCTGCTCCACCCTGGTTCCATCCTGACTCCATCCCGGCCCCAACTCTGTTCCATCCCTGCTCCATCCCAGCCCCATCTCAATTCCATCCCAATTCAATCCTGGCCCTATCCCAGCTCCACCCTGGTTCCATCCCTGCCCCATCCCAGCCCCATCCAGACTCCATCCCTATCCCTGTTCAATCCCTGCTCTATCGCAATTCCATCCCTGCCCCACCCTGGTTCAATCCCAGCCCCATTCCTATCCTGGCTCCATCCCAGCTCCACTCCTGCCCCATCCTGGCTCCATCCCAGTCCCATCCCAGTTCCACCCCAGCTCTATCCCAGCCCCATTCCCTACCCCGGCTCCATCCTGACTCCATCTCAGCTCTATCCCTGCCTCATTCCTGCCCCATCCCAATTCCATCCCTGCTCCATCCCTATCCCTGCCCCACCCTGCCCCATCCTGACTCCATCCCAGCTCCATCCCAATTCCACCCCAGCTCCATCCCAGCCCCATCCCAGCTCCACCCTCGTTCAATCCTGGCCTCTCCCGATTCCATCCCTGCCCCATCCCAGCTCTACCCTGGTTCCATCCTGGCCCCATCCCATCTCCATGCCAGCCCTATCCCTATCCCTGCTCCATCCCAATTCCATCCCTGCCCCACCCTGACTCCATCCCAATTCCATCCCAATTTAACCCTGGCCCTATCCCTGCCCCACCCTGCCCCATCCCAATTCCATCCCTGCCCCATCCCAATTCCATCCCACCCCCATCCTTGCCCCATCCTGACTCCATCCCAGCCCCATCCCTATCCCAGCTCCACCCTGGCCCCATTCCAATTCCATCCCTGCCCCATCCCAGCCCCACCCTGGTTCCATCCCAGCTCCATCCCTATCCCAATTCTATCCTGGCTACATCCCAGCCCCATCCCTATCTCAGCTCCACCCTGGTTCCACCCCAGCCCCATCCCAGCCCCATCCGTGCCCCACCCCAGCCCCATCCCAATTCCATCCCTGCTCTATCCCTGCTCAATCCCAATTCCATCCCTGCTCTATCCCAATTCCATCCCAGCCCCATCCCGGCCCCATCCCGATTCCAGCCCCGCCCTATCCCAATTCCATCCCGATCCCAGCCCCATCCCAATTCCATCCCTGCTCTATCCCTGCTCAATCCCAATTCCATCCCTGCTCAATCCCAATTCCATCCCTGCTCTATCCCAATTCCATCCCTGCTCTATCCCTGCTCTATCCCAATTCCATCCCTGCTCAATCCCAATTCCATCCCAATTCCAGCCCCGCCCTATCCCAATTCCATCCCTGCTCAATCCCAAATTCTTTCCCTGCTCCACCCTGGTTCCATCCCGGCCCCATCCCAATTCCATCCCGATCCCAGCCCCATCCCGGCCCATGTGACCGGCGCTGGCGCTGGAGCGGCGGGGCAGCCCCGGGGCACACATCCACACATCCACACATCCTCACATCCACAATCCCATGAATTCCCGGGATCAAAGGAGGCCTGTCCTCCCCGGAACAAGGGCAGCTCTCACCAGGACTCCTCTCCAAACCCACCCAGAGCTCGGTAGAGCAGCCTCAGCTCGGATTTATGGGATCTGTGGAAGCTCCAAGCTTTTGATCAATTTTTTCTGTTTTTTTCCATTTTATCCACGGTCCAACCTGGCCTGGGACACTCCCAGGGATGGAGCAGCCATAGATCCTCTGGGAATTCCATCCCAGCCCCTCCCAGGGAAGGATTTATTCCCAAAATCCCATCTCTCCCTGCCCTCTGGCCATTCCCTGTTTGCTGGCACTCCATCCCTTGGAAATATTGGAAATATTCCATTTTTCTCATCAGATCACCCCAAATCCTCTTCTCCAGGCACAACAATCCCAAATCCCAAACATCACAGGCTCACCTGGCTCTGCCCCATCCCAAAATCTCCTTCCCCACCCAGCCTGATGAGAGGAGCAGCAACCACTTCCCAAAATCCCAATGTGCTCCCAAAACCTTTCCAGCCACAACTCCACAATCCCACAAAGGGGAAAACAAACCACAAATCAGCCTCAAACCACTTTTTTTTTAGACACAGACAGAAAAACTCAACACTTGAACATGAAACCAGGATTTGGAGTGCAAGATGAGCAGGTCCAAAAAAACTGGACAAGAATTGCAGACAAGAACCCTGGACAAGAATCCCGGACAAGGATCCTGAACAAGAACCCTGGACAAGAATCCCAGACAAGGGGCCACGAGAGATGACTCAGGAGCCTTTTGGGGATGAATGAAGAAAACCTTTATGGACATCTCACGTCACACTGAGCCCCTCTCACGAGACAGTCTCATGGAAACACCAAGTCCTGCCCGTGGCAGCAGAGGTGCCACCCTCAGCTCTGTTTGTCAACAGCAGCAGCTGAGCACAGAGCCCCAGGGACAAACAGGGAATGGCAGCCCCTCATTCCCGGAGCACAGAGCTCCCAGGGAGGCCACAAATCCCAGGAATTCCAGGACAAAAAAGGATTGCCAGCCCCTCGTTGTGCTGCCCCTTCTGAAGCCCCTCTCTGGAGAGGGTCAGGGGCAGGGGGTCCCCATCATAAACCCATGACAGGGACACACAGGGATGCTGAGTGCAGCTCCTGGCCCTGCACAGACCCCAAAATCCCACCCTGAGCAACCCTGGGGCGCTGTCCAAACCGTCCTGGAGCTGTGCCCATTCCCTGGCAAGCCTGGGCAGTGCCCAGCGCCCTTTGGGAGAAGAATATTGTCCTTATACCGATCCTAAATCACAGCCACAAAGCCTCTCCCACCCTCCAGGCACTCCCAGCTCTGTAACCCAATTAAAGCCCCCCCAAACCGGACATTTCACTCCGCACCGCGACCCTCACAAGCCCCGCAGAAACCCCTGGCAAGCCCCCAGAGACCCCTGACAAGCCCCCCAAAGACCCCTCACCCTCAGAGGTTCCCCCTTTACCCCCTCCAGACCCCTCACCCTCACACCCCGCCCGCCCCTGCCCTCTCTCACCGCCGTCCCCGGGACCCCCATCCCCATCCCAGGCGGAGCGGGGGCCGTCACCGGCGGGCGCCAAGGCGAAGTGATGTCCCTGGGAGAACTTGACGTCGCGGAAGAACCTCTTGGTCTCTCGCAGGTTGTGCTGCAGCCTCGCCAGGTGCCGGTTGTAGTGGCCGAAAGAGCGGCAGAGCTCCCGCACGGCCCCGCCGGGACCCCGCCATGACGGGGCCTCCTCGCCCTCCATGTCCTCCGGGTCCGCCCCGCTATCCCCTCCCCACCGCGGGCAGCTCTCGGGCCCTGCCAGGCTGCCGCCGTTCGGGGAGGAACCTCCCCGAGGATTTCCTCTCGTCCCGACCCCCCCCACCCCCCGCCCCTCCCGCCTCCCCGACCCCCGCGGCCGCCGCCTTCTCCCGAGGGGAAGCGCCTCCACCGGCCGCGCTGCGTGTGCGCGGAACGTTTGTCGGCGCGCCGCAGGGCAAAGGGGGAGGAGGCCGGGCGCACCCCGCGCGCGAGGCACGCTGGGAGATGTAGTTTATTTACATCCAAATATAGTTCATTTTCCTAACCCCCGTGGGGAATGCCGGGAGTTGTAGTCCGTTTTGCCGCAAGGCCTCATGGAATTTGTAGTCTCTCTAAGCGCGGCCGCCGACCTCTCCCCGCGGCCTCTGCGCACCACCGCGGGAGACGAGCAAAAATTCCCCAAAAAACGAGAACGACCATGAAATGATGCATTTAAACAGGGGGAGCGAAAGGGGGAGCTCGGACGCCGCCTACTGTTCCCCCATCCCGCGCTGCGCGGAGCGGCTCGGCAGGAGGCGGCGCGCCCCTCTCCAGCTCCGCTCCGCCTCCGCGAATCACCAGCGCCGGCCCCGCCCTCCGCGCGCCTTCATTGGTCAATTCCTCCCGCCAGCACCGCCCTCTGAGCACGCTCCACCAATCACCACGCGAGATACCTCCTCCCTCACACCGCCATTGGCCAGCGGCGCTGCCCATCAGGCGCGGCGGCGGCGGCGATGCCGGTGCCGGCGGCGGGCGCGGAGCCGCCGCGGCGCGGAGCCGCCGCCCGGCCCGGGCTCGGCGGGGCGGGCGGGCCGGGGCCGCGCAGCCCGCGGGCCCCGCAGCGGCCGCCGGGGCGCCGCCCGCCGCCGCCGGCACCGCTGCTGCGGCCGTAGGCGCCCCCAGCGCGGCGCGGGCACGGCGCTCCCGGGATGAAGCGGTGCCGCTCGGACGAGCTGCAGCAGCCCGAGGAGGATCCCGGCGCCGCGGGGGAATCGCCCGGTCACGGAGTGATGGAGGGCAAGGCCGGCGAGGCGGCGGCGGCCCCCGAGGCGGGCGCTGTCCCGGCGCCGCCGCGCTCCAAACCCCCCGACCTGAAGGTGAGCGGCGGGAGCGCCCCGGTGGGACACGGGGGGACGGGAAAATCCCGCAGGACCGGCGGGGAAGGGGGGGTCCCGGTGGTGGCCGGGGTGGGGAGAGCCGGCGGGGTCACCGGAGCGATGGAGCTCGGGAGTGCCGCCGTCCCCATCCATCCCCTCGGTCCTACAGGTGTGACCTTGGGGGATGCGGGATGGCTCCGGGAATGGGGGAACCCTGGGAATGGGGGAATCCTGGGAATGGGGGAATCCTGGGAATGGGGTGCTCCAGGGGGAGGAGACCCCAGGATTGGGGTGCTCCTGGGGTGGGAATGATCCTAGGAATATGGTGTTCCCGGAGGAGGATACCCCTGGATTGGGGTGCTCCTCAATTGGGGTGCTCCTGGGATGAGGATGATCCTGGGAATGAGGTGCTCCAGGGGGAGGAGACCCCAGGATTGGGGTGCTCCTGGATTGGGGTAACCGTAGGAATAGGGTAACCCTGGGAATGGGGTGCTCCAGGGACAGGATACCCCTGGATTGGGGTAACCCCGGGAATGGGATGCTCCCGAGGGAGGAGACCCCTGGGAACAGGGTGCTCCTGGATTGGGGTGCTCCTAGGATGAGGATGATCCTGGGAATGGGGTGCTCCCGAGGGAGGAGACCCCTGGACTGGGATGCTCCAGGATTGGGGTGCTCCTGGGATGGGAATAATCCCATCAGCAGAGATCCTACTGGGATTAGGATGCCCCGTCCCTGTTCCGGGGATCCTACTGGATGAGGATGCTCCAGGGATGGGATGGAGGCACTGCTGGGATGGGGAAGTGCTGGGATAGGATCCTCCTGGGCTCGGGATGGAGGTGGTCCCGCGATGGGGCTGGTCCATCGGGATTCTGCCGGGATGAAGAAATCCCTGGCGCTGGGGGCTGCCCCTCTGCGGAGGGGCTGCGCTGATGCCGGGAAATCCCTGCCGGGAGTCGGGGGGATGATCCGGGGGGGATCCAGGAGGATCTGGGGGAGATGCTCTGGGAGGATTTGGGGAAATGTGGGGGGGATGCTCTGGTAGGATCCGGGGGGATGATCCGGGAGGATGAGAGGGGATGATCTGGGAGGATCCGGGGGGTTATGGGGGGAATGCTCCAGGAATATCCAGGGGGGATGCTCCGGGAGGATCCAGGAGGATCTAGAGGGATATGGGGGGATGCTCCGGTAGGATCCAGGAGGATCTAGAGGGGTGTGGGGGGATGCTCCGGGAGCACCCAGGAGGATATGGGGGGAGGATCCGGAGGGAGTTGGGGGCGATGCTCCGGTAGGATCCAGGAGGCTCCGTGGCTGCGGCACCGGGAGTGACGGTGTGGAAATGTGGGAATGTGGGAATGGCCCCGAGGCTGCTCCTGCCGGGCCCGCGGGGCCGCTGGAGGAGGAGGAGGAGGAGGAGGAAAACAAAACACAAACCCCGGGCACTGCAGCGCTGCGGGAGGCACCGAGCCCATCCCGGAGCGGGGATCCTGCTGGAATCCAGCACGGAATTCCTCTGGATTTTGGAGGAAAAAGCAGCTCCGACCCCCGGTGGCTCAGCAGGGTTTTACTGGTGAATTCCCAGTGTGGAATTCGGGGTGTGCAGGGGTGGGAGTGCCGTGGGCAGGGCGGGATCAGAGGGCACAGTGGGTGCTTTTAAAAAGCCCTGGGAAAAGTGGGAAACGTGGGATGCAGGATGCAGCCCCTCGGTGTCACCGGTGGGGTCAAGGTCATGGTGGCACTGCCAGGAGATCAAATCCGTGTTCCCAGAGGAAAACTCGGCTGCTCGGAGCACAGGGAGCCCCTGTGGCTGCTGGAGGTGGCACCTGGGGCCTTCCCTTGGTGGCCCAGCAGCTCCTGAGGCTGTGCTGGCTTTGCTGCTGCTGCTGCCCCAAAACAGCTGGAGGAGCCAGGGCCGGGCACGTCCATGGCATGGCAGGGTGGCACAGGGTATCCCAGAGGAGCTGTGGCTGTCCTGGATCCCTGGCAGTGTCCAAGGCCAGGCTGGGTGAGTTTGGAGCAGCAGGGACAATAGGAAATGTCCCTGCCCACCCCTGGACCTGGGTGAGGTTTAAGGTCCCTTTCCCAGCCAAACCATTCCATGATTTTCTGACTTTAATCCACGAGCTCAGGGCCATGCTTGGCACATCCAAGGTGTTCTTCCCTGTCCTTTCTCCATCCCATGTGGGTCACAGAGGCTCAGAAAGGGGTGGGAATGTTGGCCCAAAGGAGCTGCAGCTTCCCATGGCTATAACTGCGCCTGAGTGGGTGCAGCTGGTGAGAGAGAGACGGTGAATCTTGTTTCTTGAATCAGAAGGCTGATTTATTAAGATAATATATATTACATTAAGACTATACTAATAGGAATATAGGGAGAGATTTGCAGAGCAGCTAGGCAAGGCTAAGAATCAATAGAAAGAATCTATAACAAAGTTGTGTTCAAGGACTCAGTCCCCTGGCTTGCACTGGTGATTGGCCCTTAATTATAAACATAGGAAATGAGCCAATCAAGGTGTCCCTGTTGCATTCCCCAGCAGCTGATAATAATTGTTTACCTTGTCTTCTGAAGCCTCTGGCCTCCAGAAGACGCAGAAATCCGAAAGAAAGGATTTCTGTGGAGAAATGTCTGCGACACATGGCTGTGCCCATCGTGCCAAACACTCCAGGGCTGGCACATCCCACCCGGAGCTGGTGCTCCACATCCTCCTCCTGCAGCAGCAGCATCCGAGGCCAAGCAAACCCCATTGATTTTATCGAGCTGCCCGTGCTCCCTTCCTGCAGGTCTGCTGCCAGGGCTCACCTTTAATGCAGCAATTCATTAAAATAAATCCTCAAACCGGGTACAATTCATTAAAATAAATCCTCAAACCGGGCACAATTCATTAAAATAAATCCTCAAACTGGGCCCAACTCGGGCCAGGCTGGGGCTGGCTGCTGCCCACAGGTACCACAGCGTGCCAGGCGCTGTGCCACGGCCACCACCAGTTCATCAATTAATAAATAATTAATTAATGGAGCTGAGTTTTCCTGCTCCAAACCCCCTGTGGAGCTGCTGGTGGGGTGGGTTCAAGCTGGTTCTGCTCCAAATCCAGATTCCTGTCCCCTTGGATGGCACAGGATCTGAGATTCCTGTCCCTGTCCTGTCCCCATGGATGGAGCAGAATCAGATTCCTGTCCCTGTGGATGGTGAAGGATCAGAGATTCCTGTTCCTGTGCATGGGGCAGGATCAGAGTCCTGTCCCCATGGATGGAGCAGGATCAGGGATTCCTGTCCCTGTGGATGATTAAGGATCAGAAATTCCTGTCCCTGGGCACGGGGCAGAATCAGAGATTCCTGTCCTTTCCTGTCCCTATGGATGAAGGATCAGAGATTCCTGTTCCCATGGATGATTAAGGACCAGAGATTCCTGTCCCTGTCCTGTCCTCATGGATGGGACAGGATCAAAAATTCCTGTCCCTTTGGATGGGGCAGGATCAGAGAGTCCTGTTCCTGTCCTGTCCCTGTGGATGGGGAAGTGATGGTCAGGGATCCCTGTCCCTGTCCTCTCCCCATGGATAATTAAGGATCAGAGATTCCTGGCCCTGTCCTGTCCTCATGGATGGGAGAGGATCAGAGATTCCAGTCCCTGTGGATGGGGCAGGATCAGGGATTCTTGCCCCTTTCCTGTCCCCATGGATAAATAAGGATCAGAGATTTCTGTCCCCGTGGAAGATGAAGGATCAGAGATTCTTGTCCCTGTTCTGTCCCCATGGATAACTGAGGATCAGAGATTCCTGTCCCCATGGATGGAGCAGGATCAGAAATTCCTGTCCCTGTGCATGGAGAAGGATCAGAAATTCCTGTCCCCATGGATGGTGAAGGATCAGAGATTCCTGTCCCTGTCCTGTCCCCATGGATGGGGCAGGATCAGAGATTTCTGTCCCCATGGATGATGAAAGATCAGAGATTCCCATCCCTGTGCATGGAGAAGGATCAGAGATTCCCATCCCTGTGCATGGAGAAGGATCAGAGATTCCTGTCCCCTTGGATAATTAAGGATCAGAGATTTCTGTCCCCATGGATGATGAAAGATCAGAGATTCCCGTCCCTGTGCATGGAGAAGGATCAGAGATTCCTGTCCCCATGGATAATTAAGGATCAGAGATTCCTGTCCCCATGGATGGAGCAGGATCAGAAATTCCTGTCCCTGTCCCTGTGCATGGAGAAGGATCAGAAATTCCTGTCCCCGTGGATGGAGCAGGATCAGAAATTCTTGTCCCTGTCCCTGTGCATGGAGAAGGATCAGAAATTCCTGTCCCCATGGATGGTGAAGGATCAGAGATTCCTGTCCCCTTGGATAATCAAGGACCAGAGATTTCTGTCCCTGTAGATGGAGCAGGATCAGAGTAAACCCTTGGCTCCAGTGAGATGGATTTGAGGTGGCCCCCTGGAACCAGCACAGCCTGCCTGGTGTCACCTCCAGCCCTGAGCTCCAGCAGATCCATGTCTCTCCCTTCCCAGCCCTGGCTCTGGCTCCTCTGCTGACACCCTTGGGGAAAAGGAGGGGAAAGATGAGTTCTGGCAAGGAGCAGGGCTGGTGTGTGACAGCTGTGCTCAGCAATCCCTGGGTGCCAGCCATTCCTGCGGGAGTGATGGGATCCATCCAAAACCCTGCACCCAAACTGCCACTGCTCCTGAGCCAAGGGTTTTCCCTGGGTTTCTGTTTTCCCTGGATGCGTTTTCCCTGGCTCTCTGTTGGTTCTCCCTGGGTTTCTGTTTTCCTTGGCTCTCTTGGTTTTCCCTGGCTCTCTGTTTTCCCTGGCTCTCTGTTTTCCCTGGATCCCTGTTATCCCAGAGCATTCCCACACCTGGGCACACATCCCATTATCCCAGAACATTCCCACACCTGGGCACACATCCCATTATCCCAGAACATTCCCACACCTGGGCACACATTCCATTATCCCAGACCATTCCCACAACTGGGCAATGAATTCTGTTATTCCCAGAGCATTCCACCACATGTGAACATTGAATTTCCTGCTATTCCCAGACCATTCCCACACCTGGACAGTGAATTCCCTGTTATCCCCACTCCTGGGCAGTAAATTCCATTATCCCTGACCATTCCCACACTTGTGCAATGAATTCTGTTATTCCCAGAGTGTTGTCACACGTGAACATTGAATTTCCTGCTATTCCCAGAGCATTCCCACACCTGGGCAATGCATTCCCTGTTATCCTCACACCTGGGCACACATCCCATTATCCCAGAGCATTCCCACACTTGGGCAGTGCATTCCTTGCTATCCCCATACCTGGGCAGTAAATTCCATTATCCCAGAGCATTCCCACACCTGGGCAGGGAATTCTGTTATTCCCAGAGTGTTCCCACATGTGAACATTGAATTTCCTGCTATTCCCTGTTATCCCCACACCTGGACAGTTCATCCCATTATCCCAGAACATTCCCACACCTGGGCAGTGAATTCCATTTTCCCCAGAGCATTTCCACACCTGGGCACTGAATTCCCTGCTATTCCCAGAGCATTCCCACACCTGGGCAATGAATTCCCTGCTATCCTCACACCTGGGCAGTGAATTCTGCTATTCCAGACCATTCCCATACCTGGGCAATGCATTCCCTACTATCCCCACACCTGGACAGTGAATTCCATTATCCCAGAGCATTCCCACACCTGGACAGGGAAGTCTGTTATTCCCAGAGTGTTCCCACACGTGGACATTGAATTTCCTGCTATTCCCAGAGCATTCCAACATGTGAACATTGAATTTCCTGCTATTCCCAGAGCATTCCCACACCTGGGCAGGGAATTCTGTTATCCCCAGAGCATTCCCACACCTGCACAGTTCATCCCATTGTCCCAGAGCATTCCCACACCTGGGCAGCGAATTCCCTGCTATCCCCACACCTGGGCAGTGAATTCTGTTATTCCCAGAGCATTCCCACACCTGCACAGTTCATCCCATTATCCCAGAGCATTCCCACACCTGAACATTGAATTCCCTGCTATTCCCAGACCATTCCCACACCTGGGCACACATCCCATTATTCCCATTATTCCCGTTATTCCCGTTATTCCCGGAGCTCTGTGCTGTCACTCCTGGCAGCTCTGGGCTGTCGCTGTCACTCGGGTGCCCTGCCCAGCATGAGTCACGTTTGTCACATGCTGCTGCTGCTGCTGCTGCTGCTGCTGCTGCTCTCAGCTGTCCCCGAGGAGCAGCAGGCTGTGGGGGAGTGCTGCCTTTGCCGTTTGGGAACATCCAGGCGTTTTCCTTGGCGCCGGTGGCAGCTTGGGATGCTGGGGGAGAAGGGGCCGGGCTGGGCTGGGCTGGTTGTCACCCTTGGGGACAGCTCTGAGCCTGTGCCCAGCCTGGCTGGGTGGTGGCAGGAGCCTCTTGGCCCTGCCTGAGGAAGATCAGCTGGGGAAGCAGCAGCGGGGCTGGAAAATCCAGAAGGGGATGAGCAGGATCTGCTGGGATCCTGCTGCTGTTTGGGGGCTGTGGCCTCCCCATGGCCCAAAATCTGGGATGGGATGGGGTGGGAAGGGATGGAATGGGATGGGATTTAAAATCTGGAATGGGATGGGAAGGGATGAAACTTAAAATCTGGAATAGGATGGGGTGGGAAGGGATAAGACTTTTCCCTGTGTCCTAAAATCTGGGATGGGATGGGATGGGATGGGATGGGATGGGATGGGATGGGATGGGATGGGATGGGATGGGATGGGATGGGACTTAAAATCTGGAATGAGATGGGGTGGGAATGGATGAGACTTTCCCCCTGTGCCCTAAAATCTGGAATGGGGTGGGATGAGACTTCCTCCCATGCCCTAAAATATGGAATATTTCAGGATGGGGTAGGAAGGCATGAGACTTCCCCCTGTGCCTTAAAATATAGAATTGGATGGAGTGGGAAGGGATGAGACTTAAAATGTGGAATGGGGTGGGAAGGGATGAGACTTCCCCTTGTGCCCTAAAATCTAGAATGGGATGGGAGAGGATAAGGCTTCCCCCTATGTCCTAAAATATGGAATGGGATGGGAATGGATGAGATTTCAAATCTGGAACGGGATGGGAATGGATTAAACTTCCCCCTGTGTCCTAAAATGTGGAATGGGATTGGGTGAGAATTGAGACTTTGCTCTGTGCCCTAAAATGTAAAATGGGATGGGATGGGATGGGATGGGATGGGATGGGATGAGATGAGAATTCCCCTCATGCCCTAAAATCTGGAATTGGATATGGTGGGAAGGGATGAGACTTTTCCCTGGTGCCCTAAAATATGGAATGGGATGGGATGGAAAGGGATGAAACTTCCCCCTGTGCCCTAAAATATGGAATGAGATGGGGTGGGAGGGATGAGACTTAAAATCTGGAATGGGGTGGGGTGGGAATTGATGAAACTTCCCCCTGTGCCTAAAATCTGGAATGGGATGGGAATGGATGAGACTTCTCCCCACGTTTGTGCAAATATTCCAAAGAGCTGCAGAGCCTCGTCTGGAGCCTCCGGGCGGGCTGGGGGCGAATCAATAATTAACAATCCTCACAACTGAGCAGGATTTCTCGGCCTGGGGCCGTGCTGGGAGGTCGTGGCAACCAGATCCTCTCCTTGTGCGTCCGCCTGCAATGTGAGGAGGGGGTTTGGGTGTCAGGCACGGTTCAGGCTGGGTGGCAGCAGCAGCAAAACCACCCCGGAGAGCCTGGCACGGCAAGGGCATTGCCAAAAAGCCCAAAACTGCCCTCCAAGTCCCAGCTTTCCTGCAAGATGTCCTGATTTGGGCTAAAATGGGATTTTTTCCAGCTGTGGGGACACGGAGCAGGGGCTTTGAAGTCCATAAGAGCCAAGTCCCAGCACCAAGCGGCAGAGACTGGCTGTGCTGATGTGAAAGCCCCAAAGGAATAAAGATATTTTTGGATTCAGCCCTGTGTTTTACAGCTGTCCACGCTGAGGAATGAATCCGTGTCCATTGCTGGGGTTGGTAAGCGGTGGCTGCTCCAAAATAGCCTCTGCTCTGTGCCAGGAAAATGCCTCAGCTCTGGAATTGCAGGAATATCCTGGGAAAACAGGAGAAAACAGAGCTTGTGCAGCAGCGCAGGATTGGTTTGTGGCCACCCCTCACAGCTCCTGAAATCAGAAATCCCAGGGCTGGAATTCAGTGGGTTCCAGCCTGGGATCCCTCCTTGCTTCCCTCATTTTTTAATTTTATTTTTTTTTCCATGCAAATTTGGTTTTTTTCCATGCAGACCCCGTGCCTGCCCAGCCCATGAAAGGCTCTTTCAGGAAAACTCGGGAAGGGCCTGAGGGGATTTGTCTGAAAAGGTGAATTTTGCTCGGTTGGAGCTGTTGGATCCAGAAGCTCTGAGGGCATCTTGGCTCCCAAAATCTTTCCAGCTCCACTTTTAGTTTGTTTTCATCTCCCTGGGGAAGGGAGTTGGTTGTTTCTTTTAGCTTTGACCTTGTGCAGCTCTGGCTGAAAAGAAATCCAAAGTTCCACTTTGTAACAATTTCTAATAAATTTTCTTTTAATTTTAAAGAATTAATTTTAAAGAAAGAAAGCAATTTAGGTAATTGGAGACAGCTAATCATTTAACTTAGGCAATATTTTATATAAGAACTTTCACAGAAATAATATTAAAGATGTTCAGCTCAGGCAAATTCACCAGCAGAACAAAATTTATTAAAAAAAAAGTTAAATGAGAACTGAAAGTTATTTATTTCTTTTTTAATTCTATTTATTTCTTTTTTAATTCTATTTATTTATTTCTTATTCTATTTATTTCTTATTCTATTTATTTCTTTTTAATTAATTATTTTTAATATTTTATTTTTTAATTCTGTTTATTTCTGCAGAAGATCATTCAAGATTGGGATGTCCATGCCACAAATAATTTGCCTGAAGGCTTTAAGGGAGTTGGGATTTTCTTTTCCCCTGGACTTTGTGCAGCTCTGGCTGAAAAGAAATTCAAAGTTCCACTTTGTAACAATTTCTAATAAATTTTCTAAAGAAAAAAAGAAATTTAAGCAATTTGAGACAACTAATCATTTAACTTAATATTTTGTGTAAGAACTTTCACAGAAATTATATTAAGGAATATTAATGATGTTCACCAGCAGAACTAAATTTATTTTTTTAAAAAAAGTGAATTGAGAACTGAAATTTTTTTATTTCTGCAGAAGACCATTCAAGATTTGGAAGTCCATATCACAAATAATTTGCCTGAAGGCTTTAGGAGAGTTTGGGTTTTCTTTTCCCCTGGACTTTGCGCAGCTCTGGCCGTGCCCTCCATGGGAGGAATCTGGGGGTTTGGAGCTCTTACCTCTCAAATGCTGCCTCTGTTTCCATAGAGACTCTATAAATAGAATAAAATTTAAATCGTTATTTCCCCAAGAAGCCATTCAGCACGGGAGATTTATTATATATATTTCCAAAGGAAGAGCCTCAAAGGATGGAGATTTGCGTTGTGAGTGGCTCAGGGGAGGGTGAAAAGCTTTTCCTGCAGAGTTTGGGGGACACAGGAAACCTTTGCTGGTTCCTCCAGGCGTGCTGGGTTTGGGTTTGTCTGGGATTTTTAGGGGAAGGAGCTCGATCTGCCTGGCCCTGAGCTGCTCCTCTGCCTGCTCAGCTGTCCCAAAATCCCAGCTTTGTGCCACCGGGGCTCTGGGGGTGCTCTGAGCCCCTGGGAAATGCTGGGATTTGGAAATGCTGGGATTTGGGACTTGGAAATGCTGAGGTTCAGATGCTGCTTTAAGGAGTTTTTTGGACTAAATGTTCTAATTGAAGGAAGGACTGTTTCTATTATCAATTTTGCTTGGCTTACTATTAGATTGTTTTTTGACTAAAGGCAACTCTTTTACTGGCATACTAACTAAATAGGTTGAAAAAGGCGTTTTTGGTTCTGAATTAGACAGACATACAGTATCTGATTTGGTAGCTTTGGTTAAGGTTACTTAAACATTTGTTTTCGGTTAATCTACAGGTAAATTTGCACGACAAAAAACAATTAAAATCAAGCAAAACAAGTATACTATTTGATTTTGTTTCGTCTCTTTTAAGAACTAAGTTTTGGCATAGTTCTTTTTCAAACAAAAACAATAACTTAAGTTTTTTACTAAAAATTAACTTTGTTAAACAAACATTCAGCATTCAGTTAGCATTCTCATAAATAATATTGGCACAAAATTGGAGTTTGTGGGTTCTACTGATGCACAAAGAATGTCAGGCACAAGAGGCGTTAGGTGAGACTCAGGATCTTTTTGGCAGAATTCTTTTTTAAACAAAAACAACAACTTAAGTTTTTACTAAAAATTAACTTTGTTAAACATTCAGCATTCAATTAGCATACTCATAAATAATAGTGGCACAAAATTAGAGTTTATGGGTTCTACTGATGCACAAAGAATGTTAGGCACAAGAGGCGTTAGGTGAGACTCGGGATCTTTTTGGCAGAATTCTTTTTTAAACAAAAACAACAACTTAAGTTTTTACTAAAAAATTAACTTTGTTAAACAAGCATTCAGCATTCAATTAGCATACTCATAAATAACATTGGCACAAAATTAGAGTTTATGGGTTCTGCTGATGAACAAAGAATGTCAGGCACAAGAGGCGTTAGGTGAGACTTGGGATCTTTTTGGCAGAATTCTTTTTTAAACAAAAACAATAACTTAAGTTTTTACTAAAAATTAACTTTGTTAAACAAACATTCAGCAGTCAATTAGCATACTCATAAATAAGAGTGGCACAAAATTAGAGTTTATGGGTTCTGCTGATGCACAAAGAATGTCAGGCACAAGTGGCGTTAGGTGAGACTCGGGATCTTTTGATTCGGTTCACGTCTGTGTACTTGATTCTTCGGTTTTAGGCTCGACAACAGGTTCTGAAGTGCAATATGTGAAATTTTTGGCAAGAACTTATTTAATTCTAGCACTCGTGGAGATAAAAGCATACCCTTTCTTCAAATTATTAATCAAAACGGACCTTCACTTGAGCTGTTTAGAAAATTAAAAACGTGCAGAGCGCCTTGCTCAGTCTCATCTGCGGGGTGATCTGAGGAAATGCTGGGAGTTGCTGCTCCCCACTTCTCCTCACGCAGGGGATGTGGAGGGCACGGGGCCAAGATCTCCTGGGATGCAAATCTGGGTGTTCCAGGGGAACCTCAGGATTCCAGTGGAACCCTGGCCTCAAATCTAGGTATTCCAATGGAATCCTGGATTTCTAAGTGGCTGCAGGGAAACCCGGCCTCAAATCTGGGTATTCCAGGCCAAAATCTCCTGGGATGCAAATCTGGGTGTTCCAAGGGAACCCAGGATTTCCAGTGGCTGCAGGGAGCCTTGGATTTCCAGTGGAACCCCAAATTTCCACTGGAACCCTGGCCTTAAATCTGGGTGTTTCAGTTTCAGAACCCTGGATTTCCAGGGTGGCTGCAGGGAACCCCGAATTTCCAGTGGAACCCCAAATTTCTGTGGGAACCCCCAAATTTCCAGGGGCTGCAGGGAACCCCCGATTTCCACCCTTAAATCTGGGTGTTGCAATGGAATCCTGGTGAGATTCCAGTGGAATCCCAGATTTCCAGAACCCTGGTGAGATTCCAGTGGAATCCCAGATTTCCAGTGGCTGAAAGGAACCCTGGATTTCCAGGGGAACCCCAAATTTCCAGAGGAACCCTGGCCTCAAATCTGGGTGTTCCAGTGGAGCACTGAATTTCTAGTGGCTGTAGGGAACCCTGGATTTCCAGTGGAACCCCGAATTTCCAGTGGAAACCCAGATTTCCAGTGGCTGCAGGGAACCCTGGCCTCAAGTCTGAATGTTCCTTTAGAACCCTGGATTTCCAGTGGCTGCAGGGAACCTTGGATTTCCAGTGGAACCCCAAATTTCCACTGGAACCCTGGCCTTAAATCTGGGTGTTTCAGTTTCAGAACCCTGGATTTCCAGTGGCTGCAGGGAACCCCGAATTTCCGTGGGAACCCCAAATTTCCAGGGGCTGCAGGGAACCCCCGATTTCCAGGGGAACCCTGGCCTTAAATCTGGGTGTTGCAATGGAATCCCGGTGAGATTCCAGTGGAATCCCAGATTTCCAGTGGCTGTAGGGAACCCTGGATTTCCAGGGGAACCCCAAATTTCCACTGGAACCCTGGCCTTAAATTTGGGTGTTCCAATGGAATCCTGGATTTCCAGGGGCTGCAGGGAACCCCCGATTTCCAATGGAACCCCGAATTTCCAGTGGAACCCTGGCCTTAAATCTGGGTGTTCCAATGGAATCCTGGATTTCCAGGGGCTGCAGGGAACCCTGGATTTCCAATGGAACCCCGAATTTCCAGTGGAACCCCAAATTTCCATGGGAACCCCGGATTTCCAATGGAACCCCGAATTTCCAGTGGAACCCTGGCCTCAAATCTGGGTGTTCCAATGGAATCCTGGTGAGATTCCAGTGGAATCCCAGATTCCCAGAACCCTGGTGAGATTCCAGTGGAATCCCAGATTTCCAGTGGCTGCGGGGAAGAACCCTGGCCTCAAATCTGGGTGTTCCAGCAGCACCCCAGATTTCCAGCGCTTGCAGGGAAGATCCCTGGCCAGGTTCCAGTGGAACCCTGGATTTCCAGGACCCTGGCCAGGCTGCCCTGGCTGTAATCAGGAGCAGGATCTGTTCCACCATCCATATTCATGATTCCATGGCCAGCTTTCACCCAGGGATTGTTTCCTGGGAATGTGGGATGCAGCCCCTGGAAAAGGAGAGCTGGGAATGCTCAGGGCATTCCCCATCCCCTGTGGAAACCATTTGTATTTATATGTTATTATGTATTATTTTAATATATAATTATATCTCATTTATTTAATATTATATCTTATTTTTATATTGTTACATATTGTTTTAACATAATATACATTATAAAATTTTAATATTTTAAATATTTATGTATATTATTATATACTTTATAATAGTTTTATATTTATAAACCCAGTTTGGACTGGGTTTAATGGCACAGGGCTGGTTCATGGAAAATGTCACAGGAAAAAAACCCTGATCCTTGCTGGAGCTTGGGGGCTCTTGGTACATGGCTGAGGCCACTAATACTTAGTATTTCCAATATTTCCATTAATATTTAGTAATTCCAAGTACCATTATTTAGTATTTCTGATAATTCCAGTAATACTTGGTATTTCCACCAAAACTTCATCTTTCCAAATCCTAATATTTAGTATTTCTGATAATTCCACTAATTCTTAGTATTACCAATACTTCCATTAATATTTAGTATTTCCAAGTACTAATACCTAGTATTTCCAATATTTACCCATTCCCTTGATTAACAGCACCCATTCCCTCAATTAACAGCCTCAATTAACAGCACCCATTCCCTTGATTTACAAACAGCACCCATCCTCTCAATTAACAGTACTCATTCCCTCAATTAATTAACAGGACCCATTCCCTCAATTAACAGGACCCATTCCTTCAATTAATTAACAGCACCAATTCCCTTGATTAACAGCACCCATTCCCTCAACTAACAAACAGCGCCCATTCCCTAAATTAATTAACAGCACTGATTCGCTTGATTAACAGTGCCCATTCCCTCAATTAATACCTTCAATTAACAGCGCCCATTCCCTCAATTAACAGCACCCATTCCCTCTATTAACACCCTCAATTAACAGCACCCATTCCCTCCATTAATTAACAGCACCCATTTCCTCGATTAACAGCGCCTATTCCCTTGATTAACAGCGATCATTCCTTCAATGAACAGCACCCATTTCCTCTATTAACACCCTCAATGAACAGCACCCATTCCCTAAATTAGCAGTGCCCCTTCCCTCAATTAATACCCTCAATGAACAACACCCATTCCCTCAATTAACAAACAGCGCCCATTCCCTTGATTAATTAAGAGCACCCATTCCCTCAATTAATTAACAGCCCCCACTCCCTTGATTAACAGCACCCATTCCCTCAATTAACAAACAGCGCCCATTCCCTTAATTAATTAATAGCACCCATTCCCTCAATGAACACCCTCAATTAACAGCGCTCATTCCCTCAATTGACAGCGCCCATTCCCTCGATTAACACCCTCAATTGAGGGCACCCATTACCTCGATTAACACCCTCAATTAACAGCACCCATTCTCTAAATTAACAAACAGCGTCCATTCCTTCAGTTAACAGCACCCATTCCCTCGATTAACACCCTCAATTGACGGCACCCATTCCCTCATTGACAGCACCCATTCCCTCGATTAACACCCTCAATTGACGGCGCCCATTCCCTCGATTAACACCCTCAATTGACAGCACCCATTCCCGCGATTAACACTCTCAATTAACAGCACCCATTCTCTAAATTAACTAACAGCGTCCATTCCTTCAGTTAACAGCACCCATTCCTTCAATGAACAGCGCCCCTTCCCTCAATTAACACCCTCAATTGACAGCACCCATTCCCTCCATTAACATCCTCAATTGAGGGCACCCATTCCCTCGATTAACACCCTCAATTGACAGCACCCATTCCCTCAATTGACAGCACCCATTCCCTCGATTAACACCCTCAACTGACAGCACCCATTCTCTAAATTAACAAACAGCGTCCATTCCTTCAGTTAACAGCACCCATTCCTTCAATGAACAGCGCCCATTCCCTCAATTAACACCCTCAATGAACAGCCCCCATTCCCTCAATTAACCCCCTCAATTAACCCCCTCAATTAACCCCCTCAATTCCCCCTCTTTCCCCCACAGAAAATCCAGCAGCTCTCCGAGGGCTCCATGTTCAGCCACGGCC
The DNA here is from genome assembly GCA_031885435.1 of Passerculus sandwichensis. NCBI lineage: Eukaryota > Metazoa > Chordata > Aves > Passeriformes > Passerellidae > Passerculus > Passerculus sandwichensis. The sequence continues at coordinate 3,403,268 of CM063155.1, forward strand.
TCAAGCACCTGTTCCACAGCCGGCGGCGCTCGCGGGAGCGCGACCAGCAGAGCTCGCAGGAGCCGGCCACCCCGGGCCCACCGACAGCCGCCACTTCATGCACACCCCACGGCGTGGCCTCGGACCACGAGTCCCCGGACGAGAAGGAGCGCTCCCCGGAGATGCACCGCGTGTCCTACGCCGTGTCCCTGCACGACCTGCCCGCCCGGCCCACGGCCTTCAACCGCGTGCTGCAGCAGATCCGCTCGCGGCCCTCCATCAAGCGCGGCACCAGCCTGCACGGCGCCGGCCGCCGCGCCAAGAGCGGCTCGCTGGAGCCCCAGAAGGGCAGCCCCCACCTGGGCCGCAAGGCCCCCCAGGACAGCGGCCTCACGGCCATCCTGCACCAGCACCAGGGCAGGCCCAGGTCGTCCTCCACCACGGACACGGCCATCCTGCTGGCTGAGGGAGGGGCTGTCTACCTGCTGGCTGAGGATGGTGAGGGGCTGGCGGATAAGGTAGGGATGGGGCGCCTTGGAGGGGTTGTGTTGGAGGAAAGGGGTGGGTCTGGAGAGGTTTTGGGGGTCTGCACAGATCCCTGGTGGGGTGCACGCAGTGGGGTCAGGCTTTGCTGCTGCAGCGAGGGGCTGGCAGATAAGGTAGGGATGGAGCGCCTTGGAGGGGTTGTGCTGGAGGAAAGGGGTGTCTGGAGGGGGTTTGGGGGTCTGTACAAGTCCCTGGTGGGGTGCAGAGATAGCAGGGTCAGGCTTTGCTCCCAGGTCCTTGTCCACCACGGACACGGCCATCCTGCTGGCTGAGGGAGGGGCTGTCTACCTGCTGGCTGAGGATGGTGAGGGGCTGGCGGATAAGGTGGGGATGGGGCGTCTTGGAGGGGTTGTGTTGGAGGAAAGGAGGGTTTGGAGGGGGTTTGGGGGTCTGCACAGATCCCTGGTGGGGTGCACGCAGTGGGGTCAGGCTTTGCTGCTGCAGCGAGGGGCTGGCAGATAAGGTAGGGATGGAGCGCCTTGGAGGGGTTGTGCTGGAGGAAAGGGGTGTCTGGAGGGGTTTTGGGGGTCTGTACAAGTCCCTGGTGGGGTGCAGAGATAGCAGGGTCAGGCTTTGCTCCCAGGTCCTTGTCCACCACGGACACGGCCATCCTGCTGGCTGAGGGAGGGGCTGTCTACCTGCTGGCTGAGGATGGTGAGGGGCTGGCGGATAAGGTGGGGATGGGGCGTCTTGGAGGGGTTGTGTTGGAGGAAAGGAGGGTTTGGAGGGGTTGTGTTGGAGGAAAGGAGGGTTTGGAGGGGGTTTGGGGCTCTGGAGGCATTTTGGGGGTCTGTACAAGTCCGTGGTGGGGTGCACACAATGGGGTCGGGCTTCGCTCCCACAGCGAGGGGCTGGCGGATAAGGTGGGGATGGGGCGTCTTGGAGGGGTTGTGTTGGAGGAAAGGAGGATTTGGAGGGGGTTTGGGGGTCTGGAGCAGTTTTGGGGCTCTGATCAAATCCCTGATGAGGTGCACGTAGTGGGGTCAGGCTTTGCTCCTTTGGCGAAGGGCTGGTGGATAAGGTAGGGATGGAGTGCCTTGGCGGCGTTGTGTTGGAGGAAAGGGGAGTCTGGAGGGGGTTGTCTCAGAGGAGAGGAGGGTCTGGAGGGGTTTTGGGGGTCTGGAGGGGTTTTGGGGCTCTGATCAAATCCCTGGTGTGGAGCAGGTAGTGGTGCCAGGCTTTGCTCCCAGTGACAGAGTAAGGGGACATCACCTTGGTCTGTACCTCAGGAGGTTCAGGTTCCTCATGAGCAGGAATTTCCTCATGGAAAGGGCTGGAAGGGGCTGCCCAGGGGGGTTTGGAGTGCCCATCCCTGGAGGTGGCACTGAGTGCTCAGGTTCAGGATGAGGCACAGCTTGGACTCGAAGATCCCCCAGGGATTTTCCAGCCTTAGTGATTCTGGGACTCTGTGGCTGCACCTGGATTATGGAGCAGAGTGGGGCACCCCAAAATTCCCTTGGCATGAGGCTGTCCCTCAGGGCAGTGCTGGTGGCACCAGACAGTGGTGGCAGCCCTTGGGAGCCTGGAGCTGCTGGAATATTGAGGCTTCTCATGGGGAGCTGAAGGCAGGGACACAATTCCCAGGGTGGGATTTGAGGGGTTAAAAAGGCCCTGGCACGACCCTGTTCCCGTGGGATGGGAGGATCCAAAGGCACCTCCAGGCTCAGCTGGCAGCTGCGATTTGGTCCCATCCCAAGATCCCAAGTGATTTTGAAACCAGTCTGTGCCAGGCTGATGGGCAGGATGGGGTTTCCATCTAGTGTTTAGTGCCATTAATTATGCAGCAGCCCAATTAGCACCTGCTGAGTTCAAGGGACAGGCGCTGAGAGGTGCTCTGGGAGCTGGGGGGGATTTTCCCTCTTGGCTTCTCCCTTTGACCTTGGGAGCTTGGGGGGTTCCACACCCTGAAATGGCTCTCAGGGAAATGAGGATCCTTATTTTGTGCTTTTAATTCAATCCTTTTTGTGCATTTAATTCAACCCTTCCTTTTGTGCTTTTAACTCAATCCTTCCTTTTGTGCTTTTAACTCAATCCTTCCTTTTGTGTTTTTAATTCAATCCTTCCTTTTGTGCTTTTAATTCAACCTTTCCTTTTGTGCTTTTAATTCAACCTTTCCTTTTGTGCTTTTAACTCAATCCTTCCTTTTTTTTTATTTTTAATTAATTCACCTGACATCACCAGCAGTGAAATGGGAAAGCTCAGCACAGTGAGGTGGCCAGGCAGGCTCTGACAGGGACACAGGAATGTGGTCCCAAGGATGAAATTGTCACTGTGTCATCAGCTTTCCAAAAATCTCCTCTCCCCAAATCAGGACACCCCAATCCTTCCCTGCTCCTCCCTTCTGGAATGTCCCAAGTGATGAGGAGCATCAGGTTGTTCATTTGAGCATCTGCAGCCAAATTTTCTCCCTCGTGGCCTCCTCTTAGGGCATGGCCCGTGTCCCTGCCTTGCCAGGACCCCAATCCCACTGGAATTATGGCCAAAACCTCAATCCCACTGGGACAGAAGCATCCAGAGCAGATCCCTGTCCCCTCCCAGAGCAGCCCAGAAAGGGGATGAATAATTAACTGCATATGACACAAAGAGTAATAAGAAGAGAGACAACACCTTTGTGAGGCAGTGGAAAAATAACTTATTTAGAGAAACACGAGCCCTGTGATATTCCCGAGCCGGATTGGTTTTCCAGGAGCCCTCAGGAGCCTCCTGCCTGCAGCAAAGCAGCTCCTTTTCCTCAGGGATGGGCTCCAGAGGGGGGTTGGCACCATCCCTGCCTTGTCCCCAAGGATGTGGCGCCTCCTCCCTGTTCCCCATCCCTTTGGGAGCCCCATGGGATGCTCGGGGCTCCTGGGAAAGAGCCATTCCCACCTCCCCACACACAAATTTCATGCTGAAATTTTCCACCCCTTCCATGAGGAGCAGATGCTGGAGGGTCCCTCGTGGGATCGCTCAGTCTCAGCAAGTGCTTTTTGAACAGCTATTGGGGATTTTTTTTTTTCTTCCCTTTTAATTTTTCTTGTTCAATTCATTAAGCTCCTGCAGTTCTGACTTCCTTTTCCCTGCGCTGGTTTTTCACCTCGTGGACAAAATTACACAAAAATTACACAAAATTCCTCCTCCCTGTACCCCCTGATTCTCCCCAGGAGCAGCCTGTGGTGACAGGGGACATCCAGAGGGGCTCAGTGGGACCATGGAACAGTGACAGGGGACATCCAGAGGGGCTCAGTGGGACCATGGGACAGTGACAGGGGACATCCAGAGGGACTCGGTGGGACCATGGAACAGTGACAGGGGACATCCAGAGGGACTCAGTGGGACCATGGAACAGTGACAGGGGACATCCAGGGGGGCTCAGTGGGACCATGGGACAGTGACAGGGGACAACCAGAGGGGCTCAAGGGGCTCAGTGGGACCATGGGACAGTGACAGGGGACATCCAGAGGGGCTCAGTGGGACCATGGGACAGTGACAGGGGACATCCAGTGTCGGTTCCGGTGCCCACCACGAGGCCGTGCTGCCGGCCCGTGTGCCGGTTTCGGTGGCAGTGTCGGTGCCGGTTTCGGTGCCGGTGCTCACCACGAGGCCGTGCTGCCGGCCCGTGTGACAGTGCCAGTGTCGGTGCCGGTGCTCACCACGAGGCCGTGCTGCCCGCCCGTGTGCCGGTTTCAGTGGCACTGTCGGTGCCGGTGCCGGTTCCGGTGCTCACCACGAGGCCGTGCTGCCGGCCCGTGTGGCAGTGTCGGTGTCGGTGCCGGTTCCGGTGCTCACCGCGAGGCCGTGCTGCCGGCCCGTGTGACAGTGGCGGTGTCGGTGCCGGTGCTCACCACGAGGCCGTGCTGCCGGCCCATGTGCCGGTGGCAGTGCCGGTGTCGGTGTCGGCCCGGGGGAGGCGGCGGCAGGGCGGGCACACACGGCAGCGCGCTGCGAGCTTTCCGCTGATCTCCCTAATCCCCTGCTGGTGACCCGCCAGGCACAGGGGCGGGCACTCGGGAATTAGCGAGGCCCCGGTGCCGGCAGCAGCGGCCGGGGGTGCCCCCGGTGCCCCGGGGCTCAGCCGGTGCCGGTGCTGGCGGGGCGCGTCGGCCCCGGGGCGCGGCCGGAGCTGGAGCGGGGCGGCCGCGGGGTGCTGTGCCTGGTGCTGCCCGGGAGCTGCACGGACTGCGGGGACTGCGGCATGGTGCACGTGCAGGTGGGCACCGGGGGCACCGGGGGGGGAACGGGCCGGGGGGAGCGGCGGCCGTTAGAGGGCGGCGTTACCGGTGACCGTCCGTCCGTCCGTCCTTCTCTCCATCTGTCTGTCCGTCCGTCCGTCCTTCTCGCCATCTGTCTGTCCGTCCGTCCGTCCCTCCTCGCCATCCGTCCCTCCTTCTCTCCGTCTGTACCTCTCTCCGTCTGTCTGTCCGTCCGTCCCTCCCTCTCTCCATCTGTCCGTCCATCCCTCTCTCCGTCCGCGCTCCCCGCCTCCTTCTCCCCGCGTCCCTTAGGACTGCACCCGTCTCCAGTGTCCCCGGTGTCACCAGAGTGTCCCCAGCGCGGGTTCTCACCCCGGTCCGGACCCGCCGAGTGTCCCCCCCCGCCCCGGCAGCGAGGGCCCGGACCCCTCCGTGTCCCTCCACAAGTGACAGCGCCAGCTGCCACCGCTGTCCCCGCTCCGTGCCCCTCCCCTGGCAGCTGCTTCTCCTGTGAGGCACCGGGGGCACAGGGGAGGTTCCTGCCCCACCTCAGACCGGCTCTGAGCTCTGAGCCCCCCGTTTTTAATTAATTAAGCTCCTGCAGTTCTGCCTTCCCCTTTCCTGCGCTGGGTTTTCACCCTGCCAAAGCCTGGCACACAAAGTTCCTCCCCCCTGCACCCCCTAATTTCCCCCAGGAGTAGCCTGTGGTGACAGGGGACATCCAGAGGGGCTCAGTGAGACCGTGGGACAGTGACAGGGGACATCCAGAGGGGCTCAGTGGGACCGTGGGACAGTGACAGGGGACATCCAGAGGGGCTCAGTGGGACCGTGGGACAGTGACAGGGGACATCCAGAGGGGCTCAGTGAGACCATGAGACAGTGACAGGGGACATCCAGAGGGGCTCAGTGGGACCATGGGACAGTCTGGGAGTTTGGTGCTGGCTGCCAGTTCTGCCTGGGCTTTGTGGTTCACCCCAAAAGCAGCACTGCCAAGCACCTGGGGTTCCCACACTGGGGACAAACCTTCCTTTTACGGGATCACAACCCAAAAGTGCTATTTTCTGCTCCAAACTCCTCTCTCCGTGCCCCTGTCCCCATCCCAGCAGAGTGACCACAGTGTCCCGGGGGGTGACCTGTCCCTGCAGCCCCAGCCCTGCCTCAAGGGCAGCAGCCCTCGGGACACAGGGCAGGATTCATCCCGCTAAATTTAGCCTCCCCCCCGGCTCAGCGGCTATATCGGGGCCAGAGGGATTACAGGGAGCAGGGAGAAATGCAGGGAGAAACCCGGAGTTCCTGAGCACACAGCCCGGGGTGGCCGTGCCCCGTGGGGACAGAGGGGTTTGGGGTGGCTGGGAGGCCGTGGGGTGGCTCAGGGATGGCAGGGATGGTTCATGTCCCCTGCCCAGGGATTTTAGGGCAGGTTCCTGTCCCCTGCCCAGGGATTTTAGGGCAGGTTCCTGTCCCCTGCCCAGGGATTTTAGGGCAGGTTCCTGTCCCCTCTCCAGGGATTTTAGGGCAGGTTCCTGTCCCCTCTCCAGGGATTTTAGGGCAGGTTCCTGTCCCCTGCCCAGGGATTTTAGGGCAGGTTCATGTCCCCTCTCCAGGGATTTTAGAGCAGGTTCCTGTCCCCTGCCCAGGGGTGTCAGGGAAGGTTCTGTCCCCTGTGCCCAGGGAAGGTTCCTGTCCCCTCTCCAGGGTTGTCAGAGAGGGTTCTGTCACCTGTCCAGGGACATCAGGGAGGGTTCGTGTCCCCTGCCCAGCTCAGCTGCCTCTGGTTCCTGTGGGAGGATGTGGTTTCTCCTTCCTACAGCTCCGGTTACCGGGGCTCAGCCATCCTCTGGGATGATGATGATGATGATGATGATGACACAGGGCAGTGTGAGGCTTGGCCCCACATGTAACCCCGGCAGAATTCCCCCAGGCAGGAGCTTTCCCTCGCTTGCTGCCTCAGTTTCCCCATTGGAATACAGGGCCAGCCCATCCCTGAGCTGGGTGAAGTCTCTTGGCCCTCAGGAGGAATTTCTGGCACATCCTCCCCTCTCTCTCAAGGGTTAAAATCCCAGGGAAGGAGGTGAAAAAGGCCAGAAGGAACAGAGGGGGTGGGGTAAAGCTGTCACCCCTGCACCCCCCAACCCTGGGACATCCCTTTGGCACCTGGATCCCAAGGGTGCAGAGACCCTACAAATACCAGAGTTTTTGGGAGGTTTTTGGGGTCCTGACCAGGAATTGAAGGTGTGAGAGTCCAGGTGAGCTCCCACTCCCCACCTCCACCTCCCCACGTGTGGCAGGGGGATGAGGGGATGAGTCTGAGGCAAGGCTGGGAGCACTGGGACGTAGAGACCTTAAAAATACCAGAGATTTGGGGATTTTGGGGGGATTTCTGGGTGTCTGACCAGGAATTGGAGGTGTGAGAGTGCAGCTGAGCTCCCACTCCCCACCTCCACCTCCCCACGTGTGGCAGAGGATGAGTCTGAGGCAGGGCTGGGAGCACTGGGGTGTAGAGACCCCCCAATTACTGGGGGGTTTGGGAGATTTTTAGGGATTTTTGGGGGGTTTTGGGGTTCCTGACCAGGAATTGAAGGTGTGAGAGTCCAGTTGAGCTCCCACTCCCCACCTCCACCTCCCCACGTGTGGCAGGGGGGATGAGGGGATGAGTCTGAGGCAGGGCTGGGAGCACTGGGATGTAGAGACCCCCCAATTACCGGGGGGTTTGGGAGATTTTCAGGGATTTTTGGGGGGTTTTGGGGTTCCTGACCAGGAATTGGAGCTCCAGGTGAGCTCCCACTCCCCACCTCCACCTCTGCACGTGTGGCAGGGGAATGAGGGGATGAGTCTGAGGCAGGGCTGGATGCTGGGAGCTCCTTCCCGCACTCCCGTTGGGATGAGCGCTTGGGAGCGAGCAGATAATAGCTGGAAAGACAAAGACACCCGAGATTGCTGCTTAATTAATTCAGGAGGAGAAGAATATCAGACTCTGCTACTGATTCACCCCTCGTGAAGGAGACATCGTGTTCCTCCTCAGCCTGGCTGACATATGGCTGTTGATTGCAGCCCACCAGCAGCTCCCGCTCCCGGCAGGATCCCGGGGGATTTGGGGGTGGTGCAGGGCAGGATTTGGGGTGCAGGGCACGATTTGGGGTGCAGGGTTTGTGATCTCTCCAGCTCACCCCTGCTGCTCTGGGCTGGCGGCAGGATTTGGCTCCAGGGTCCTGTTTGTGGCTCCTCACCTGGCTTGGGGTTGTGGTTTGGTCTCTTTCTGCTTCTTCCTTTAAATTCTCAGTGCAGAAGATCCCCAAAAATTTCCCCCTGGCTTCACAAACCCTGTGGTTTGGTCTCTCCATGTTTCCCCCTCAAATCCTCCGTGCAGAAGCTCCCAAAAATCCCCCCCTGGCTGCACAAACCCTGTGGCTCAGCCTTTCCCTGTTTCCCCCTCAAGTTCTCTGTACAAAGCTCCAAAAATCCCCCCCTGGCTGCACAAACCCTGTGGCTCGGCCTTTCCCTGTTTCCCCCTCAAGTTCTCTGTACAAAGCTCCAAAAATCCCCCCCTGGCTGCACAAACCCTGTGGCTCGGCCTTTCCATGCTTTCCCCCTCAAATCCTCCATGCAGAAGCTCCCAAAAATCCCCCCCTGGCTGCACAAACCCTGCTGGAGGTTCTGAGCTGCCGGGTGGGTTAATGCTGTGTCAGGGTCACTCCCTCCAGGGAAAACAACAGCAGGAATTTTTCCAAATATTCTCCAAGCGTGGGCAGGGCCCTGAATGGCTTCAGCACTGAATTGTCCCCTCAGAGCTGTCCCTGCGAGCCCAGGGCTCACTGAATTGTCCCTCAGAGCTGTCCCTACAAGCCCAGGGCTCACTGAATTGTCCCTCAGAGCTGTCCCTGTGAGCCCAGGGCTCACTGAATTGTCCCTCAAGCTGTCCCTACGAGCCCAGGGCTCATTGAATTGTCCCTCAGAGCTGGCCCTACAAACCCAAGGCTCACTGAATTGTCCCTCAGAGCTGGCCCTACGAGCCCAGGGCTCACTGAATTGTCCCTCAGAGCTGGCCTACAAGCCCAGGGCTCACTGAATTGTCCCTTCAGAGCTGTCCCTGTGAGCCCAGGGCTCACTGAATTGTCCCTCAGAGGTGGCCCTGTGAGCCCAGGGCTCACTGAATTGTCCCTCAGAGCTGGCCCTACAAGCCCAGGGCTCACTGAATTGTCCCCTCAGAGCTGGCCCTGTGAGGCCAGGGCTCACTGAATTGTCCTTCAGAGCTGGCCCTACAAGCCCAGGGCTCACTGAATTGTCCTTCAGAGCTGGCCCTACAAGCCCAGGGCTCACTGAATTGTCCCTCAGAGCTGTCCCTACAAGCCCAGGGCTCACTGAATTGTCCCTCAGAGCTGTCCCTGTGAGCCCAGGGCTCACTGAATTGTCCCTCAGAGCTCGCCCTACAAGCCCAGGGCTCACTGAATTGTCCTTCAGAGCTGGCCCTACAAGCCCAGGGCTCACTGAATTGTCCTTCAGAGCTGGCCTACAAGCCCAGGGCTCACTGAATTGTCCTTCAGAGCTGGCCCTGTGAGCCCAGGGCTCACTGAATTGTCCCTCAGAGCTGGCCCTACAAGCCCAGGGCTCACTGAATTGTCCCTCAAGCTGTCCCTACAAGCCCAGGGCTCACTGAATTGTCCCTCAGAGCTGTCCCTACGAGCCCAGGGCTCACTGAATTGTCCCTCAGAGCTGTCCCTGTGAGCCCAGGGCTCACTGAATTGTCCCTCAGAGCTGGCCCTGTGAGCCCAAAGGACAGAAGGGACAGGCCCAGCTCGGAGGATGTGGTGTGAAATTAGGAAATGCCACGTTCTGCATGGCACGGAGACCCAAGGGAGAATCCTGGGATCTTTCCATGTTTAAAACAGCTTTTCTCAAGTGGCCTGAGCCTTGTGGGATGGTGGCAGTGTCCCAGCTGTGATGAGGACAGGCAGCAGTGGTGGATGTTTGTTTATTTGTTTGGTTTTTTGGTTTGTTCCCTTTGGGAAATGCTTGGTGGTGCTGGCTGTTCTCCTGGCACTCTTGGAGGTTTGGGGTTGCACCCCAGCCTGTTCCTGCTCCCCCCCAGCCTGTGCTGCTCCTCCTTGGAGCCTCCTCAGCCATGGGAGAGGGAGAGGATCCAGCTCTGCCCTCCCAAACCCTGCCCTGGCAAAGGACACTGCTCCTAAATCCTCTGCTGGGTGGCTTTGCAATGATTTGTTAACCCTGGGCCCTTCAGCAGCTGCAATTTTATTGTTTGCAATGATTTGTTAACCCTGGGCCCTTCAGCAGCTGCAATTTTGGTTTTTTACAATTATTTGTTAACCCTGAGCCGTTCAGCAGCCACGATTTTGTTGTTTTTAATGATTTGTTAACCCTGGGCCCTTCAGCACCTACAATTCTGTTTTTTTACAATAATTTGTTAACCCTGGGCCCTTCTGCAGCTCCAATTTTATTGTTTGCAGTGATTTGTTAACCCTGGGCCGTTCAGAGAGAGGCTTTTTGTTGTTTGCAATGATTTGTTTCCCTTTCCCTCGTGCTGGGGAGCTGGGAGCAGATGTTCTCCTGGCAATCAAGCACCTGAGGACCTCAATAAGTCCCAGAAATGCTCTCCAGGGCTCCTTGCAGCAGCCTGCCCGTGCTGGCTCTTCCTGAACATCCCAACCTTTATCAAGTCCTCACTCCAAACCCAAACTCCAAACTCCAAACATCCCAACCTTTATCAAGTCCTCACTCCAAACCCAAACTCCAAACTCCAAACATCCCAACCTTTATCAAGTCCTCCCCAAATTCCTGCTGCTCCATCTTTCCAGGAACAGGGTCTGTGAGCTGGCAGGGGCTGTGGGCACACCACGGTTCCCCCTCAGATGGGTGAACCCCTCAGTTCCCAGCCCCAAAAACCACATTGGGGAAGCAGCAGGGCTCCAGGGCCAGCCCCAGCAGCTTCAGGAGGGAACTGGCCAGCAGGGAGGTGCTTTCCACCGGGTGCTGTGCAGCTGCTGGTCCTCATGCCCTGCTGAGACAGCACAAGAGCCACGGGAAGTGGTGGGGAGTGACCTCTGCCTGCCGTGCTGAAAGCAGAAGTGATGCTGTGGCAGAAACCACGATCGAGCTCTGGTCACACCAGGGGCACCCGCGGGGCTGGGCCAGGCTGTGAGCCACCCGTTTTTATGGGATCACGACCCAAAAGTGCCATTTTCTGCTCCAAACTCCTCTCTCTGTGCCCTGTCCTGGGGAGGGACCTCCATCCACCCCTGGCACCCAGGGATGGGCCAGGAGCCCACCTGGGAGGAGAGGAGCCCTGGGTGATACCAGTGCCGTCTCCACGGTGTCACCAGCCAGCCCCAGTGCCATCCCCACTGTGTCACTGTCCATCCCCGGGGGCAGCTCCGCAGTGTCACCAACCAGCCCCAGTGCCATCCCCACGGTGTCACTGTCCGTCCCTGGGGGCAGCTCTGTGGTGTCACCAACCAGCCCCAGTGCCATCCCCACTGTGTCACTGTCCATCCCCAGGGGCAGCTCTGCGGTGTCACCAACCAGCCCCAGTGCCATCCCCACTGTGTCACTGTCCGTCCCTGGGGGCAGCTCTGTGGTGTCACCAACCAGCCCCAGTGCCATCCCCACTGTGTCACTGTCTGTCCCCAGAGACAGCTCTGCGGTGTCACCAACCAGCCCCAGTGCCATCCCCACTGTGTCACTGTCCGTCCCCAGGGGCAGCTCTGCGGTGTCACCAACCATACCCAGTGCCATCCCCATGGTGTCACCATCCATCCTTGGGGGCAGCTCCGCGGTGTCACCATCCATGCCCGGTGCCATCCCCACGGTGTCACTGCCCAGCCCTGGTGCCATCCCCACACTGTCACTGCCCATCCCCGGAGGCAGCTCTGCAGTGTCACCTCCCGGCCCCAGGGGCAGCTCTGCAGTGTCACCTCCCGGCCCCAGGGGCAGCTCTGTGTCACCAGGGGCAGCTCTGCAGTGTCACCTCCCGGCCCCAGGGGCAGCTCTGCAGTGTCACCTCCCAGCCCCAGGGGCAGCTCTGTGTCACCAGGGGCAGCTCTGCGGTGTCACCTCCCCTCCCCGGTGCCGTCCCCACGGTGTCACCTCCCCTCCCGAGGGGCAGCTCTGCGGTGTCACCTCCCAGCCCCGGTGCCGTCCCCACGGTGTCACCTCCTGGCCCTGGGGCAGCTCTGCGGTGTCACCTCCCGGCTCCGTGTGACACTCTCAGGGATCTCTGCCCCGTCCTGGCCCTGCCCTGGCACGGCTGAGCGTGGCACGGTAGGCACGGCTGGGTTTGGGTGGAATTTCCAGGGAATCCGCGTTTCCCTGTGCCTGTGGGGATGGATGGGGGCGTGGAAGAGGACGAGGATTTTGGTGCCGGGTGGTGGCAGAACGGGGTCAGTGCCACCCCCGCTCTTATGAGGTGACAGGGACAGACCCAGATCCTGCTTTAGGACACCTCCTGGTGCTGGCACGTGTGCCTCATTCCCGGTTTTTAACTCAGGCTCGAGTGCCTCATTCTCGGTTTTTAACTCAGGCTCCTTGCTCAATTTCAGCATTATTTTTTCCCGACTGTTTCCACTCGCGTTTTTCCTTTCTGGACGCCTCCCCCCGCTTTTCCCCGGCTCTTCTGTCCCTCTCTGTGACACAGCCGATGCCAAGAGCCCGTCCCGACCTCCTGCGTCAGGGCACGGCAGCGTATGGGGCTGGAGGCGTGTGAATATCCCGGCCCGGGGATTCGGGGGGGGTTTGGCATTACAGCCCCGAGAGCTCGGGCTGGCTGAGCGCTGTAAACAGCTCGGGCAGATTTCCTGAGTCGGCAATCCCGGCGGAGCGAGCGCCTCCCCGTCCCCGTGCGCCGGGAACAGCGGGGAGCGCTCGGGGAACGGTACCGGGAGCGCTCCGGGAACCGCGGGGAGAGCTCCGGGAGCGGCACCGGGAACAGCACCGGGAGCGCGGGGAGTGCTCGGGGAACGGAACCGGGAGCCGTGAGGAGCGCTCCGGGAACGGTACCGGGAACGGCACCAGGAACCGTGGGGAGCGCTCCGGGAACGGCACCGGGAGCTGCGGGGAGCGCTCGGGGAACGGCACCGGGAGGGGCACCGGGAGTGACCTCGGGGAGCGCTCCGGGAACGGCACCGGGAGCGCTCCGGGAATAGCACCGGGAACCGCGGGAAGCGCTCCGGGAACCGCGGGGAGTGCTCGGGGAACACTCCAGGCACCGCGGGGAGCGCTCCGGGAACGGCACCGGGAGAGCTCCGGGAGCGGCACCGGGAACCGCGGGGAGCGCACCGGGGATGCGGGGCCAGCCCTAACGGGATCTGCGAGAGGTTTCTTCTCCCTCCCCGCTGCCCCTCCCGGAGCCAACCCTAACGGGGTCTACGAGCGGCTTCTCCTCCTCCTCCCGCCCCGCTGCTCCCCAAACCCTCGCTGCCCCCCGCTGCAATCCTGCCATGGCAGCGCTGCCAGCCGCGGGGACACCGCGGGGACACGCCAACTAGCCCCGGGGCAGCCCAGCCCAGCCCTGCCCGCCATGGAGGTAGGTCCCGGCACATCTTGGGGTTTGGGTAAAACGATGGGCAGAGAGACCCACGGGGGTTTTGGTGCCGCCGTTCCTCGGGGATTGAGAGCAGAGAGTGAAACCCCCCCGGCGCCATCAGTGCCGGGTGGGGAGCTGCTGCAGCTGGAAGGCTGAACGCTAATCCCTGCATTATGTAAGGAAAATTATTGTCAGGCTGGTGGGGAAGGAGTGCAGGGAGCTGCTGGCAGCCCGTGGTGCCCATCCAGGGGTGGCACAGGGTGGGCACAGGGCAGTGCCAGCCCTGGGCGCTGCTGGAGGGAGGGTGGGGATTGTGACTCAGGGCTCCTGCTGCTATTTTCAACACCTGGGCTGGGTCTGGTGGGAACAACAGCTCGGCTTGGGGAGGCACAGGGCTGAGAGCCCGTGTAGGGACAGGGACAGGACACTCAGGGTGTCCCCAGTGACACTGGGCAGTGACCCTAGTGGGGACGGGGACAGGACACTCGTGGTGTCCCCAGTGACAGTGACCGGCTCAGGGGATGCTGTGCTGGAAAAATGCTCTGAAAAACAAAATAACTGCCCCAAAATCCCCCTCCCCGTGTCCATCACACCCCTGCATTTCTGTGCTGGCCGTGGTCTCTCCCTGGTGGCATTGCAGGGCCACCAAGTGCCCCAGGCAGGTGACACTTGTGCGGGGGAGCTGTCAGGTCAGGGCAGCAGCTCCTCGGGTCTGCCCTATATTGGCAACACTTGTTCTGGTTTTTTCCTTGCTGGAAGGTGCTCGTGGTTCCTTCCCAGGGCTGTTGTGTCCCTGGGATGGATTCCAGGCAGGAATCACAGCGATACTTTGTAGGGAAGGTCCTTGCTCGGGGTGGACACAGCCAGGGCTCATCCCCAGCACAGAAACCAGAACAGTTCAGGGGGGGATGTCAGCACCTCCAGAACTCTGCTCTGAGCTTTGCAATAATTGTGCAATTCCTTGAGAATGGGGTTAAAGCCAGGCGTGGATGTGCTGGGACAGCCATGGCCCCGAGTTGGGTTGACAGCCCCGAGTTGTGGTGACAGCCTCAAGCTGAGGGGACAGCCCTGAGCTTGGGGACACAGCCTCGAGTTGTGGTGACAGCCTCAAGCTGAGGGGACAGCCCTGAGCTTGGGGACACAGCCTCGAGTGGGGGACATGGCCCTAAGTGGGGACACAGCTCCGAGGTGGGGACACAACCTCGAGTTGAAGGGACAGCTTCAAGCTGGGGTGACATCCCCACGCTGAAGGGACAGCCCCGAGCTGGGGTGACATCCCTGACCTAGGGGACACATCCCTGATCTGAGGGGACATCCCCAAGCTGTGGCGACAGCCCTAACCTAGGGGACACAGCCCTGAGGTGGAGTGACATCTCCAAACTGGGGGGACAGCCCTGAGGTGGGGGGACATCCCTGAGCTGAGGTGACAGCCCCGATCTGGGGTGACATCCCCAAACTGGGGGACCAGCCCCAAGCTGAGGGGACAGCCCTTAGCTGGGGTGACATCCCCAAGCTGAGGGGACATCCGCAAACTGGGGTGACATCCCTGAGCCTGGGGTGACATCCCCAAACTGGGGGACCAGCCCCAAGCTGAGGGGACATCCCCAAACTGGGGTGACATCCCTGAGCCTGGGGTGACATCCCTGAGCTGGGGTGACATCCCTGAGCCTGGAGTGACATCCCCAAACTGGGGTGACATCCCCACACTGAGGGGACATCCCCAAACTGGGGTGACATCCCTGAGCCTGGGGTGACATCCCCAAACTGGGATAACATTCCCAATCTTAGGTGACATCCCCAAACTGGGGTGACATCCCTGAGCCTGGGGTGACATCCTTGAGCCAGGAGTGACATCCCCAAACTGGGATAACATTCCCAATCTGAGGTGACATCCCCAAACTGGGGTGACATCCCCAAACTGGGATAACATTCCCAATCTGAGGTGACATCCCCAAACTGGGGTGACATCCCTGAGCCTGGGGTGACATCCCCAAACTGGGATAACATTCCCAATCTGAGGTGACATCACCAAACTGGGGTGACATCCCCACACTGAGGGGACATCCCCAAACTGGGGTGACATCCCTGAGCCTGGGGTGACATCCCCAAACTGGGATAGCATTCCCAATCTGAGGTGACATCCCCAAACTGGGGTGACATCCCTGAGCCTGGGGTGACATCCCCAAACTGGGGTGACATTCCCAATCTAAGGTGACATCCCTCAGCCTGGGGTGACATCCCTGAGCCTGGGGTGACATCCCCAAACTGGGATAGCATTCCCAATCTGAGGTGACATCCCCAAACTGGGATAGCATTCCCAATCTGAGGTGACATCCCCAAACTGGGGTGACATCCCCACACTGAGGGGACATCCCCAAACTGGGGTGACATGCCCACACTGAGGGGACATCCCCAGCTGCCCCTGTGCCCATCTCTCCCCATCCTGCAGCCCCATCGCCCCAGCCCTGCCCACTGTCAGCCCAGTTTGTGCTCAGCCCGAGCCTTTTGCAGCTCCCAGCTCTGCTGGGCTCAGCTCTGCTGCTCAGAACCATTTCCCTGCCCTCGTCCTGCGTTCCTCCCCGCTCTGCCCTCCCAGCCTGGTGCAAAACAAGCTCTGCAAAGCAGGGTTTCCATCATCAGGATCAATTCCCTTTCATCCTGTGCCTGCCAGCGGGTTTGCTGCGTGTAGGGAAAGTGTGGCTGTTCCTAATCCCCCCCTTAAATCCCCTGCACAGTTGCTGGGATTTAGCAGGCAGGGCCTGTTAATGCTCCAGGGATCCACGTTGGATTTTTTTTCTGGGGGGGTTGTTTTCAAAGCCATGCTCTGATTTGCCTTCCCCAGCGTGGCAGCGAGCGGGATTTCAGCCCTGCCCATTCCAGATGGAATCCTGTGGATAAATCACGGAATTCCAGAATGGTTTGGGTTGGGAGGGGCCGTAAAACCCATCCAGTGCCACCCCTGCCATGGGCAGGGACTCCTTTCACCACCCAACCCAGCCTTGCACGCTTTTAGGGATGGAGCAGTCACAGATTCTCTGGGAATTCCACCTCACCCCCCTCACGGGCAGGAATTCCAAAATTCCCATCTGCATTTCCAAAAATCCCATCTAAATTTCCAAAAATCCCATCTGAATTTCCAAAATTCCCATCTGAATTTCCAGAATTCCCATCTGAATTCCCATCTGAGTTTCCAGAATTCCCATCTGAATTTCCAAAAATCCCACCTGAATTTCCAAAAATCCCATGTAAATTTCCAAAAATCCCATCTGAATTTCCAGAATTCCCATCTGAATTTCCAGAATTCCCATCTGAATTCCCATCTGAATTCCCATCTGAATTTCCAGAATTCCCATCTGAATTCCCATCTGAATTTCCAGAATTCCCATCTGAATGTCCAAAATTCCCGTCTAAATTTCCAAAAATCCCATCGGAATTTCCAAAATTCCCATCTGAATTTCCAAAAATCCCATGTAAATTTCCAAAAATCCCATCGGAATTTCCAAAAATCCCATCTGAATTTCCAGAATTCCCATCTGAATGTCCAAAATTCCCATCTGGATGTCCAAAATTCCCGTCTAAATTTCCAAAGATCCCATCTGAATTTCCAAAAATCCCTGTCAGAATTTCCAAAAATCCCATCTGAATTTCCAAAATTCCCATCTAAATTTCCAAAAATCCCATCAGAATTTCCAAAATTCCCATCTAAACCTCCCTTTTTTTTCCCAGTCCAAAAGATTGGCTTTACAGAGGGCAGCTCCCCGTTTGGAAACAGAATTTCAGCAACTTTTCCCCTCCCCTCCCCAGCGGGTGTTTCCCCTTTGGGATTTTCCAGAGCTGCCTTTTTCCTTTGCCACGGTCACTTTTTCCCTTTTTTGTCCAGAGAACTGCACATCTGGGCTAAAAGTCTGTTTCCTGCTGTTTCTAATTTCTGCCTGGTGATAAGAAACCAAAGCAAAAAAAAAAAAAAAAACCTTGGTGGAGGGCCCAGCCTAAAAATAGCCTGGGAGTGGGGTCTGAAAACCACAAGTTTGTTATGACTTCATTTTTATTTTTATTTTTTTAAGCAAATTGCTGAATCCAGCTGGGGTTGGCCTTTTGCTCCCATCTTGCTCCGTCCCTGCTGCAGTGAGGAGACAGGAAAAGCTTTGGGGTGAAGCTGAGATGAAATCCCAACACCCCCCAGACTCCCAGCAGGACACAAAAAACAGGGGAAAAAAATAAAAAATAAAAAAAGGAGATGGAATAGAATAACAGGAGGGTTCTGGCTTTTCCAAGCCCCTGCTCCAGATGGGATTGTTCCCAAGCAGCATCTTGAGAGAACATTGCTCCCTGTTCCCCCCTGCATTTCCTGGTGATAATAACACACCCCCAAGCAGTGATCCCGCAGCTTTATCCCTATTAAAGGGTCACTCGGGGAAAGTGGGATGGAAATGAGAAATTATTCAGGTCTGCCAAGAGTATTTAACTTTCAAGCAGCTCTTAATTAGAAGCCAGGAGCCATTTACACAACCAGGGAGGGTTTTGCATAAGAATCTGCATGTAAAACCCGGCAACTGGGAAGATTTAGGGTTTTATTTTATTTATTTTTTTTTTCCCCCCAACTGGCCAAGCAGCACATCCAGGTTGGAGAGCACGAGGCAGGGCCTGGGTTGCAGTCCAGGCTCTCCAAATTGTGGCTTCAGGAGAGCGATTTCCTCTCTCCCAAAGCTTCGGTTTTGCCATCTGTAGAACGGAATTTTGGCATTTGTTCGAATTCCCTGCGGTGGCAGCTGGTGTTTGCAGGGGGAGCTTGGCACTGCCAGGTGAGGGAGCTTGGGGAGGCAGAGGAGTCCCCACACCTGCAGCTCTGGGAGCTGGAGCTGTCCCCGGCCTCCCAAAGATTGGGATCAGGGTGGAAAACTTTGGGGTGAAAGCAGGACTGAAACAGCTCCAGGCTGCTCAATCTGGGCTGGTTTGGGCAGAGATTTGGGGATGAATCCTGGTTTTCCTCACTCCTTTTCCCTGCCTGGCTGGAGAAATCCCATCTGTGCACCAGGTGAGGGTGGAAAGGCAGAGCCAGTGGCTGCTCCTCGGTGAATTCCACTGGGGAAATCCAGCCCTGAACCCCAGCTGGGGCCAGGGATTGAGCAACTGCTGTGCTCTTTTACTGGGGTGTCCCTAGGGTCACCTCATGTGTTCCTGGGGTCACCTGGTGCATTCCTGGGGTCACCTGGTGCATTCCTGGGGTCAGCTGGGGTGTTCTGGGATCACCTGGTGGTCCTTGAAATCACCTGGGGTGTTCCTGGGATCACCTGGGGTGTTCCTGGGATCAGCTGGGGTGTTCTGGGGTCACCTGGTGCGTTCCTGGGGTCAGCTGGGGTGTTCTGGGATCACCTGGTGGTCCTTGAAATCACCTGGAGTGTTCCTGGGATCACCTGGGGTGTTTCTGGGGATCAACTGAGATGGTTCTGGGGTCAGCTGGGGAGTTCCTGGGATCAGCTGGGGTATTCCTGGGATGACCTCGTTGTTCTTGGGATTACCTGGTGTGCTCCTGGCGTCACCTGGTGTGTCCCTGGGATCTGCTGGTGTGTTACTGGGATCAACTAGTGTGTTCTGGGGTAACCTGGTGTGTTATTGGGATCAACTGGGGTGTTCCTGGGGTCACCTGGTGCATTCCTGGGGTCAGCTGGGGTGTTCTGGGATCACCTGGTTGTCCTTGAAATCACCTGGAGTGTTCCTGGGATCAACTGGGATGTTCCTGGGATCTGCTGAGATGTTCTTGGGATCACCTGGTGTGTTCCTGGGGTCACCTGGGGTGTTCTGGGATCACCTGGTTGTCCTTGAAATCACCTGGAGTGTTCCTGGGATCACCTGGAGTGTTCCTGGGGTCACCTGGGGTGTTTCTGGGGATCAACTGAGATGGTTCTGGGGTCAACTGGGGGAGTTCCTGGGATCAGCTGGGGTATTCCTGGGATGACCTCGTTGTTCTTGGGATTACCTGGTGTGCTCCTGGCGTCACCTGGTGTGTCCCTGGGATCTGCTGGTGTGTTACTGGGATCAACTAGTGCGTTCTGGGGTAACCTGGTGTGTTATTGGGATCAACTGGGGTGTTCCTGGGGTCACCTGGTGCATTCCTGGGATCAGGTGGGGTGTTCTGGGATCACCTGGTTGTCCTTGAAATCACCTGGAGTGTTCCTGGGATCAACTGGGATGTTCCTGGGATCTACTGAGATGTTCTTGGGATCACCTGGTGTGTTCCTAGGGTCACCTGGTGTGTCATTGAGGTCAACTGGGTTGTTTCTGGGATCACCTGGGATGTTCCTGGGGATCAACTGAGCTCTCCCTGGGATCAACTGGGGAGTTCCTGTGATCAGCTGGTGTGTCCCTGAGGATCAACTGCTGTGTTCCTGTGTCCCTGGGGATCAGCTGGTGTATTCCTGGGATTCCAGCAGTGCTGGCATACTTGGGAAATCTCCAACCAACCCCAAAACTCCCCCAACCTCTCTAGTTAATTATACTTCTGAGTCTTCTGTGCATCCCAAGGCCATTTCTGGAGTTTCTCCTCCCTCCCTTGAGCATCTCCTTTTCCTTTTTCTTCCCCTCCAGCTGGACAAGGGCGACGTGACCACCCTGAACCTGCCTGGGATCAACTGGGGTGTTCCTGGGATCACCTGGGGTGTTCTGGGATCACCTGGGGTGTTCTGGGATCAACTGGGAGGTTCTGGGATCAACTGGGGAGTTCCTGGGATCAACTGGGGTGTTCTTGAGTAACCTGGGGTGTTCCTTGAATCACCTGGGATGTTTCTGGGATCAACTGGAATGTTCCTGGGATCAACTGGTGTGTCCCTGAGGATCAGCTGGTGTGTCCCTGGGATTCTAACAGTGCTGGCAAATCTCCAGCCAACCCCAAAACTCCCCCAGCCTCTCCATTTAATTATTCTCATTCCTCTTCCGTGCATCCCCAGCCTGGTTCTCTCCTGTCTCCTCCCATTTCTGGACTTTTTCCTCCCTTCCCTGAGCATTCCTTTTCCTTTTTCTCCCCCTCTAGCTGGACAAGGGCGACGTGACCACCCTGAACCTGCCGGCGGGCGCCGGGGGGCACGGTGACACCGACGGCCCCGTGTGCCTGGACGTGCCCGATGGCACCCCCGACCCTCAGCGCACCAAAGCCGCCATCGAGCACCTGCACCAGAAGATCCTCAAGATCACGGAGCAGATCAAGATCGAGCAGGAGGCGCGCGACGACAACGTGGCCGAGTACCTGAAGCTGGCCAACAACGCCGACAAGCAGCAGGCGTCGCGCATCAAGCAGGTGTTCGAGAAGAAGAACCAGAAGTCGGCGCAGACCATCGCGCAGCTGCACAAGAAGCTGGAGCACTACCACAAGAAGCTGAAGGAGATCGAGCAGAACGGCCCCAGCCGCCAGCCCAAGGATGTTTTCCGGGACATGCACCAAGGGCTGAAGGACGTGGGCGCCAACGTGCGCTCCAGCATCAGCGGCTTCAGCGGCGGCGTGGTGGAGGGCGTCAAGGGCGGCCTCTCGGGGCTCTCGCAGGCCACGCACACGGCCGTGGTGTCCAAGCCGCGCGAGTTCGCCAGCCTGATCCGCAACAAGTTCGGCAGCGCCGACAACATCGCGCACCTCAAGGACACGCTGGACGACGGGCACCCCGAGGAGGCCTCGCGCGCGCTGAGCGGCAGCGCCACGCTGGTGTCCAGCCCCAAGTACGGCAGCGACGACGAGTGCTCCAGCGCCACCTCGGGCTCTGCCGGCGGCAGCAACTCGGGGGCAGGCCCCGGCGGCTTGGGGAGCCCCAAGTCCAACACGCTGGACAGCCACCACAACAACTTCGACACCATCCTGGAGGAGCTGCGCGAGATCAAGGACAGCCAGTCGCACCTGGAGGACTCCATGGAGGACCTGAAGGCGCAGCTGCAGAGGGATTACACCTACATGACCCAGTGCTTGCAGGAGGAGCGATACAGGTAGGGCTGGAGGTGTGTCACCCATGGTGGCTCTTTGGGGACCACGAGCTGCCAAGAGACACGGGGAGCTGCGGCTCTCCTCACTGCCAGACGATCTTGAGAGGTTTTGCCCCAAGCAGGGGAGGGTGGGAAGGGCTGGAGGACTCCATGGAGGACCTGAAGGCCCAGCTGCAGAGGGATTACACCTACATGACCCAGTGCTTGCAGGAGGAGCGATACAGGTAGGGCTGGAGGTGTCACCCATGGTGGCTCTTTGGGGACCACGAGCTGCCAAGAGACACGGGGGGCTACGGCTCTCCTCACTGCCAGACGATCTTGAGAGGTTTTCCCCCAAGCAGGGGAGGGTGGGAAGGGCTGGAGGACTCCATGGAGGACCTGAAGGCCCAGCTGCAGACCTGCATGACCCAGTGCTTGCAGGAGGAGCGATACAGGTGGGGCTGGGTGGGTGGCAGGGGAGGTGTCATCCATGGTGGCTCTTTGGGGACCACCACCCACCCTCCTGGCCAAGAGACACAAGGAGCTGCAGCTCTTCTCACTGCCAGACGATCTTGAGAGGTTTTCCCACAAGCAGGGGAGGGTGGGAAGGGCTGGAGGACTCCATGGAGGACCTGAAGGCCCAGCTGCAGAGGGATTACACCTACATGACCCAGTGCTTGCAGGAGGAGTGATACAGGTAGGGGAGGTGTCACCCATGGTGGCTCTTTGGGGACCACCACCTGCCCTTCTAACCAAGGTACATGGGGACCTGCAGCCCTCCTCACTTCCAGATGATCTTGAGAGGTTTTCCCACAACCAGAGGAGGGTGGCAGGATCTGGGTGGTGTCCCCAGTGCCAGGGGGGTCTCGGGGACATGTCCCAGCCCCGCTGCCCTGCGCAGGTACGAGCGGCTGGAGGAGCAGCTGAACGACCTGACGGAGCTGCACCAGAACGAGATGACCAACCTGAAGCAGGAGCTGGCCAGCATGGAGGAGAAGGTGGCCTACCAGTCCTACGAGAGGGCTCGGGACATCCAGGTAGGGCCTCCCGGGAGGGCTCAGCCCGCTCTGCTCCCCCCAGGCAGGGGTGAGGGGCAGAGCCTGGGCTGGGAAGGAGGGTGAGGCAGTGGGATCCCTTCTCCAGCACCCTCCAGGTGAGGCTCTCCCTGTGCTGCTGTCACAGCAAGGGGAAGGTGGCTAAACCACGTCCCCAAAAACAGGGAATCCCAGACTGGTGTGGGCTGGAGGGAACATTAAAAACCACCCATGGCAGGGCAGGGACACCTTCTGCTGTCACAGAGAGGGGGCAGCCACAGCTTCTCTGGGAGTTCCATCCCAGGTCCTCCCCACCTTCACAGGGAGGAATCTCCTCTGTCCCTGCGCTCCGTCCCTCCTTGTCCTGTCGCAGCACGGCACAGTGAGTCCCCTGTGTGTGACCACGGGCTGTGACAAGCCATGTGTGGGCCAGCACGGTCCCCTTTGAGCCATCCCCCAGCAGAAACCAGAACAAAACCCCCCAACAGCAGCAGCAAAACCCCCAAATCCCTCAGGGGACATCCCTGGAGCCGCTGCCACCGCTGTCCCTTGTGATGGGACACGGGGGTCGGAGGATGAGGGAACAGACGAGGATCTGACTCCGTGTTTCAGAAGGCTGATTTATTATTTAATTATATGTATTATATTAAAAATATATTTATATAACATTTTTAAATATTTATTATAGTAACATATAATATGTAATAATACATATTACATATAATAATATATAATAATCTGTAATATATATTAATGCATAATAATATATAATAATATACAATAATATACATTAATATATTATATCTAAAATTATATATCTACTAATATATAAATATTATATATTTTATATATATAATAGATAATATATTTATATAATATAAAATATTTACTAAAAGAATAGAAGAAGTTATTTCATCAAAAGTCTTGCAAGCAAAGGAAAATAATGGAATGAATAACAAAATCTCCTGGTTCTCAGAGAGTCCAAGCCAGCTGACTGTGATTGGCCATTAATTAGAAACAACCACATGAGGCCAATCCCAGATGCACCTGTTGCATCCCACAGCAGCAGATAACCATTGTTTGCATTTTGTTCCTGAGGCTTCACCGCTTCTCAGGGGGAAAAATCCTAAGGAAAAGATTTTTCAGAAAATCCTTTTATATTTATAATACCATAGCTACAGTCCCCTGGCAGGAGGCTTCAGGGGGGACATCCCTGGAACCTCTGTCCCCGTTGTCCCCTGGCAGGAGGCCTCAGGGGGGACATCCCTGGAGCCTCTGTCCCCGTTGTCCCCTGGCAGGAGGCCTCAGGGGGGACATCCCTGGAGCCTCTGTCCCCATTGTCCCCTGGCAGGAGGCCTCAGGGACATCCCTGGAGCCTCTGTCCCCGTTGTCCCCTGGCAGGAGGCCTCAGGGACATCCCTGGAGCCTCTGTCCCCCATTGTCCCCTGGCAGGAGGCCTCAGGGACATCCCTGGAGCCTCTGTCCCCGTTGTCCCCTGGTAGGAGGCTTCAGGGGGGACACCCCTGGAGCCTCTGTCCCTGTTGTCCCCTGGCAGGAGGCCTCAGGGACATCCCTGGAGCCTCTGTCCCCATTGTCCCCTGGCAGGAGGCTTCAGGGGGGACATCCCTGGAGCCTCTGTCCCCATTGTCCCCTGGCAGGAGGCCTCAGGGACATCCCTGGAGCCTCTGTCCCCGTTGTCCCCTGGCAAGAGGCCTCAGGGACATCCCTGGAGCCTCTGTCCCCATTGTCCCCTGGCAAGAGGCCTCAGGGACATCCCTGGAGCCTCTGTCCCCGTTGTCCCCTGGTAGGAGGCTTCAGGGGGGACATCCCTGGAGCCTCTGTCCCCGTTGTCCCCTGGCAGGAGGCCTCAGGGACACCCCTGGAGCCTCTGTCCCCGTTGTCCCCTGGCAGGAGGCCTCAGGGGGGACATCCCTGGAGCCTCTGTCCCCGCTGTCCCCTGGCAGGAGGCCTCAGGGACATCCCTGGAGCCTCTGTCCCCGCTGTCCCCTGGCAGGAGGCCTCAGGGACACCCCTGGAGCCTCTGTCCCCGCTGTCCCCTGGCAGGAGGCCTCAGGGGGGACACCCCTGGAGCCTCTGTCCCCGCTGTCCCCTGGCAGGAGGCCTCAGGGACACCCCTGGAGCTGCTGCCATTGCTGTCCCCTGGCAAGAGGCCTCAGGGACACCCCTGGAGCCTCTGTCCCCGTTGTCCCCTGGCAGGAGGCCTCAGGGACACCCCTGGAGCCTCTGTCCCCATTGTCCCCTGGCAGGAGGCCTTAGGGGGGACACCCCTGGAGCCTCTGTCCCCGTTGTCCCCTGGCAGGAGGCCGTGGAGTCGTGCCTGACGCGGGTGACCAAGCTGGAGCTGCAGCAGCAGCAGCAGCAGGTGGTGCAGCTGGAAGGGGTGGAGAACGCCAACGCCCGGGCCCTGCTGGGCAAGTTCATCAACGTCATCCTGGCCCTGATGGCCGTGCTGCTCGTCTTCGTCTCCACCATCGCCAACTTCATCACGCCGCTCATGAAGACCCGCATGCGCATCCTCAGCACCGCCCTGCTCGTCCTCTTCCTCTTCTTCCTCTGGAAGCACTGGGACTCCATCAGCTACTTGCTGGAGCACGTGCTGCTCCCCAGCTGATCCCACAGCTCCCGGGGAGTTTTGGTTTCCCGACGAGGAGAGGGACACAAAGGGGGTGAGGGTCCGGAGCCTTCTCCGTGCTCGGTTCAGCTGCAGTCCCTCCACGGCGGCCTCTTGGATCTGGGATCCCTCTGGGATGTTTGGGAAGGGTGGGCTGGGGAGCAAGGAGGAGTTTTGGAAGGCACCAGCGATTTCTGGCTTTTTCTAAAGGGTTTTGGGTGGGTTTTTTTTGGGGTGGTTTTTCTGAAGGTCGTGCTGAAGTCCCCAAGAAGGAGATCATCTCCAGGGGTCTTCAGTTGGTGGGAAGGATTGAGCTGGACCAAAGCTGGCTCTGGGAGAACTTCCAGCAGGGAGAGAAGAGGGGTTCATTGGGGCAGGAGTTTCCCTTTCAGGAAGGAGTTTCCCTTTCAGGCAGGATTTTCCCTTTCGGGCAAAAAAGTGGCATTTTCCCCTTTGGAAAACGCCAAAAGCGGATTTTCCCCTTGGTGGCAAAAAGTCCTGGGATGGAGCAAAGGCAAAGCAGGTGGAGATGGAGGCAGCAGGGCCACGACAGACGGACGCAGCAGGACACACGGGTGCCACCAGCCTGCGGCCGCAGCGCGGGGCTGTGACACCGCCCGCTGTCCCCAGTGTCCCCGCTGTCCCCGCAGGGCTGGGCACGGCCAGCAGCGGCACAAACCACACCCCCGCGCTGGCTCCATCCCCTGGGCTCCCGGCTCTGTGGCTTCAGTCGATCCGATCTCTTCAGGGACTCGTCCAGCCTCTGCCCCGCGTCGTGTGTGCGTGTGCGTGTGTGCGGTTTTTAATTTAATTCAGTTCCAGACTCTGTTTCCATTTGTGAATCGAAGCCGGTGGGGCAGGGGGAGCAGGGGCGGCTGCTGCCCTCCAGCCCCACCCCGGAGCACAGCATGCTGTCTCGGATGGTTCTTAAATTATTTCATACCTATATATTTATGTAATATATCTATACACACACACATATATATATAAATATATATATATAAAATACCTGCACACTCAGGGCCTCCTCTGGTGCAAACAGCAGCTGTTGAAAGCCTCAACCACTCGGCCTCAGGTGAGAATTGGGCCCTGGACATTTCCAGGGGTGATTCCCAGGACATTTTGGGTGGGTTGAGGGTCCTGCTGTCACCTCCCCAGTGCTCCCAGGGCCGAGCCAGCCCTGCTGTGGCCTCACATCGGGGTCCGTGGGAGGGGATGAAGGTTTGATATCAAAGGGATATCAAAGAATCCAAGGGGATTCTCCGGGAAGGGGATACTCTGAGGAAGGGATTGCACGGGAAGGGGATGTTCTGGGAAGGGGATTATCGGGGAAGGGAATGCTCTGGGAAGGGAATTCTCGGAGAAGGGGATTCTCTGGGATGGGGATACTCTGAGGAAGGGATTCTGTGGGAAGCGGATGTTCTGGAAAGGGAATGCTCCAGGAAGGGGATGCTATGAGAAAGGGATTCTGTGGGAAGGGAATGCTCTGGGAGGAGGATTATCGGGGAAGGGAATGCTCCGGGAAGGGAGTTCTCCGGGAAGGGAATTCTCTGAGAAGGGAATTCTCTGAGAAGGGGATTCTCTGGGAAGGGGATTCTCTGAGGAAGGGGATACTCTGAGGAAGGGATTCCGCGGGAAGGGGATGTTCTGGGAGGGGGATTATCGGGGAAGGGGATGTTCCGGGAAGGGGATTCTCTGGGATGGAAATGTCCCGGGAATTGGATGCTCTGACAAGGGGATGTTCCGGGAAGGGAGTTCTCCGGGAGTGGGATTCTCCGGGAAGGGAATTCTCTGGGAAGGGAATTCTCCGGGAAGGGAATTCTCTGGGAAGGGAATGCGGCTCCACGGCCGCAGGGGGGCCCTCTGTCCCCGCCGCAGATCCCGGAGCCGCTCCGGAGCGTTTTCCCGTAAGGCCGGGCAGGGGCCGGGCCCATGGTGGGGTCACTCACCCCAATTAGCGCATTAACCCCTTCCTGCCCATGACGGCACAGGATGGATTGGGTTGGAAGGGACCTTAAAGCCCATCCAGTGCCACCAGGGACGCTTTCTGCTGTCCCAGGCTGCTCCAGACCCCATAAACTGGCTTTGAACACTCGGCTGGGGATGTTCTTCTCTGGGAAATCCATCCCAGGGCCTCACCACCCTCCCAATATCCCATCTGAGCCGACCCTGGCCAGTGAAACTGTTCGTGCTGCCCCACATCGCCGTGGAGTGAAGTTTTGTGTGAGCCCTGCCACCCCCCCTCGCTGCCTGTGACACTTGGGGACATTCCCCGCCCAGCCCCTGGGACCTCGTTGGCAGCAGCCAGAGGAGGCCCCAGCGTTGGGGGGATCCCAGATCTCATCCCAGTGGGAATTTTGGGATCTCTCACTCACGGTCTTGCTGTCCCCTCCAGGAGTGACCTCCCTGGAGCCCCGTCATGGGTGAGGGGAGGTCACTCCTGTCCTGAGCTGGCACAGGGGCCACTGTCACCATGCCATGGTGAGCCCCCCCTGTGCAGGGAGCTCTGGTGACACCAACGGGGACAATTCCTCCGTCCTTCTGGGGATGGAGGATGCCAAAATCCCACCCTGTGCATCCCTGAGATGAGCTCGAATATCCCAACCTCCCATTTCTCCTCAGGAGGGCAAAATCCCACCCTGTGCATCCCTGGAATGAGCTCAAATATCCAAACTTCCTATTTCTCCTCAGGAACACAAATATCAGGGTTAAATTTCTGGAGTTGAAAACACCAAGATAGAAAAAGAGAGATGCTGGAATATCCTGAACTGGAAGAACCCACTAGGATGGGACTGCACAGAACAATCCCAAAATCCCACCCTGGCATCCCTGAGAGCGTTTTCCAAACATTCCTGGAGCTCTTGAAGGTTTGGAACAGTGACCATTCCCTGGGGAGCCTTTCCAGCACCTCTCAAGGAAGAACCTTTCCCTAAAACCCACCCTGGCCCAGCTCCATCCCTTCCCGGGTCCTGTCATTGTCACAGCCAGCAGAGATCCCATTGTCCCTCCGTGCAGGGAGCAATCCCAAAATCCCACCCTGAGCATCCCTGAGAGCGTTTCCCAAACATTCCTGGAGCTCTGCAGGATTTGGAACAGTGACCGTTCCCTGGTGAGGGGGACAATTCCTGCATGGCAGGGACAATTCCTGAATGGTAGGGACAACTGCCGCATGGCAGGGACAATTGCATGGCAGGGACAATTGAGTAGCAGGGACAATTCTCACACGGCAGGGACAATTCCTGCATGGCAGGGACAATTGCAAGGCAGGGACAATTCCCACACGGCAGGGACAATTGCGTGGCAGGGACAATTGCGTGGCAGGGACAATTGCGTGGCAGGGACAGTTCCCTCATGGCAGGGACAATTGCATGGCAGGGACAATTCCCAAATGGCAGTGACAATTGAGTAGCAGGGACAATTCTCGCACGGCAGGGACAATTCCCACATGGCAGGGACAATTGCGTGGCAGGGACAATTCCCATGGCAGGGACAATTCCCTCATGGCAGGGACAATTCCTGCATGGCAGGGACAATTGCGTGGCAGGGACAATTCCCACATGGCAGGGACAATTCCCATGGCAGGGACAATTGAGTAGCAGGGACAATTCCCACAAGACAGGGACAATTCCCTCATGGTAGGGACAATTGCGTGACAGGGACAATTCTCGCACGGCAGGGACAATTCCCTCATGGCAGGGACAATTCCCTGGCAGAGACAATTCCCTCGTGGCAGGGACAATTGCACGGCAGGGACAATTCCCACAAGACAGGGACAATTCCCTCATGGTAGGGACAATTCCCTGGCAGGGACAATTGAGTAGCAGGGACAATTCCCAAATGGCAGTGACAATTCCTGCATGGCAGGGACGATTCCATGGCAGGGACAATTCCCTCATGGCAGTGACAATTCCCTCATGGCAGGGACAATTGCATGGCAGGGACAATTCCCAAATGGCAGTGACAATTGAGTAGCAGGGACAATTCCCACATGGCAGGGACAATTCCCATGGCAGGGACAATTGCGTGGCAGGGACAATTCCCTCATGGCAGGGACAATTCCCACAAGACAGGGACAATTCTCTCATGGTAGGGACAATTGCGTGGCAGGGACAATTCCCATGGCAGTGACAATTCCCAAATGGCAGGGACAATTCCCAAATGGCAGTGACAATTCCTGCATGGCAGGGACAATTGCACGGCAGGGACAATTCCCTCATGGCAGGGACAATTCCCGCACGGCAGGGACGATTCCCTGGCAGGGACAATTCCCTCATGGCGGGGACAATTCCCGCACGGCATGCGCGGCTCGGGGCTCCCTGAGGACTCGCCTTGTCCCGGCGGGGTCAGGGGGGGCTCACAAGGGCCCCCTTTGTGCGGGAGAGGTGAAGCTTTGACGTCAGCCCGGCAGGAATTCCTTAATTCCATTCAGCCCTCCCTGCTCACCCGCCGCTAATTGCTGCGCTTTATGTAAGAGCCGCAGCTGCGCTCCCGGGGCACACGGAATGGCCCCAGGGGACACGGGGACACTCGTGTGTGACAGCGTTCACAGGGGCTCCTGGATGAGGGAAGAGACGAGGATCTGACTCCGTGTTTCAGAAGGCTGATTTAGTATTTTATTATATATGTTACATTAAAACTGTACTAAAAGAATAGAAGAAAAGGTTTCATCACAAGGCTGGCTAAGAACGGAAAGAAAGAACGATAACAAAAATTTGTGGTTTGGGCTCTGTGTCCAGCTGGGCTGTGATTGGCCATTAATTAGAAACAACCACATGATCCAATCACAGATGCACCTGTTGCATCCCACAGCAGCAGATAACCATTGTTTACATTTTGTTCCTGAGGCCTCGCAGCTTCTCAGGAGGAAAAATCCCAAGGAAAGCATTTTCCATAAAAGTTGTCTGTGACACTCATGGGACCGTGATTCAGCCGCCCCTTGGTGTGGCACACACAGAGATTGGGGCACCCAGAGCTCATGGGGACATTGGGGACGGCCTGGCACGGCAGGATGTCCCTGTGTCCCTGTTTGGGGCTGGGTTGCCGCATCCCAAGGGTGCCCCGGAGTGCCCAGGCCCTGCAGGGTGGTGCCAGCACTGTCCCTGTCCCTGTCCCTGTCCCGTGTCACCACAGGAAATAAGAGCTATACATTGGGTCGGGGTCTCAGTAACACAAACTCTCAGGTTGATGTTTGATAATTGCAGCCCCAAGATGTGCAGGATGTCTCTGCTTCGGCCGAAAGAACGAGTCTGGACTCTTCACTTTTCAGTCTTGAGGTTGTTTATTAATTCTTATCTATAAAATTTTCTTTTTGCCCAGACAAGATCTGCTCAGCAGGGCAGCCACAGGCACTCTGTGTTGTCCTTTTATACTCCAAACTACATATAACATATTTACACTTAATTCCCAATACCCATCACCTGTGTTAGACAGTGCACTTCTATTGTAAATATAACACATTTATAATTACTTTCCAATACCCATCAGCTATGTTAAACAGTGAGCTTCTGTTCTAAATGTAACATATTTACAATAACTTTCCAATACCCATCACCTGTGTTAGACAGTGCACTTCTACTCTAAACCAATCCCAAAGTGCCAACATCACTGCAGGAAATGGAGAACAAGAAGAAGAGGAAAGGCTGGACATGCCCAGATTCCTCCATCTTGTCCCCATAACCCCCATACCAAAAATCTACACTTTCACTTTTTATACTACAAACTACATATAACATATTTACACTTAATTGCCAATACCTATCACCTATGTCAGACAGTGCGCTTCTCCTCTAAACCAATCCCAAAGTGCCAACATCACTGCAGGAAATGGAGAACAAGAAGAAGGAGAAAGGCTGGACACACCCAAGTTCCTCCATCTTGTCCCCATAACCCCCATACCAAAAATCCTAAAATCGACATTTTCACCCTGTGAGCATTTTATTATTACACCATTCAAACCTGTGTGACTTTCAGGTCCTCATACAAAGCTGGCAACTTGCTCCAGGGGTCAAAATCAAATCCCCAGGTGCTCTGGGCTGTGTGCCCGGGTCTGGGGTCCTCAGTAACTCTGGACACCCAGAGGGATGCACTGCATTCTGACAACAGACACAGCCAGGCTCTGGTTTCTCTCAGTGTTGTGTTCCTCTTTCCAGCTGCACGATAAAATATTGAAATAATGTCCCCGCTGCTGGTGGGACCCCCAAAATGTCCCCGTGCTGTCCCCCCGGGGATGTCCCTGGAACAGGAAGGACCCAGAGGGGCTCACTGAGGGGCACCGAGCCCCTCACCCCACGCTGGGCAGCGTTGCCGAGGAGGAGGAGGAGGATGAGGATGAAGGGGTTGGGGATGTTGGCGCACGGCTGTCCCCGCTGTCCCCTCGCTGCCCGGCGGTGTGGCCGAGCTGAGCCCGTGAGAGGCAGAGCTGCTCCCGAGGGTGGCATCGCTCGCGTTCCTGCGCTGTCTCCGGGGGAATTGGGGCCGCTCCACGCGGGAAACCCTCCCTGCCCTGCGGGTCGGCGCCTGCCGGAGACATTTCCGAGCGGAAAAGCTCAAAGTGGCCGGAGAGACAGCGCTGGGGCTCACCCGGAGCGGCCGGGGACACCAGGGCAGGTGCCAGGGACACCGTGACCAGTGCCACCACGGTTGGTGCCAGTGCCACCATAGTCAGTGCTTGGACTACAGTGAGCCCTCCCCGTGTTGCTGTGGCCGGTGGCAGGGCCGCCATGGCAGGTGCCAGTGCCACTGTGGGCCACCCCCATTTCTCTGTGACCAGTGCCAGTGCCACCCTGGCCAGTGCCTGTGCCACTGTGGGCCATCCCTGTGTCACTGTGACCGATGCCAGTGCCACCACAGCCAGTCCCTGTGCCACTGTGGGTCATCCCCTTGTCATTGTGACCAATGCCAGTGCCACCCTGGCCAGTGCCTGTGCCACTGTGGGCCATCCCTGTGTCACTGTGACCGATGCCAGTGCCACCCTGGCCAGTCCCTGTGCCACTGTGGGTCATCCCCTTGTCACTGTGACCGATGCCAGTGCCACCACAGCCAGTCCCTGTGCCACTGTGGGTCATCCCTGTGTCACTGTGACCAGTGGCAATGTCACCATGGCAGGTTGCAAATGCCCCTATGTCAAGTGCCAATGCCACCACGACCAGTGCCAGTGCCACCACGGTTTGTGCCAGTGCCACCACAGTCAGTGCTTGGGCTACAGTGAGCCCTGCCCATGTTGCTGTGACCGGTGGCAGGGCCGCCACAGCAGGTGCCAGTGCCAATGCCACTCTGGCCAGTCCCTGTGCCACTGTGGGCCTCCCCATGTCACTCCGACCAGTGCCAGTGTCACCATGGCAGGTTGCAAATGCCCCTATGGCAAGTGCCAATGCCACCATGATCAGCACCAATGCCACCATGATCAGTGCCCGTGCCACTGTGGGCCATCCCTGTGTCACTGTGACCAGTGCCAGTGCCACCACAGCCAGTCCCTGTGCCACTGTGGGCCATCCCTCTGTCACTGTGACCAGTGGCAATGTCACCATGGCAGGTTGCAAATGCCCCTATGGCAAGTGCCAATGCCACCATGACCAGTGCCAGTGCCACCACGGTTTGTGCCAGTGCCACCATAGTCAGTGCTTGGGCTACAGTGAGGCCTCCCCATGTTGCTGTGACCGGTGGCAGGGCCGCCATGGCAGGTGCCAGTGCCAATGCCACTCTGGCCAGTCCCTGTGCCACTGTGGGCCTCCCCATGTCACTCTGACCAGTGCCAGTGTCACCATGGCAGGTTGCAAATGCCCCTATGGCAAGTGCCAATGCCACCGTGATCAGCGCCAATGCCACCATGATCAGTGCCCGTGCCACTGTGGGCCATCCCTGTGTCACTGTGACCAGTGCCAGTGCCACCGTAGTCGGTGCCTGTGCCACTGTGGATCGTCCCCTTGTCATTGTGACTGGTGCCAGTGCCACCATGGCAGGTTGCAAATGTCCCTATGGCAAGTGCCAATGCCACCATAACCAGTGCCACCGTGGTTGGTGCCTGTGCCACCATGGCCAGTGCCTGTGCCACTGTGCCACCCCCATTTCGCTGTGACCAGTGCCACCACAGTGCCATTTTCACATTTTGCTGTGACCAGTGCCAGTGCCACCATGGCCAGTGCCTGTGCCACTGCAGGCCACCCCCATGTCACTGTGACCAGTGCCAATGTCACCATGGCAGGTTGCAAATGCCCCTATGGCAAGGGCCAATGCCACCATGATCAGTGCCTGTGCCACTGTGGGCCATCCCTGTGCCACTGTGGGCCGTCCCTGTGTCACTGTGACCAATGCCAGTGCCACCACAGTCAGTCCCTGTGTCACTGTGGGCCATCCCTGTGCCACTGTGACCAATGCCAGTGCCACCACAGTCAGTCCCTGTGTCACTGTGGGCCATTCCCAGTCACTGTGACCAGTGCCACCACAAACTGTGCTTGTGCCACCCTGGCCAGTGCCTGTGCCACCCCCATTTCATTGTGACCGGTGCCACCATGGTGTCATTTTCGCATTTTGCTGTGACCAATGTCAGTGCCACCACGGCCGCTGTGACCCCACTGTGACCAGTGCCACCCCCACAGGGTGACCAGCAGCCCCGAGCTCACCCCCAGCACGAGTCCCACTCGTGGCCGATCCCATCCTTTAATTACAGCTTTAAAAACAAATCCTCGCCGGGCTTTGCGAGGTGGGGAGAGGCTGGTGGAGGAAAATGAGGAGGAATTGAATGAAGGGCAGTGCCGGGAATGTCTGTCCCACAGTCAAGATAAGGAGGATCAATTGCTGCTTCCCGCCATCAAAGGCGGGGCTGGAGGGGAAGCGGGGCTGCGAACGAGGGGGAGGCAGTGAGCGGAGGCTGGAAAAGAAAAGCAGCAGAGACACAGGGAGATAAGATGAGAGAAACCATTGATGTGATCACGGGGCTCCCCCAGGGCTGGGGGGACTCGAGGAGGGTGGAGGATGCCAAAATCCCAAACTGTGCATCCCTGGGATGAGCTCAAATATCCAAACTTCCCATTTCGCCTCAGGAGTGCAAATATCAGGGTTAAGGTTCTGGAGTTGGAAACACCAAGAGAGAAAAAGAGAGATGCTGGAATATCCTGAGCTGGAAGAACCCACCAGGATCACTGATCCAGCTCCCAGCCCTGCACAGAACAATCCCAAAATCCCACCCTGTGCATCCCTGAGATGAGCTCAAATACCCCAGCTCAAATACCCCAACTTCTCCTGGGAAGGCAGAGTTAAGTTTCTGGCATTGAGAACACCAAGACAGAAAAAGAGAGATGCTGGAATATCCTGAGCTGGAAGAGCCCACCAGGATGGGACGGCACAGAACAATCCCAAAATCCCACCCTGAGCATCCCTGAGAGCATTTCCCAAACATTCCTGGAGCTCTGGAGGCTTTGGAACAGCGACCATTCCCTGGGGAGCCTTTTCAGTGCCTCTGCAGGAGGAATCTTTCCCTAAAACCCACCCTGGTCCAACTCCATCCCTTCCCGGGTCCTGTCACTGTCACAGCCAGCAGAGATCCCATCTGTCCCTCCGTGCAGGGAGCAATCCCAAAATCCCACCCTGGCATCTCTGAGAGTGTTTCCCAAACATTCCTGGAGCTCTGGAAGGTTTGGAACAGTGACCATTCCCTGGGGAGCCTTTCCAGTGCCTCTGCAGGAGGAACCTTTCCCTAAAACCCACCCTGGTCCAGCTCCAGCCCTTCCTGGGGTCTCCTGTCACTGTCACACCTCCAATCCCCCCGTGCCCACCCCAGCACGGAGCCCTGCACCTCTCAGGGCCGGGAATTCTGGCTGGGATGGGAATGCCGGCTGTTCCATGGGAATAACGCCCTGCTCCCTTCCCAAGCCCTTCCCACGCGTGCAAAGCAGCCCCGGGATGCCGGCGGGGCTGCCCCCGGCCGGGCAGGGCACGGGTGGCACACCCAGCAGCTGTCGCCGTGCCAGCCTGGCAGCCCCAGCCGGCTCAACCGCTTCCCCCGGCTGCCAAGGCGGGCGCGGCCGGAGCCCTGCCCGGTTCCCAGAGCGCTGCAGGGAATTCCCAGCGGGATCTGAACCCACCCGGCCCGGGGGAGCAGCCCCGGGGCCTCGGGGAGATGGGGTCGCCGTTGTTCCCATGGAACAGCAATCCCGGCTGGCAAACGCCCTCAGGGATGCACAGGATTGAATTTTGGGATTGTTCTGTGCACGGGGGGACAGATGGGATCTCTGCTCGCTGTGACAGTGACAGGACCTGGGAAGGGCTGGTGCTGGACCAGGGTGGGTTTTAGGGAAAGGTTCCTCCTGCAGAGGCACTGAAAAGGGAATGGTCACTGTTCCAAACCTTCCAGAGCTCCAGGAATGTTTGGAAAATGCTCTCAGGGATGCTCAGGGTGGGATTTTGGGATTGTTCTGTGCAGGGGTGGGAGCTGGATCAGTGATCCTGGTGGGTTCTTCCAGCTCAGGATATTCCAGCATCTCTCTTTTTCAATCTTGGTGTTTCCAGCTGTGAGCGCTCAGGTGCCTGGAGGTGCCTCACGGGATGGTTAGGAGTGCCAGCTGGGCCTGGCTGGGTACCAACATCCCAAATTCAGGATCCACCAGGCCCAGCCCTTTCCAGAAACCTGTCTGGCTGCTGCTCTGCCTTCCCAGGCAGGCAGACCCGCTGGGAAAGCCGCCCTGGCCTGCAGCTCCCTTCCCGTGTGAGACACGGCACGAGCTCTGCCACGGCCATGGAGGTGCCCGATGAGGCAGAAGTGGCTCTGGGCAGAAGGTTCTGGAAGCTCCTGCTGCCCCTGGGCAGGCTGGCAGCAGCTCCGTGCCCTCCCTGGGCAGCCTCACATGGTGGGGTCACAGTGTTGGGGTCCCCTTGGGTTTCACTGCAGACGGGGCCCTGGGGGTGCCAGCCTGGGCAGTGTGGAGATGGCATCGGGGTGATGGCATGGTGGTGATGCCATGGCAGTGATGCCATCATGGTGACACCATCACGGAGATGGCATGGTGGTGACACTATCGTGGTGATGACAGCATGGTGATGCCATGGTGGTGATGCCATCATGGAGATGCCATCATGGTGGTGCCATTGCGGTGACACCATCATGGTGATGCCATCATGGTGAAGCCATCACGAAAATGCCATCACGGTGATGCCATGGCAGAGATATCATCATGGTGACACCATCGTGGAGATGCCATCATGGACATGCCATCCATGGTATGGAGATGCCATGGCAGTGATGCCATCACGGTGATGCCATGGTGGTGACACGATTGTGGAGATGCCCATCACCGAGATCCCTTCATGGAGATGCCATGGTGGTGACACCATCACGGTGATGCCATCGTGGTGACACCATTGGGGAGATGCCATCATGGAGATCCCTTCATGGAGATGCCATCGAGGTGACATCATCACAATAATGCCGTGGCGGTGATGCCATGGTGGAGATGCCGTCATGGACATGACATCATGGTGATGCCATGGTGGTGACACCATCATGGCGATGCCATCACAGTTATGCCATGGGACTGATGCCATTGCGGAGATGCCATGGCAGAGATGCCATCATAGTGACACCATCATGGTGATGCCATCACAGAGATGCCATCGAGAAGATACCATTGTGGAGGTGCCATGGCAGTGATGCCATCACGGTGATGCCATCACAGAGATGCCATCATGGTGACACCATGGCAGTGATGTCATGGTGGTGATGCCATCACAGAGATGCCATCATGGTGACACCATCATGGTGATTCTATCGTGGTGGTGACATCGTGGTGACACCATCGTGGTGATCCGTCATGGTGAAGCCATCACAAAAAATGCCATCATGGTGATGCCATGGTGGTGATGCCATCACAGTGATGGCATGGAGGAGATATCATGGTGACACCATCATGGAGATGCCATTGTGGATATGCCATCATGGTGATGCCATCGTGGTGACACCATCGTGGAGATGCCATCACGGAGGTGCCGTCATGGACATGCCATGGTCGTGATGCCATTGTGGAGATGCCATTGTGGTTGCACCATCGTGGTGATGCCATCACAGCGATGCCATCACGGTGACACCATGGCAGTGATGTCATGGTGGTGATGCCATCATGGTGACACAGTGGTGACAGGAGGTGTCCCAACTCAGAGCGCCCTGAGTCCCCACACTGTCAGGGCTGCTCCCCAGGGATGGGATCAGAGCTGGCGGCTTCTGCAAGCCCAGAATGTCCCAAGAACAGCTGAGGGTTGGGATGAGGGGCTGGGGGCAAGAGTAACTCCATGGTCCTGTGGGTCCTTCCAGGGCTGAGTCAGGATTTAACTCCCTGATCCCTGTGGGTTCTTCCAGGGCTGAGTCAGGGTTAACTCCAGCTGGGTCCTTCCATCTCAGGACGTTCCAGGGTTTTGTGGTTTGTGGCTCCCATCAGCTCATGGCAGGCACGGTGGGGTGGATCCTCCAAGGGATGGGAAGGACGGGAGATGTCCTGGTGGTCCCACAGACGCAGATTTTGCTCCAGCAGTGCTGGATCCCCTCTGCCCCATTCCTGCACATCCCAGAGGTTCCAGCATGGCATGGGCAGAGCTGTCCTGATGGAAGAGATCTTCCAGCACAGCTCCAGCACCCCAAAAACCATCACCACAGCTCCAGGAGGGCACAGGAGTTTCAGAGTGGCCACCAGCGCTCGGCCAGCAGGTCCACAGTGGGGTCTGGGGTTGCATTTTTGGCTCAGGTGTAACCCAGCCATTTCTTGTGCTCCAAAAAAAATGGGATCAAAGTTTCTGGGCGCCGCTTTCTCCCCCTTTTTTTGGGCTGCTCCAGGCTGCCATTGAATCCCCACTTTCATGTGGGGATTTCTGTCCTTTAGATCTTCAAAGAAATCCAGCAATCAAACAGGAGGTTTTGGAGGCACCTTAAAAAAAAAAAAAAGAGAAAAAAAAAAAAACTACAGAAAAAAAAAACTACAGAAAAAAAAATCGCTTTGAAAGAATCAGAGGCAAAGGAACACCTCAGCTTTGTTGTGCTAATTGTTCCGGCACTCAAAGTTCTGACAAAATGTCTCAGAAATCTCCCTGGCTCCGCGCCCACCCTGTGTCAGACACACAAAGAAAGGCTCCGACACAAAACCCAGCCCGGGCAAGGGAGGAAAACCGACCCGGGGAGATTCCGACAGGAAAAAACAGCCCCAGTGTTGTTACAGGGCACAAAAGAACACAAGCTCGCACCGCTGTTCTCAAGGTGAAGAAAAAGGGAAGTTTATTTTCTGACTCCAACATTTATAGATTTCCAAAAGTCG
This sequence comes from Passerculus sandwichensis, assembly GCA_031885435.1. Lineage (NCBI taxonomy): Eukaryota > Metazoa > Chordata > Aves > Passeriformes > Passerellidae > Passerculus > Passerculus sandwichensis. The sequence continues at coordinate 3,441,391 of CM063155.1, forward strand.
CCCTGGACTGGGGGGTGGCAGTGCCACCTCTCCAATGACACTGGACAAACCAACAGTCCACCAAATTTCTCCTCCTCCATAAAGGAATGCAAAACAATGAGTTATTTACAGAAAGTGTGTGAGAAAGTTCACTACAAGGACGTCAGCATCAGAAGGCTTAGAAAATCTTAAAAAACCAGGGTGGCATCCCAGGGCTCCAAAGAAGGAACTTGGCTGTGGCCACAGGGAGGTGACACCCAAATTCCAGAGCTCTGGGGCATCCCTGAGCTGCTCTGGGGGTCATTAACATCCACCGGTTAATGAGCGCGGCCTCCATGCCATGTTAATGAGTTAATGAGCAGGGCCTCCATGCCATATCCTTCATATCTTCCCCTCCAAGCTGTGTCTTCCTCCCTGACTTTCTCCCCTGCTTTTGCAACATCTGCGAGCTTCGTTTTGGCCTCTTTGGTCCTTTGCACTGCACCTGATACAATCCCGGTTCTTTTCCTTGTAGCCACTAAATTTCCCAATATTTTTCTCCCCTTCCCAGCAGTTCTGGGGCGCTCCAGCCCCATCCCCATCCCCACCTGCATTCCCGACACCCGTGGTGGCTTCGGCCACCGCTGTCCCTGGAGTCACCCCAATGTCCCGCCGAGCCCGCGGTGCTCCCCATCCCAAGGAAGGGCAGCTGGAGCCGGGATTCCCGCACAAGCCCGGGCAGGATCCGGAGCCGGGGCTGACTCAGAGCCCCCGGGGCCAGGGGAGCGCCCAGAGCTCGGCTCTGCCGGGAAAGGCTCGGCCGGGAGCGGCTGGGAGTGGTGCTGGAGCTGCTCTGCTCCCCCAGCCTGCTCACGGCTGCTCCGACCCCAAATTTTCATTTTTTTCCCCCTTTTTTCCCCTTTCTCAGGGCGCTGCCGCTGCTTGGGGGGATGTGGATCCCAAAGCAGGCCCTGGGTGAGGGGGATCCAGGCCTCAGCACTGCATTCCCATGAATAATCTTTGGGAATGCCCAATTCCCACGGCTGAAAGTCCCCACACCCGTGCTGTGGCGATGGTTGCAGCCCCAAACCAGCGGGAAACACCAATTTCCCCCAGGACCAGCAGGAGAAGGGTCCAGGCTGGAGAATCCCTTGGGGTCATCCCAGGAAAGCCTGGATCAGTGGATACAAACCCACCGTGGGGTCTGGGGTTGCGTTTTGGCTCAGGTGTGACCCAGCCATTTCTTGTGCTCCAAAGAAAAAAATGGGATGAACGTTTCTGGAAGCTCCTGCTTTCTCCCCCTTTTTTGGGCAGCTCCAGGCTGCCATTGAACCCCCACTTTCATGCGGGGATTTCTCTCCTTCCTCCAGCACAATTCACCTCCCGCATTCCAGGATTCCAGACCCGCTCCCACACCCTGCAGGGCAGCAAACGCAGCCGGTTTGGGGCTGAAGTCACCCCTCAAAAATGACATTTTCTCATCAAAACGCTGCTGAGGTCACTCCCGGAGCGCCGCGGGGCCGGGCGGGGATGCGGGAATTGCCCAACCGGGGATGAAAGAGCCGCCGATGGTGGCGGGGGCGGCCAGGGGGGCTCGGAAATCCCGGCTGGGATGAAAGGAGCGTTCGGAGGGGCTGCCGGGGCAATTCCGGCGCTGCGGGCACCGCGGGGTCCCCGCTGCCACCGCCTGTCCCAGGGCTGTTCCCACCCTTGCCATGGATGTGCCCGGGACAAGGGACCCGGAGAGGTGGCACCAGCTCAGGATGGGCTGAGCTGGCCACGAGAGCGGGACAAGCTGTGGTGGCACCGGCGGGGACAGCAGGACAAGCTCTGGTGGCACCAGCAGGGACATGGGGTGGGGTGGGCAGCGGGACAAGCTTGGTGTCACCAGTGGGGACACAGGACAGAGGTGGGCAGCAGGACAAGATCTGGTGTCATTGGTGGGGACAGCAGGACAAGCTCTGGTGTCACCAGCAGGGACAGTGGACAGGATGGACAGCAGGACAAGCTTTGGTGTCACCGGCTCCAAAAACAGCACGTGGGGATGTTTTCCTGAAAATCCCATATGAAATAGGGCCAGAACATCCTGGGATGCTCCAAACACAAAAAGGACCCTCTGCTCCATGCCTGGCCCCAAACCAGTGCATGGGGATGTTTTCCAGCAAATTCTGGATGAAACAGGGCTGGAACATCCTGGGATGCTACAACAGGAAACCTAAAAAGGACTTTTTGCTCCGTGCCAGGCTCATCCATCCCATCCCATCCCATCCCATCCCATCCCATCCCATCCCATCCCATCCCATCCCATCCCATCCCATCCCACCCCATGGATTCCATCCCATGGATCCCATGGATCCTATCCCACCCCATCGTGTCCCACCCCACCCCATGGATCCCCTTCCACTCCACGGATTCCATCCCACCCCATGGATCCCACCCCATGGATCCCATCCCATCCCATCCCATCCCATGGATCCCATCCCACCCCATGGATCCCATCCCATCCCATCCCACCCGATCCGATCCCATGGACCCCATCCCACCCCACCCCGCCCCTGCAGCCCCCCGGGCACCGCCGGGACTTTGCTCGGGCTCAGCCCCGGGCTCAGCCGCTTTAAGGCTCCGGAATTCCTGCGAGGCTCGGGAAGCACGCGGGGAATGCGCGGCGGGGGGGCCGAGCGCGGTGACCCCCCCCCCGTGCCACCTCCGGAGGGACAAAGGGTGGCATTCCGGGCATGCCCTGCCACCCTGTGACCCCCCCTCGCCAGGACAAAAGGTGGCATTCCGGGCCCCTGTGCCCCCCCCATCCCCCAAAGGGACACAGGGTGGCATTCTGGGCATGCCCTGCCACCGCCCCCCGCCACCTCTGCCAGGACAAAGGTGGCATTCCGGGCCCCTGTGACCCCCCCCCCGTGCCAGCCTCATCCCAGCAGGAAAGGGACAGGGACGCAGAGACAGGGACAAGGGGACAGCAGCCCCTCCCTCACCCCCAGCAATCACAGCGACAACTCAGCTTTACCGTTTGCTTTCATTTAATGTTTTTCTCCAGCCCGTGCTGTGGCACGGAGGGGAAACACAACGCCCAGCCCAGAGAGGGGAGAGGGCAGCGAGCACTCGTGGCAGCAGCGCCAGGGAGCCGTGTGTGACACGAGGGCACAGCCACCTCCCCACAAACACCCCTGGACGGCCTCTGAGGAGCCAGACACATCCCGTGCTGCTGCCCTCCAACCAGCCTGGGCAAAGGCAATAAATCAATAAATCAATAAATCAATAAATAAACTCATGGTGCCTCACCAAAAGCACCTTTTTTTTTTTTTTTTTTCCTCTTTTTTTTTCTTTTTTTCCACATTACAATGAGAGATGTTGGCATCACAGCATTTCCCAGCGCGGGCTTTTGGCCACGTCCAGTTCTCAGCACTCGGGAGAGGGCAGAGCCGTGGCCTGGGTGCCCCCAGCACCCCCCAAAGCCCACGGGCAGCACCTTGGAGCCCTCACCAGCACCCTGCTACATCTGCAGCTTGTTTGAGGTATATCACCCACCCCTCCTTTACCTTGTGCAGCCAAAAACAGTGCAAAAAAACCCCCCAAAAAATACCCCCCAACCCATTGCTTCCACCCCCGTGATGAGATGAGACTGTCTGAGAGGGAAGGACGGCAGCGAGGACCCCCAAGCCCCTCCTTGGGGACAACTTTGGGGGTTTTGGTCCATTAAATGTCCTGGCCCTGGGGCATTCCCTGCCCCGAGGCTGCCAAATCAATCCTGGGATGTGGATCAGCAGCACCGGCAGCCCCGGGAGGGAGGGAAGGGGAAAGAAGAGAAAAAAGGAAAAAGGGAAAAAAGGGAAGGAGAAGGTGGGAAAAGGGGAAAAAAGGAAAGGAAAGGAAAGGAAAGGAAAGGAAAGGAAAGGAAAGGAAAGGAAAGGAAAGGAAAGGAAAGGAAAGGAAAGGAAAGGAAAGGAAAGGAAAGGAAAGGAAAGGAAAGGAAAGGAAAGGAAAGGAAAGGAAAGGAAAGGAAAGGAAAGGAAAGGAAAGGAAAGGAAAGGAAAGGAAAGGAAAGGAAAGGAAAGGAAAGGAAAGGAAAGGAAAGGAAAGGAAAGGAAAGGAAAGGAAAGGAAAGGAAAGGAAAGGAAAGGAAAGGAAAGGAAAGGAAAGGAAAGGAAAGGAAAGGAAAGGAAAGGAAAGGAAAGGAAAGGAAAGGAAAGGAAAGGAAAGGAAAGGAAAGGAAAGGAAAGGAAAGGAAAGGAAAGGAAAGGAAAGGAAAGGAAAGGAAAGGAAAGGAAAGGAAAGGAAAGGAAAGGAAAGGACTCAGCTCAGCTTCCCCCCGACAGCCACAGCTCGCCGGTAGAGCTCGGTGCCGCTGTCACACCCCGCCAGGGACGCGCTGCGCTCGGCCAAGGGGCTGCGGCAGTGGGTGACAGTCCAGCGGCGCAGCCGCCGCCCTTCCTCCCGCTCCTCCTCCTCCTCCAGCCGCAGCAGGCTCTCTGCGGACGCACAGCCCCGCATGGCGGCCCCGGGGGCGCGGCGGGCCGGCAGCTCCAGCTGCTCGAAGGACTCCGTGGACAGGATGCTGTCCTCGCTGACGGCGCTGCCGGGCCGGGCGCGGGGCCCCTGCGGCAGCGCCACCTCCCCAAAAGCCCCGATTGCGCTCTCGAGGGGGGTCCCGGGGGGCTCGGCGCTGCCCCCCGAGGAGGAGAATTTGCCGTTGTGTTTGAGGATTCCTTTCCTGCGGGCCGGCAGCCCCTGCGGGGCCGGGCAGGGCTCGGCGAACACGGGCCCGTCCAGGTCCAGGCTCGCCGCGTCCAGAACATCCCCGGACTCGCTGCACTCCAGGGATGAGTAATAGCCCGACTCCCTGGCCGAGGGTTTCTTCAGGATTCCCTTCCTGGGCGCTGCCGCCGCTGTCCCGGGGGGCTGCAGGAGCCGGGACAGCCCCGCGGGGGGACCCTCGCCACCCTCCCCGGGGCTGGGCGCCTTCTGCTCCACAGAGTTCCTCTTCTTCAGGATGCCCTTGGGCCGCTTGAGGACGGACTTGGAGGGGTTCTCCGGCCCCGGGGGCGCCTCCTGAAGGGCGTGCGAGACGTCGTTCTCCTTCTTGGACTTCTTGAGGGAGCGCTGGCGCTCCAGGCCCGCGCCGGGCAGGTGCTGCTTGAGGAAGCAGCGCACCTTGGAGCCGTTGTCCAGCAGCGGGCGGGAGGAGCGGCGCAGCCACTCGGCCACCGAGGCCAGCGGGGACTCGCCGTCCCGCGGCGGCTCCTCCTGCTCGCCCAGGGCGGTTCTGTAGCCCCAGTTGACCCACCAGTGCGTGGCGATGTCCTCGATGGTGGCGCGGCGCTCGGGGTTCACCATCAGCATCCAGCGGATCAGCCCGCAGGCGTCTGGGGAGGGACGGGAGGGGACACGGGGAAGGGACAGGTCAGGCATGGCAGGGGACACGGGCACAGGAGGGGACACGGGGAGGGACAGGAGGGGACATGGGGAAGGGACAGGAGGGGACATGGGGAAGGGACAGGTCAAGCATGGCAGGGGACACGGGGAAGGGACAGGAGGGGACACGGGGAAGGGACGGGTCAGGCACAGGAGGGGACAGGTCAGGCATGGCAGGGGACACAGGGAAGGGACAGGAGGGGACATGGGGAGGGACAGGAGGGGACACGGGGAAGGGACAGGTCAGGCATGGCAGGGGACACGGGCACAGGAGGGGACACGGGGAAGGGATGGGGACAGGTCAAGCATGGCAGGGGACACGGGGAAGGGACAGGAGGGGACACAGGAGGGGACAGGGACAGGTCAGGCATGGCAGGGGACAGATCAGGCATGGCAGGGGAAATGGGGAAGGGACAGGTCAGGCACAGGAGGAGACATGGGGAGGGACAGGAGGGGACACGGGGACGGGACAGGGACAGGTCAGGCACAGGAAGGGACAGGAGGGGAGATGGGGAAGGGACAGGACAGGCACAGAAGGGGACACAGGGAAAGGACAGGTCAGGCATGTAAGGGGACAGGGGAAGGGACAGGGACAGGTCAGGCATGTAAGGGGACATGGGGAAGGGACAGGTCAGGCACAGGAGGGGAGATGGGGAAGGACAGGAAGGGACACGGGAATGGGACAGGTCAGGCATGGAGGGGACACAGGGAAGGGGGGACACGCACAGGGGGATGGGGGTGTCCCTACCTGAGAGCTTTGTGGGCTCCCGGTAGTCCCCGCTCGTGATCTGCTTGACCAGAGTTTTGTAGTCGTGGCCATCAAAGGGCATCGTGCCATGGACCAGGATGTAGAGCAGGACACCCAGGGACCAGCTGTCCACCTGAGAAAGGGACACAGGAGCCTGGAGGGGACAGCAGGACCGGCTGTCCTTGTCCCCATCCCACCAATGTCCCATCAGGACTCCCAGGGTGGCAGCAGCCCCAGGGAAGGGACAGAGTGCAGAGTGTGAGGCAGCAGCCCAGCACACCTCTGACAGACATCTTTTATGAAAAATCCTTTCCTTGGGACTTTTCCTCCTGAGAAGCTGAGAGGCCTCAGGAACAAAATGCAAACAATGGTTATCTGCTGCTGTGGGATGCAACAGGTGCATCTGTGATTGGATCATGTGGTTGTTTCTAATTAATGGCCAATCACAGTCAGCTGGCTTGGACACAGAGCCTGAGCCACAAACCTTTGTTATCATTCCTTCCTATTCTATTGGTAGCCAGCCTTCTGATAAAATCCTTTCTTCCATTCTTTTAGTATAGTTTTAATATAACATATACCATAAAATAATAAATCAGCCTTCTGAAACACGGAGTCAGATCTTGCCTCTTCCCTCATCCTCGGGCCCCTGCGAACACCGTCACACACCCCCAGCAACCCCACAGTGCCGGGTTTAGGGGTCCTGTTACCCCAAAATGCACTGGGAAAGGCCCAGAGCCATCCCCGCCCCGCAGGGAGGCAGAACCCACCTCGGGGCCCTTGTAGGGGCGCCCGTTGATGATCTCGGGGGACGCGTACAGGGGGCTGCCGCAGTACGTCTGCAGGAGCTTGTCCTGCTGGAACACGTTGGACAGCCCGAAATCTGCGATCTGGGGGGGCAAACACACCTGTCAGCCAGCCCCACGCCCAAAGTCCCCTTTCCCAAAGCTTCTTTTCCCAAAGTTCCCTTCCCCAAGTTCCCCTTTCCTAAAGACCCATTTCTCAAGTTCCCCTTTCCAAAGTTCCCCTTTCCAAAGTTCCCCTTTCTCAACAAAGTTCCCCTTTCCCAAGTTCCTCTTTTCCAAAGCCCCCTTTCCCAAGCTTCCCTTTCCTAAAGCCCCCTTTCCCAAGTTCCCCTCCCCAAGTTCCTCTTTGCCAAAATCTCCTTTCCCTAAGCTCCCTTTCCCAAATTCCCCTTTCCCAGTTTCCCCTTCCCTGAAGTCCCCTTTCCCAAAGTCTCCTTTCCAAAGCTCCTCTTTCTCAAAGTCTCCTTTCCCAAAGTCTCCTTTTCTTAAGTTCCTCTTTCCCAAGTTCCCCTTTCCTAAAGCCCTAAAGACTTTCCCAAAGCCCCCTTTTCCCAAGTTCCCCAAGGCTCCAAGTTCCTGGAGCTCTCCAGGCATGACCCTGCTCCAAACCAGGGCTGCCCTTGGCTCTGAACCCCCTCAGCCTGCTTCTCCACCCCTGAACTCGCTCCTGCTGCTCTCTGCCTCCCAAAAACATCAATTCAGGAGCTGCCCTGTGGCCCTGGCAGCAGGAGCAGGGCGGGGAGATGAGGCTGGAAGCGCTTCCAGGCTCTCCTCCAGGAGAGCAGAGTGAGGAAATGAGGGTGGAAAGGCTCCCAGGCTCTCCTGCAGCTCATTCCCTGTCCCCCCAGGCTGCAGCGGTCCCCACCTCGCCCAGGTGCTCATTATCCTCATTAGAGCTGGCACCTCCCAGCCAGCAGGAGCTTCCCCGGCTGCCCTCGAGCTCCCAATTACTAAATTATCCCTGGCGGAGATAAACCCCGTTATCAGTGACCGCGGGGATGCCCAGGTCAGGCTGTGCCCTTCCTCCTGGGCAGAAATCACCACCGGGGGAGCTGGGATTTCCTGGCAGGAAAAGAGCCAGGGCTGATCTGGGCATTCTGAAGTTGATAATTTGCCCTTCTCTTCCAGCCAGTGCTGATCTGGGCATTCAGAAGTTGATAATTTGCCCTTCTCTTCTAGCCAGAGCTGATCTGGGCACTCAGAATTTGCCCTTCTCATCTGGGCACTCAGAATTTGCCCTTCTTTGCCAGTGCTGATCTGGGCACTCAGAATTTTCCCTTCTCATCCACCAGTGCTGATCTGGGTGCTCAGACTTTGCCCTCTTATCAGCAGATAATATCTGCCAAAGCCAATATCAGTCATGGCTCCACCACATCTGCCAGGCTCTGCCAGCTCTCCACAGCATTCCATGGGTGCCCCCGAGGGCACTGAGGCCCTGTGGACACCTCCAGGCTGGGCAGCTCCCCCAGGCCCCTCACCTTGATGTTCCCGTTGGCATCCAGCAGGATGTTCTCCAGCTTCAGGTCCCGGTGCACGATCCCGTTCTGCGGGAGAGAAGGGGTTAATGCGGGCAGGGCTGGAGGCAGGGAAAGTCCTGGAGGTCACTGCCGGGCAGGGCAGGGCAAACTGGAGCCACAAACAGCCCGGGCGTGGCCCTGGCATGGGTGGCCCAGCCTGGGTGGCACCAGCTGGGCAGCGGGAGCAGGGAGGCGCCTGCACCTCCTCCATTGTCACCAGCTGTGCCAGCGCGCGGTGCCAGCCCCACCTGGGCACAGCTCCTGCTCGGGCAGGGCCTGCTGTGCCCACAGGAGAGAGCTTTCAATCTGGTTTGGGGTCGGGAGCTGCTCTGTCACCCCCTGCTCCCACCGAGGGCTGGGGCACAGCCTTGGAGCGTCCTACGGGGAGACCCTGGGGCTGGAGGGTCCTGCCAGGGCATCACCCACACCTGGGGAGGGTCCTGTCAGGAGGGTCCTGCCAGGGCATCACCCACACCTGGGGAGGGTCCTGTCAGGAGGGTCCTGCCAGGGCACTGCCAACAGCCCCAGGGAGGGTCCTGCAAGGGCTCCATTCACAGCCTGGGGAGGGTCCTGCCAGGGCATCACCCACAGGCTGGGGAAGGTCCTGCAGCTTCACACTCCAATCAGGAACAGAATAGGTGACCCAATCAGGACAGGTGACCCGATCAGGACAGGTGACCCAATCAGGACAGGTGACCCAAACAGGACAGGTGACCCAAACAGGACAGGTGACCCAGGCTTGGCTTCCAACCCCGAGGGCAGCTCTGGGCGGTGTCTCCGTCTGCTCGGGAGGGAGGGGAGGTGACAGTGCCAGGCCGGGTTGGGAGGGAGGTGACAATGCCAGGCCGGGTTGGGAGGGAGGTGACAGTGCCAGGCCGGGTTAGTCACCCTCACACCGCAGCAGCCAAGAGCGCCCAAAAGCTGCCGGGGCACTGCCACACCCTCGGGACTCGAGGCAGGACCAGCCCTTGTGTGGGGAAGGTGGAGAGGCACAAACTGCTCTCAGCTCCATGGGGCTGCAGGGAGGAGACCTGGGGAGCACATCCAGCAGGGCAACCACCGAGAATCCAGCAGGAAGAGCACTCGGGAGCCCATCCCTCCAGGAAAACATCAGGAGGAGAACCCAGGAGCCCATCCAGCCCAGAATCTATCAGGAGGAGCACTCAGGAGCCCATCCCTCCAGGAAAACATCAGGAAACCATCGTGAGGAGGGCTCAGGAGCCCATCCCACAGGGAAACCATCGGGAATCCATTGGGAGAAGGGTTCAGGAGCCCAGCCAGCCACTCTTCCTCTGGGAAACCATCAAGAGGAGGGCTCAGGAGCCCATCCACTCAGGAAGCCATAGCAAGAAGAACCCAGGAGTCCATCCCACCAGAAAACCATCGGGAACCCATCAGGAGGAAGGTTCAGGAGCCCATCCAGCCCAGAATCCATCGGGAGGAGCACCCAGGAGCCCATCCAGCTGGGAAACCATCAGGAGGAGGGCTCAGGAGCCCATCCAGCCTTGGAATCCATCGGGAAACCATTGGGAGGAGAGTTTGGGAGCCCATCCAGCCAGGACACCATTGGCAGGAGGGCTCAGGAGCCCATCCAGCCTTGGAATCCATCGGGAGGAGCACCCAGGAGCCCATCCAGCCAGGAAACCATCGGGAAACCATCAGGAGGAGGGCTCAGGAGCCTATCCAGCCCAGAATCCATCAAGAGGAGCACCCAGGAGCCCATCCAGCCACTCTTCCTCTGGGAAACCATCAGGAGGAGGGCTCAGGAGCCCATCCAGCCCAGAATCCATCGGGAGGAGCACCCAGGAGCCCATCCAGCCAAGAAACCATCGGGAAACCATCAGGAAGAGCACTCGGGAGCCCTTTCCACAGGGGAACCATTGGGAAACCATCACGAGGAGCACCCAGGAACCCACCCAGCCTGGAATCCATCAGGAGGAGGCCTCAGGAGCCCATCCAGACACTCTTCCCCTGGGAAAGCCCCTGGAAGCCCTGGGCAGGGCAGTGTCACCCACCCCGTGGCATCGGTGCCACCCACCCCGTGGCACTGGTGCCACCCACCCCGTGGCACTGGTGCCACCCACCCCGTGGCATCGGTGCCACCCACCCCGTGGCATTGGTGCCACCCACCCCGTGGCACCGGTGTCCCCGTGTCACCCACCTTGTGGCAGTAGTAGACGGCGGACACGACCTGGCGGAAGAAGTGCCGCGCCTCCTGCTCCGAGAGCCGCTGCCTCTCGCTGATGTACTCGTACAGGTCGCCCTTGCTGGCGTACTCCATCACGATGACGATCTTGGCGCTGTTCTCAAACACTGCGGGAGGCAGGAAAGGGTTAAAAGGGACCCTCAAACCTCGTCAGGAGATTCTGTTAATGAGCAGGTGGAGCTTTGGTTGACGCTAACGCCAGTCCCTGCCCTCAGTCTTGGGTTAAACTGGGACCTGCAGGTCAGGGGGTGGGGGGGCACCAGAGCTGTCACCCACCCACGGCCACCAGGGCCACCAGGGCTGCTGGGCCAGCAGCTGTGCCACCACTGAGGCTGTGCCACCACTGAGGCCGTGCCACCACTGAGGCCGTGCCACCACCGAGGCTGTGCCACCACTGAGGCCGTGCCATCAACAACTCTGCCACCACTGAGGCTGTGCCACCAGAAAGGCTCTACCACCATAACGGCTGTGCCACCACTGAGGTTGTGCCATCAGCAACTCTGCCACCACTGAGGCCGTGCCACCACTGAGGCCGTGCCACCACTGAGGCTGTGCTATCAGCAACTCTGCCACCAACAAGGCTGTGCCACCACTGAGGCTGTGCCACCACTGAGGTTGTGCCATCAGCAACTCTGCCACCACCGAGGCCGTGCCACCACTGAGGCCGTGCCATCAGCAACTCTGCCACCACTGAGGCTGTGCCACCACTGAGGTTCTGGGGCACCACCAGCTGTGCCACCACCGAGGTTGTGCCCACCACAAAGGCTCTGTCACCACCAGCTCTGCCACCACTGAGGCTGTGCCACCACTGAGGTTCTGTGCCCCCCACAGAGGTTGTACCACCATCGGCTGTGCCACCAACAAGGCTGTGGCACCATCAAGGCTGTGCCACCATAAAGGCTCTGCCACCACCAGCTGTGCCACCACAGTGGCTGTGTCACCACCAGATGTGCTAGCACAGCAGCTCTGCCACCACAAGAAGCTGTGCCACCACCAAGGCTCTGCCATCATAAAGGCTGTGCCACCACCAGCTCTGCCACCACCGAGGCTGTGCCACCACAGAGGTTCTGTGCCACCACAGAGGTTCTGTGCCACCACTGGTTCTGAAAGCAGAAAGGCTCTGCCACCACTCGCTGTGCCACCACAGAGGCTCTGTGCCACCACCAGCTGTGCCACCATAAAGGCTCTGCCACCACAGAGGCTCTGTCACCACCATGGCTGTGCCACCACCAGCAGGGCTGCTGGCACAGCAGCTGTGTCACCACCAGCTGTGCCACCCCCAGATATGCCACCACTGAGATTGGGCCACCAGAAAGGCTCTACCACCACTCGCTGTGCCACCACCAGGACTCTGCCAGCACAAAGGCTGTGCCACCACCGAGAGACCGTGCCATCACCGAGGCTGTGGCACCACCGAGGCTCTGCCACCACCGTCTCTGTCCCCAGCGGTGACTCAGGCACGCTGTCTTTGCTGCAACCCCGCCAAGGGAAGGTGACAACACCGGCCCAGCCACGACCTTCCTGCCGTTCCCATCTCTCCCAAAAAAGGCTCGGCCGGAGCCAGGAGCGACTTTTTTGTTTTTTTCCTGTTTGCAGCGAGGCAGAGCTCGGTGGTTTTGAATTCCTGTGAGTCAGCCCTGCAGCGGAGGAGCTGCCAGCCCTGCTCGCCTTTGTTTGCAGCACAAAAGGGCCCTGGATCCCTCACAAACACCGGCAGCAGGAGCACGGCCAGCCCCAGGAAAGGCTCAGCACAAGGATCTGCTAAGCCTGACCTAGCTGAGGGTTTAGGCTAAGTCTGGCTCTGGTTCAATTACCCCAAAGCCCAGCCCTGGCCATAAAGCCGAGCCCGGCAGCACCAGGAACTCTCCCAGCACCAGGAACTCTCCCAGCAGCTGTGGTTTGGTTTTCCAGCGCTCCAGGGGAGGGAATGAGGAGGACTGAGATTAAATTAAACCCTGCCTCAGGCTCAGGGCAGAGCCACGGAGATGCCAAAATCTCCGGGATGAACGTTGGGCACAGCCACGCTCAGCCCCTGCTCAGCCTCCCTGCGCTGACCCAAAAATCCTCATCTGTGAGCAGGGGCTAAATGTGGGTTTTGGAATCCACCAAAATCCACCAGGAGCAGTGGCTGAATGTCCAAAATCCACATTTGTGAGCAGGGATCAGGGGTTAAATGTGGATTTTGGAATCCACCAAATTCCATATTTGGGAGCAGGGGTTAAATGTGGATTTTGGAATCCACCAAATTCCACATTTGTGAGCAGGGAGAAGGGGCTGAGTGTGGATTTTGGAATCCACCAAAATCCACAAGGAGCAGTGGCTGAATGTCCAAAATCCACATTTGTGAGCAGGGAGAAGGGGCTGAGTGTCCAAAATCCACATTTTCCACTGGATTCCCTGTCTGGGAAGGAGGGGATGGGACAGGAAGGGCGATTTCTGGAGCAGGTATTTCCCCTCACTGGAGAAAAACCAAAAACACAGCCCAGGAACATCTGCATTGCCTGGGAGCGGCCAGGAACGGGGCCAGGTCCTGGAAGGGAGGAGAGGGCTGGGCTGAACCCACCCAAGATGAGCTAAACCCATCCAAACTGAGCTAAACCAGGCTAAACCCACCCAAGATGAGCCAAACCCACCCAAACCAAGCCAAACCCACCCAAATTGAGCCAAACCCACCCAAATCGAGCCAAACCCACCCAAACTGAGCTAAACCCACCCAAACCGAGCCAAACCCACCCAAACTGAGCCAAATCCACCCAAACTGAGCCAAATCCACCCAAACTGAGCCAAACCCACCCAAATCGAGCCAAACCCACCCAAACCAAGCCAAACCCATCCAAACCGAGCCAAACCCACCCAAACCGAGCCAAATCCACCCAAACTGAGCCAAACTCACCCAAACCAAGCTAAACCCATCCAAACTGAGCCAAAGCCACCCAAACTGAGCCAAACCCACCCAAACTGAGCCAAACCCACCCAAACCAAGCCAAAGCCACCCAAACTGAGCCAAAACCACCCAAATCGAGCCAAATCCACCCAAACAGAGCCAAATCAGGCTAAACCCATCCAAACCGAGCCCAACCCACCCAAATCGAGCCAAACTCACCCAAATCGAGTCAAACCCACCCAAATCGAGCTAAACCCATCCAAACCGAGCCAAACCCACTCAAACTGAGCCAAACCCACCCAAACCAAGCCAAACCCACCCAAACCCACCCCAAGAGCCCCCCAGGGGTACCCAGCCCACTCCAGACGCTCGGATCACGGAAAGGGGAAGGGAGAGGAGGGCTCACCTTCGTGCACGGCGATGATGTGGGGGTGGTTGAGCGAGGACATGATCTCGATCTCCCTCCGGATGTGGACAAGGTCCTGCTCATCCTTGATTTTGTCCTTCCGGATGGATTTGATGGCCACCTGTGGGGGAGGAGCAGGGAAGGGGCTGTGAGATCCCCAAAGGAAGGGATTCCTCCCTCGCCTGTTCTGGGAAGGGCTCACAAACATCCCCAGCTCCATGGAAACAGCGCCCAAAAAGCCAAATTTATCCGTCTGGGGTTTGCTCTTCCCAAATCCTGCTGCTGAAAACGAGGGGGAAGCTGCTGCTGAGGGAAACCTGTGACAGCTCCTCATTTTTGGGGGTCCTCCCCGTTAGCCCAGCTCTGATTTTTGGGGCTCCCCAAGATTCCTCTATCAGGTAACACTGTCCTGATTTTTAGGGCTCTCCAAGACTCCTCCATCAGGCAGACCCGTTCCTGAATTTTTTGGGGTTCCCTAAGCCTCCATCAGGCAGCACAGCCCTGATTTTTGGGGGCTCCTGAACCGTCTCCCAGGCAGCCGTGGTCCTGATTTTTGGGGCTCCCCAAGATTGCTCTATCAGGTAACACAGTCCTGATTTTTGGGGCTCCCCGAGCCTCCTCCCAGGTAGCCCGGCTCTGATTTTTGGGGCTCTCCAAGACTCCTCCATCAGGCAGATCTGTTCCTAATTTTTGGGGTTCCCTGACCTCTATCAGGTAGCACAGCCCCGATTTTGGGGGCTCCCTGAGTGTCCTTCCTCAGGTAACACAGCCCTGATTTTTGGGGATCCCTGAACCTCCTCTTGAGTAGCCCAGCCCCGACTTTTGGGGCTCCCCAAGATTCCTCTATCAGGCAGCCTTGCTCCTGATTTTTGGGGTTCCCTGACCTTTATCAGGCAGCACAGCCCTGATTTTTGGGGCTCCCTGAGCCTCCTCCTGGGTAGCCAGGACTTGATTTTGGGGGGCTCCCTAGGACTTCTCCATCAGGCAGACCTGCTCCTGATTTCTGGGGTTCCTTGACCTCTATCAGGCAGCACAGCCCCGATTTTGGGGCTCCCCAGGACTCCTCCATCAGGTAACACAACCCTGATTTTTGGGGCTCCCCGAGCCTCCTCCCAGGTATCCCGGCTCTGATTTTTGGGGCTCTCCAAGACTCCTCCATCAGGCAGGCCTGGCCCTGATTTTTGGGGTTCCCTGACCTTTATTAGGTAGCCCTGCCCCGATTTTGGGGGGCTTCTGAACCTTCTCTCAGGTAGCCCTGGTCCTGATTTTTGGGGTTCTCCAAGACTCCTCCATCAGGCAGACCTGCCCCTGATTTTTGGGGTTCCCTGACCTTTATTAGGTAGCCCTGGTCCTGATTTTTGGGGCCCCCTGCTCTCTATCAGGCAGCACAGCCCTGATTTTGGGGGCTCTCTGAGCTTCCTCTCAGGTAGCCCTGGTCCTGATTTTTGGGGTTTCCTCACCCTCCATCAGGTAACACAACCCTGATTTTTGGGGGCTCCCCAAGATTCCTCCAATCAGGAATCACATCCTGGATTTTCGGGGCTCCCCCGAGCCTCCTCCCTCATCTCACACATCCCTTCTCCCGATTTTTGAGCTTGGCACGGGTCGTGTCCTGCCTCAGGAATGTGCCCAGCTCGCAGAACTCGGGAGATAAAACAACAACAACAACAACAACAACAACAAACACAGCGGCCAATTCCTGACGTCAGGAAAAGCAATAAAACCCCACACCCCGCTTTTTTTTTTTAGCCTCTAAACCACTTTATTTCTACGAGCAAGAGAAAGTTTGGGTGATAAAGCAGGGAGGGGGTGGGAGACCTGGAATTTTCCAGTTTTTGCGTTCCCAACTTTTCCTCCACGAGGAGGAGGAGATTGTAAAGGGAGGAGAGAGAGGGGTAAGAATAGAACAGCCGCCCTCTAATCCCCTTTCAAAGGGGCTGCGGGCACACAAAGCGCTCCCAGGGCTCTGAATTTACAACTGAATCCAGCAGAACCTTTTCTTTTTTTTTTTTTTTTATTCTTTTTTTTTTTTCCCCTTTTTTTTTTCTTTTTCCCCCTCCCAGACAAGAATGCGGAACAGCTTTAATCCCGTCCAGGGAGGCCTCGCTGCATCTCCCAGCAACGGGAGAGGGGCCCGGAGCCCCCGAGGGCTGCGAGGGATGCTCGGCCCCGTCCCTGCCATCGAGGGGCCGTGCAAACCTCGCTCCTCCAAGCCCGGCCCAGCAGGCAGCCGGGCTTAGCTAAGCCAGGCCTGGGGCACCTGCAGCAGGTGCTGAACAAGGGAGGCGGCTCTGAAAGGGGGGCTCAGGTGGGCACCCCAAGTCCCTTTTTGGCTCTAAATGGTGGGATCTCAGCACCTCAGGACTGATGTGCAGAGTGACCGAGACCACCCTTGGGGGGCTCGGGGGTCCTGGGATGTCACCAGAAGTGTCTGGTGGCTGGACTTTGATCCTGCACGGGAGACGACACCTGTATGAGAATGGGAGGATTTCACTGGGTGAATGATGAAGGGATAAGTTAATTAGAGTGTGAAACACAGGGTTTAAGATTTCTGTACGGGGGGGTCTAAAGAAGTAAGATGGAGGAATTGGGGCGTGTCCTGTCCTTCTTCTTCTTCTTCTTGGCCTCCATCTTCTGTGGTGGTGGTGGCACTTTGGGATTGGTTCTTACTAAAAGTGCACTGGTCAATAAGGGTAAAAGGTATTGGGGGAAATAGGTAAATATTGTGTACGTAGTTTTGGGTATAAAGATAAGTGACCGCCCCAGGGGCTCTCAGTGTGCTCATGGCTGGCTGCTGTGCAGGCCTCTGTCGGGCCGAGAGAAAATCTTTTAGATAAACAATTAATAAACACCGAGACCGAGAAAAAACCTGAAGCCTCTTCTCGTCCTTTGGAGCGCGGGCTGCCCAAGGCCACCCCGGGCCTTTCCAGGTCATTAAAACAGCCGAGAAACTGACACTAAATGCCATTTTTGTGGACCCAAATCCCACTCTTGTGGCCCTAAAACTTCATTTCTCTAGCTCCAAACCCCATTTATCTGGCAACAAGTCCCATTTTTATAGCCCCAAATGCCATTCTTGTAGCCCCAAATCCCATTCTTGTAGCCCCAAACACCACTTTTTTTCTGGCCCCAAGCCCCACAATTTTTAGCCCCAAACCCCATCTTTTTCTGACCCCCAAATCCCATATCTGGTAACCCCAAACCCCATTTTTCTGTAGCCCCAAATCCTATTTTTCTGTAGCCCCAAAACTCATTTTAGTGGCCCCAAATCTCATTTTTGTAGCCCCAAATCCCATTTTTCTGGCCCCAAACCCCATTTCTGTAGCCCCAAAACCCATTTTAGTGTCCCCAAATCCCATTTTTCTGGCCCCAAGTCAAATCCCCTTTCTGTACCTCCAAATCCCATTCTTGCAGCCCCAAACCCCATTTTTCTTGCCCCAAACCCCATTTCTCTGGCCCTAAACCCTCAAATCTGTATCCTCGAATTCCATTTTAGTGTACGCAAATCCCATTTCTGTATCCCAAAACCCCATTTTTCTGGCCCCAAACTCCTTTTTTCATGCACCAAACCCCATTTTCTGGCCCCAAATCCTATTTTTGATGCCAAAAACTCCATTTTTCTTGCCCCAAACCCCATTTTTGTCGCCCCAAAACTCATTTTAGTGGCCCCAAATCCCATTTCTGTATCCCCAAACCCCATTTCTCTGGCCCTAAACCCTCAAATCTGTATCCCCAAATCCCATTTCAGGGTACCCAAATCCCATTTCTGTATCCCTAAACCCCATTTTTCTGGCCCCAAACCCCATTTCAGTGTACCCAAATCCCATTTCTGTATCCCCAAACCCCATTTTCCTGGCCCAAACCCCTTTTTTAATGCCCCAAACCCCATTTTAGTGCCCCCAAATCCTATTTTTGATGCCCCAAACCCCATTTCAGTGCCCCCAAACCCCATTTTTCTGGCCCCAAACCTCTTTTTTTATGCCCCAAACCCCATTTTTCTGGCCCCAAACCCCATTTTTCTGGCCCTGAACCTCCCCAGCCAGGGCAGGCCTTGCCCCTGCAGGATCCATCACGCGGATCCAGCGGACTCTGCCCAGCACAAGTTCAACAACCCCGGCCCAGGTTTCTTTTTCAAGCGATTCTGAAAGTGTTTAACGCTTCTGGGAAAGCCAGCCAGGTGTTTATTTCCCCCCCCCGACCTTTGCTTTTGCAGGTTAAATTTTAACAATATTTTCATTGCTGCCCCAGTGCCCTGAGCCTTGCAGATCCTTCCTGCAGCCTCCCGACTCCTGCTGCCTCCTGCAAAGCCGGGCACGCTGCCCACAGCCAAAGTTTGGGGCATTTTGGAGTATTTTGGAGCATTTTGGAGTATTTTGGGGCATTTTGGGAGTATTTTGGGAGTATTTTGGGAGTATTTTGGGAGTATTTTGGAGCATTTCCTTGCTGTCTCCTGCAAAGCCTGACACCCTGCCCAGCAGCCAAAGTTTTGGGGCATTTTGGGGCATTTTGGAGCATTTTGGGGCATTTTGGGAGTATTTTGGGGCATTTTTTACTATTTTGGGGCATTTGGGGGCATTTGGGGGCGTTTTGGGGCATTTCCTTGCTGCCTCCTGCAAAGCCGGGCACGGTGCCCACAGCCAAAGTTTGGGGCATTTTGGAGCATTTTGGAGTATTATGGAGCATTTTGGAGTATTTTGGGGCATTTTGGGAGTATTTTGGGAGTATTTTGGAGTATTTCCTTGCTGTCTCCTGCAAAGCCTGACACCCTGCCCAGCAGCCAAAATTTTGGGGCATTTTGGAGCATTTTGGGGCATTTTGGAGCATTCTGAGGAATTTTGGGGCATTTTAGGAGCATTTTGGGACATTTAGGAGCATTTTGGGACATTTCCTTGCTGCCTCCTGCAAAGCCTGACACCCAGCCCAGCAGCCAAAATTATGGGGCATTTCAGAGCATTTTAGGAGCATTTTAGGAGCATTTTCCCAGCAACCAAAACTTTGGGGCATTTTAGAGCATTTTGGAGCATTTTAGGAGCATTTTGGGGCATTTTAGGAGCATTTTGGGGCATTTCCTTGCTGCCTCCTGCAAAGCCTCAAACCCTGCCCAGCAGCCAAAATTTTGGGGCATTTTGGAGCATTTTGGGACATTTTTGAGCATTTTTTAGAGCATTTTTTAGAGCATTTTTTAGAGCATTTTTTAGAGCATTCCTTGCTGCCTCCTGCAAAGCCTGACACCCAACCCAGCAGCCAAAATTTTGGGGCATTTTGGAGCATTTTGGAGCATTTTTAGACCATTTTGGAGCATTTCCTTGCTGCCCCAGCCTCTCACACCCCCAGAACTCCCCGAGCAAGAACCACAATCCACGAAACAGACGGAGCAGCTCCGGGAGGTGCCCGCCCCTGGCTGGATCCACCAAAATTATCCACAATTATCCCAAAATTGTGACCCCCCAGGCACAGCTGGAGCTGCCCCATCTCCCCCAGGGGCGCCAAGCAGGGATTTGCTCCCAAATTTTCCCTGCCCAAAGGGGTTTGGGAGCGGAGGGAGGAGAAAAGGCCACCCTGGAGCTGGGGAGAGGGGAAAGAGCCCAAAAATGGCCCTGGAGCTCGGGAATGCTTTCCAAGCCAAAAAAAAAAAAAAAATTTGAAATTTAATTTTTTTTGGGGGGGCAGAACAGGTATTTTCAGCAGCTGCTGAAAGATTCATGGACACAACCCCGGGCAGCGCTTCAGAAGTGGTTCCGGACTGCTTGGGGAAATTGGGATTTAAATCGGGATTTGAATTGGGATTTGAATCGGGATTTGAATGCAGCCTGGAAGGGAGCATCAAAGGAGGTTCTGGAATATTCCAGGCGCTGCTTTCCCGGCCCCGAGTGGCGTTGGTGACACCGGGAGGGTCCCACGGGAGGTCCCCGAGCGTTTTTGGCTTGGCTGAGGGCCAGGGATGGGAAAAACTCCGGGATGGGAGGGGAAAAAAGAGCCCCGAGGGTGCGAACAGGTGGGGGAAAGGAAGGGGGAAAAGGGAAGGAAAATAGAAAAGAAAGGGGGAGATAGAAAGGGAAGGATGAAAAAAAAAAAGGGAAGGGGAAAAATGAAAAGGGAAGGGGAAAATACAAATATAAAGGGAAGGGGGGAAAATAAAAAGGGAAAGGGGGAAAATAAAAAGGGAAGGGGAAAAATAAAAGGGGAAGGGGAAAAATAAAAGGGGAAGGGGAAAAATAAAAAAGGAAGGGGGAAAATAAAAAGGGAAGGGGGAAAAATAAAAAGGGAAGGGGGAAAATAAAAAGGGAAGGGGGAAAATAAAAAGGGAAGGGGGAAAATAAAAAGGGAAGGGGGAAAAATAAAAAGGGAAGGGGGAAAATAAAAAGGGAAGGGGGAAAAATAAAAAGGGAAGGGGGAAAAATGAAAAGGGAAGGGGAAAAATAAAAAGGGAAGGGGAAAAATAAAAAGGGAAGGGGAAAAATAAAAAGGGAAAGGGGAAAATATAAAGGGAAAGGGGTAAAAATAAAGGGAAAGAAAAAAGGAGAAAGTAAAAAAATGGAAAGTAAAAAAGGGGGAAAGTAAAAAAGGGGGAAGTTAAAAAGGGGGAAAGTGAAGAAAAAGGGGAAAGTGATAAAAACAGGGGGAAAGTAAAAGAAAAAGGAGAAAGTAAAAGAAAAAGGCAGAAAGAAAAAGGCGGAAAGTAAAAGAAAAAGGGGGAAAGTAAAAACAAAACAGGGGAAAGTAAAAGGGGAAAGTTCAAAAAAAGAGAAAGTAAAGAAAAAAAGGGGGGAAGTACAATAAGAAAAAGGGGAAAGTACAAAAAAAGGAGAAAGGGAAGGGGGAAAAAAGAGAAGGGGAAAAAGGGAAGGGGAAAAAAAGGGGGAGGAAAACCAAGCAGCGAATCCCTCCCCAGCTGATATCGCAGGGATGTTTGTAAGGATTGGGAAAGGCGCTGAGCGGGAACATCACCTCAGATAAAGGATTCCTAACAGGGAAAATAAAAGGGATTTTTCCCAGACAAATAATTCATGGAAGTCCCAAAACATCCTCCAGCTGCAGGAGCCTGGAATTTCCTGTCACCTTCCGAGCAAACCCGCCCGCTCCCAGCGCAGGGATTTGAAAATTCAGAGAGGAACGAGAAACGCAGGGGCTAAAACGAGCTGGATCAACACCCAGCGCCTCTGTCAGAGGCAAAAAATCCCAAAAATCCGCGTGGATGGAGCAGCTCCAGCTTTTCAGCCCCAAATTTTCACATTTTGGGAAGCGAAAACCACTCGGGGAAGGAGCAGAACAACAACAGAACTCGGGATAAAGCTGCGGATGAACGCGGCTCGGAAATGCTGAAGGAATTTGTGGGGAGAGGAGAGAATTTGTGGTTTGGAGCCTCCTGCTCCTCCAGCAGGCCGGGGAGGGGCTGCCGAGCAGAAAATTTGATTTTTGCGGCCCGTGGGTTGGATTTGCATGAAAACAGAGCGATCCCGAGGGGTTTGCAGGGAGAATTCGCGCAGGGAACGGAGATTCCCGAGCTGCAGGTGCGGGCAGGGGAGGGAAAGGAGAATTCGCTCGCCCATGCCGAGGGAAGGAAGGAGGGATCCCTGCAGCTCTGGGGGTGGAAGTTGCATTTCCAGGCCCTGATTATGCAGCAAAGCAGCGGCTCGGATGGGCAGAGCCGCGTTCGGAGATGGTTTTATCAAGATGATCATTTCGTCAAGGAAAGTGGAGGATTCGCGGCGTTTCCCCCGGCAGGGCCAGTCCTGCCACTCGCAGCTCTCCCTCCCTGCTCAGGCCGGGCTGAGAGGGGTTTGGGGGTCCCTCGCACCCTTCGAGGCTGGGGATTCACCCTTCGAGGCTGAGGTGGAATCCTTGCAGATTCCCACAGGACAGAGCAGCGCAGGGGGTTCCTGGGGGTTCAGTACCGGGGATTCAATCCTGAGGGTTCAGTCCTGGGGGTTCCATTTTTGAGGTTCCATTTTTGGGGTTCAGTCCCGGGGATTCAATCCCTGAGGGTTCAATCCTGAGGGTTCCATTTTTGGGGTTCAATACCGGGGATTCAATCCTGAGGGTTCAATCCTGGGGGTTCCATTTTTGGGGTTCAGTCCCGGGGATTCAATCCCTGGGGGTTCAGTCCTGGGGGTTTCATTTTGGAGGTTCCATTTTTGGGGTTCAGTCCCGGGGATTCAATCCTGAAGGTTCAGTCCTGGGGGTTCCATTTTTGAGGTTCCATTTTTGGGGTTCAGTCACGGGGATTCAATCCCTGGGGGTTCAGCCCTGAGAGTTCAACCCTGGGGGATTCAGTCCTGGGGGTTCAACACTGGGGGTTCCATTTTTGGGATTCAATCCTGGGGGTTCCATTTTTGGGATTCAGTCCTGGGGGTTCAATGCCAGGGGTTCGATCCCAGGGGTTCCGATTCCCGGGGTTCAACCCTGGGGGTTCGATCCCGGGAATTCAATTTTTGGGATTCAATCCTGGGGGTTCAATTTTTGGGGTTCAGTCCCCGGAGTTCAATCCCAGGGGTTCCGATTCCCGGGGTTCAACCCTGGGGGTTCCATCCTGGGGGGGTTCAATTTTTGGGATTCAATCCTGGGGGTTCAATTTTTGGGGTTCAATCCCCGGAGTTCAATCCCAGGGGTTCCGATTCCCGGGGTTCAACCCTGGGGGTTCCATCCTGGGGGGGTTCCGTTTTTGGTGTTCAGTCCTGGGGGTTCAATTTTTGAGGTTCAATCCCGGGGGGGTTCAACCCTGAATGTTTAGTCCTAGGGGTTCAATTTTTGAGGTTCAATCCCGGGGGGTTCAACCCTGAATGTTCAGTCCTGGGGATTCAATTTTTGAGGTTCAATCCCGGGGGGTTCAACCCTGAATGTTCAGTCCTGGGGGTTCAATTTTTGGGGTTCAATCCCGGGGGGTTCAACCCTGAATGTTCAGTCCTGGGGGTTCAATTTTTGCGGTTCAATCCCGAGGGGTTCAACCCTGAATGTTCAGTCCTGGGGGTTCAATTTTTGGGGTTCAATCCCGGGGGGTTCAACCCTGAATGTTCAGTCCTGGGGGTTCAATTTTTGGGGTTCAATCCCGAGGGGTTCAACCCTGAATGTTCAGTCCTGGGGGTTCAATATTTGGGGTTCAATCCCGGGGGGTTCAACCCTGAATGTTCAGTCCTGGGGGTTCAATTTTTGGGGTTCAGTCGCGGGGGGTTCAACCCTGAATGTTCAGTCCTGGGGGTTCAATTTTTGGGGTTCAATCCCGGGGGGGTTCAACCCTGAATGTTCAGTCCTAGGGGTTCAATTTTTGCGGTTCAACCCCCTTTTCCCCGAGGAAATCTGAGCCGGGCCGAGCCAGAGCCGCTCTCCCGCCGCGGCCTGGGGTGAGTCAGGATTTTGGCGAGCCCGGCTGCGCGCTGGGTGCCCCACACCGTGAGAAAGGCAAACGCAGGGTGAGAGGAAGGGGAAAACCCTTCAGCCTGAGAGCGCTGTTTGCTCTGGCGGCCGCGTCCCCGCCCGCTCCTTCCCCCAGGAAGCGGCGCCGCGGTCAAGTGGGCGAGAGGAGCCGCAGCCCCCCGGGAGGAGCGGGGCGAGACCCTCGGGGGTGCCCGGGGTTCCGCTGGGACCCCCCTGAAGCACGGCCGGGGGCAGCGGGGCCCGGCCGGGGCTGCGGAGAGACGGGAGCGGCGGCACCGGGGAGGAACCGGGGGAGGAACCGGGAATGCACCGGGAGAGGCACCAGGCCGGGAATGCACCGGGGGCTTCACCGGGCCGGGAATGCACCGGGGATGGACCGGGAATGCATCGGGGGATGCACCGGGAGCTGCACTGGGGGATGCACCGGGGGATGCACCGGGAGCTGCACTGGGGGATGCACCGGGGGATGCAACGGGGGATGCAACGGGGGATGCAACAGGGAATGCACCGGGGACGAAATGCTCGGAGCGGGGGATGCTCGGGGGTCCGTGAGGATGCGCCGGGAACGGATTGAAGGGGAGAGCAGCGGAGGGGGAGGCAGCCGGGCCGGGCTGCGGGAAGAGGGGGCAGCTCGGGGACCGGCGAAAAACACGGCGGGGACACACCGGGAACAGAGAGGGACACACCGGGAACAGAGAGGGACACACCGGGAACCGGGAGGGACACACCGGGAACCGGGAGGGACACACCGGGAACAGAGAGAGACACACCGGGAACCGGGAGGGACACACCGAACCGGGCGGGACACACCGGGAACCGGGAGGGACACACCGAACCGGGCGGGACACACGGACGGGCGCACAGAACCCGGGGGGACACACTGAGAACGCCGAGGATGCCCCGGGGACAGAGGATGCTCAGAGACCCCTCACGGTGACAATGCCCCCCCCCATGGGTGACCCTTACCAGCTTCCCGGAGCGCTCCCGAGCTTTCTTCACCTTCCCGTAGGTTCCTTTGCCCAGCGTCTCCAGGAACTCGTAGCGGTGCTTGAGGTTGTGCTTGTGGTG
The DNA here is from genome assembly GCA_031885435.1 of Passerculus sandwichensis. Taxonomy (NCBI): domain Eukaryota; kingdom Metazoa; phylum Chordata; class Aves; order Passeriformes; family Passerellidae; genus Passerculus; species Passerculus sandwichensis. Next base: position 3,465,777 of record CM063155.1, read on the forward strand.
GTGCCGCTTCACCGCCTGCTTCTTCATCAGCGGCCGCGGCGATTTGATCAGCCCCTCGGCCAGCGAGGAAGCGGGGCCGGCTCCGGGCCCTGCCGCCCGCTCCATCCCGATCCCGGCTCCGGCTCCGCCGCCTCCGAGCCCGGCCCGAGCGATAAAAGCGGCGGCGGCTCCGGCGGCCGCGCCCCCCCGCGCCCATTGGCGGCTGCCGGGGCCGCCCCGAGCGGGGCCGGGACGGGAACGGCGGGGAGGAAGCGGGGAGACCCCCAGGGGCAGCGGGGAGACCCCCACGGGCAGCGCTGGGAATGGGGAAACCACGGGGGAAGGGGTGGGAGAGAGACGGGGAGCACCCCGAAAAAATTGAGGTGAAGGAAGGGGTGTGGAGAGTGGGGGAGAAGGAATGCAGGGGGCAAAGGGGGGTGTAGAAAGGGGGGACAGAGGGAATCCAGGGGATAAAGGGGGGCAGAGAGATGTGGAGAGAGGGGGCAGAAGGAATCCAGGGGGCAAAGGGGGGCACTGGGGTGAAATAGAGATGTGGAAAGGGGGGACAGAAGGAATTCAGGGCACAGAGGAGGGCACAGAGGGGGTGTGGAGAGGGGGCAAGAGGGAATTCAGGGGGCAAAGGGGGTGTGGAGAGGGGGCAAGAGGGAATTCAGGGCACAAAGGGGGCAAGAGGGAATCCAGGGGGCAAAGGAGGGCACGGGACCAAATCTCAGGGAAAAACTGCACCTAAACCCAGGGAAAAGCCACCCAAACCCAGGGGAAAACTGCACCAAATCCCAGGGAAAAACTGCACCAAATTCCAGGGGAAAACTGCACCAAATCCCAGGGGAAAACTGCACCCAAACTCAGGGAAAAAACTGTACCCAAACCCAGGGGAGGACTGCAGAAAAACCCAAGGGAAAAAATGCACCCAAACCCAGTAAAAAACTGCATTCAAACTCAGGGGAAAACGGCACCAAATTCCAGGGGAAAATTGCACCAGATCCTAGGGGAAAACTGCTTCCAAACCCAGTGAAAAACTGCACCCAAACCCAGTAAAAAACTGCATTCAAACTCAGGGAAAATCTGCACCAAATCTTAGTGAAAAACTGCACCAAATCTTAGTGAAAAACTGCACCAAATCCCAGGGTAAAACTGCACCAAATCTTAGTGAAAAACTGCGCCAAATCCCAGGGTAAAACTGCACCAAATCCCAAGGAAAAATGGCCCCAAATGCCAGGGGAAGCCTGCACCAAATCCCAAGGAAAAACTGCAACAAAACCCAAGGAAAAAATCGCCCAAACCCAGGGGAAAATTGCACCAAACCCCAGGGAAAAACTGCACTCAAACCCAGGGAAAAACTGCACTCAAACCCAGGGGAAAACTGCACTCAAACCCAGGGAAAAACTGCACCAAATCCCAGGGGAAAACCAGCCAAATCCCAGGGAAAAACTACCCAAACCCAGGGAAAAGCTGACATTTAAGGCAAAATATGGAGAGGAGAGGCCTGTGAAGCCTGTCCTCACTCTCCACAGAGCCCCCTTTGCCCTCCTGCACACACAGCCTGGCAGGGAGGAACCAGAACATTCTCCAAGCCCAGAACTGGGGAGAAACAGCAGCTGAGGCTCCTCAGGGCTGCCCCATCTCCCTCAGCATCTCCTCCTCCCCGTGTGGTCTCCCTGCGGTAAACCTTCCTTTGCAGATATTGAAAGAATGCGATTATTTCCCAGAAGAGCCAAAACAAAGGCGCTTGCCGGGCTCTGGCCTGGGTGAGGACACGGTGGATCGATGGCAGACGGAGATAAACTGCGGCATTACTCACCCAAACCTGGATTTTCCCACCGCTCCCGGCGAGCTCTGGCAGAGCAGGGGGTCCCAAACGATGATTGAAACCCTGACTCCGGTCTGCGTGTTTTGGAGGTGACACAGAGTGACAGAGTGACGCAGGATGGAGCTCACAGCACCTCGGGGCTGTCAGGACAGAGCCAGGTGGGTGGCAGTGTCCCCCTGGCTGGTTTTGTCACCAAGGTGAGGTTGTACAGTGACCTTTTGAGAGATGTCCCTCAGGGAAGGTGGGACCCCAAGTCGTGGGCACAGCCTTGCACCAAACTGCTCCCCACGGCTGTCATCACCTGTCCCACACACACATTAAATGTCATTTTGGTACCATTGGGCCACTCTCTGTGGATGTCGCCTGTCCCAGTATGGTGCCACATACATTAAATGTGATTTTGGTACCACTGGGCCACTCTCTGTGGATGTGACTGGTACCAGCACTGAACCCCACACATTAAATGTCATTTTGGTACCCTTGGGCCACTCTCCATGGCTGTCACCTGTCCCAGACACATTAAATGTCATTTTGGTACAACTGGGCCCCTCTCTGTGGATGTGACTGGTACCAGCACTGTCCCCCACACATTAAATGTCATTTTGGTACCCTTGGGCCACTCTCCAAGGCTGTCACCTGTCCCAGTGTGGTCCCACACTCATTAAATGTCATTTTGATACCATTGGGCCACTCTCCATGTCTGTGACCAGTACCAATGCGGTTCCACACACATTAAATGTCGTTTTGGTACAACTGGGCCACTCTCTGTGGCTGTCACCTGTCTCAGTACTGTCCCACATGCAAAAATGTAATTTTTATACCATTGGGCCTCTCTCCATGGCTGTCACCTGTCCCAGCATGGTCCCACACATATTAAATATGATTTTGGTACAATTGGGCCACTCTCTGTGGATGTCACCTGTCCCAGTATGGTGCCACATACATTAAATGTGATTTTGGTACCATTGGGCCACTCTACATGTCTGTGACCAGTACCAGCACTGTCCCCCACACATTAAATGTCATTTTGGTACAACTGGGCCACTCTCTGTGGCTGTCACCTGTCTCAGTACTGTCCCACATGCAAAAATGTAATTTTTATACCATTGGGCCTCTCTCCATGGCTGTCACCTGTCCCAGTATGGTCCCACATGCATTAAATGTGATTTTGGTACCATTGGGCCACTCTACACGTCTGTGACCAGTACCAGTGATGTCCCACACACATTAAATGTCATTTCAGTAAATAGGGCCACTCTCCATGGCTGTCACCTGTCCCAGACACATTAAATGTCATTTTGGTCTGTGGATGTGACTGGTACCAGCACTGTCCCACACACATTAAATGTCATTTTGGTACCCTTGGGCCACTCTCCAAGGCTGTCACCTGTCCCAGTGTGGTCCCACACTCATTAAATGTCATTTTTATACCATTGGGCCACTCTTCAAGGCTGTGACCAGTACCAATGCTGTCCCACACGCATCAAATGTAATTTTGATACCATTGGGCCACTCTCCATGTCTGTGACCAGTACCAATGCGGTTCCACACACATTAAATGTCATTTTGGTACAACTGGGCCACTCTCTGTGGCTGTCACCTGTCTCAGTACTGTCCCACATGCAAAAATGTAATTTTTATACCATTGGGCCTCTCTCCATGGCTGTCACCTGTCCCAGCATGGTCCCACACATATTAAATGTGATTTTGGTACCATTGGGCCACTCTACATGTCTGTGACCAGTACCAGTGATGTCCCACACACATTAAATGTCATTTCAGTAAATAGGGCCACTCTCCATGGCTGTCACCTGTCCCAGACACATTAAATGTCATTTTGGTACAGTTGACCCACTCTCTGTGGATGTGACCAGTACCAGCACTGTCCCCCACACATTAAATGTCATTTTGGTACCCTTGGGCCACTCTCCAAGGCTGTCACCTGTCCCAGTGTGGTCCCACACTCATTAAATGTCATTTTATACCATTGGGCCACTCTCCAAGGCTGTGACCAGTACCAATGCTGTCCCACACACATCAAATGTAATTTTGATACCATTGGGCCACTCTCCATGTCTGTGACCAGCACCAATGCGGTTCCACGCACATTAAATGTCATTTTGGTACAACTGGGCCACTCTCTGTGGCTGTCACCTGTCTCAGTACTGTCCCACATGCAAAAATGTAATTTTTATACCATTGGGCCTCTCTCCATGGCTGTCACCTGTCCCAGCATGGTCCCACACTCATTAAATGTGATTTTGGTACAATTGGGCCACTCTCTGTGGCTGTCACCTTTCCCAGCGCTGTCCCACACTCATTAAATGTCACTTTGGGACAATTGGGCCGCTCTTCATAGCTGTGACTGGTACCAGCGATGTCCCACATGCATTAAATGTCATTTTGGTAGAATTGGGCCACTCTCCATGGTTTTCACACATTAAATGTCATTTTGGTACAATGAAGACACCCAGGTCCCTTCCCCTGCCACTGTCACTGATTTTTATGGCCACCTCGGTTCCTCAGCTCCAGGCTGCTCCCTCCCACCTCCAACCCTCCCCGAGCTCAATAAACCGGGCACAAATCTCTCTCTGCTCATCCTAAAATCATCCCAGGACATCCGAAGGCGATCCCGGGCTGCACCGATCGCGATAATGAATCGTGATAACGGATTGTGATAAAGAAGGGGCGATAATGAGCGGCGCTAATGAATTGTGGTCATGAATTATTTACACAGAGCAGCAACAGGAGCCGTTTCCAAGGGCCACGGGGAAGATAAACACGGCGGGGAGGAGCTGAGCTGAACCGGAGTGCCGCAATTTCAGCCTCAAAGCAAACAGGATCCTGTCCGGGCACGGCTCTAAACCTCCCTGGCTGCGGCCAGCAAAGGGATTGAGGGGAAAATGTCACTGTTGCTGTCGTGGGATTGTTAAAAATACCTTAGAACCTGTTGTGAAGTAATTGATAATTGTTATTGAGCGCTGTTAGTTGGGTTATTGTATTGTAAAAGGGGTTAAAAGGGGAGGATAAGAAATTACACCTCAGCGAAACAAGCCAGCCTGGACTGAGCTGTAATGGCCAATCAAGGCCTGAAACCTTCATGCAAATGAAAATGTCACTGGGATTGTTAAAAATAGCTTAGAGCCTGTTGTAAAATAATTGGTAATTGTTATTGAGCGCTGTTAGCCCAGTTATTGTATTATAAAAGGGGTTATAAGGGTGGTTATAAGAAATTACACCCAAGCAAAGTGCAGCACCTCCCAGAGCCGGCCTGGACTGAGGTGTAGTGGCCAATCAAGGCTCGAAACCTCCATGCAAACTAAAATGTCACTGGGATTGTTAAAAATAGCTTAGAAACTGTTGTAAAATAATTGATCATTGTTATTGAGCGCTGGTAGCTCGGTTATTATATTGTAAAAGGGGTTTAAAGGGTGGTTATAAGAAATTACACCTCAGCGAAATGCATCACTCCCCAGCCTGGACAGAGCTGTAATGTCCAATCAAGGCCTAAAACCTTCATGCAAATGAAAATGTCACTGGGATTGTTAAAAATAGCTTAGAAACTGCTGTAAAATAATTGATAGTTGTTATTGAGCGCTGATAGGTCAGTTGTTATATTGTAAAAGAGGTTTAAAGGGGAATTATGAGAAATTACACCTCAGCAAAGGGCAGCATCTCCCAGAGCCGGCCTGGACAGAGCTGTAAGGGCCAATCAAGGCCTGAAACCTTCATGCAAATGAAAATGTCACTGGGATTGTTAAAAATACCTTAGAACCTGTTGTAAAATAATTGATAATTGTTATTGAGTGCTGTTGGCTCGGTTATTACATTGTAAAAGGGGTTTAAAGGGTGGTTATAAGAAATTACACCTCAGCAAAGTGCAGCACCCCCTCAGTGAAAGGAGCCGGCTTGGACTGAGCTGTAATGGCCAATCAAGGCCTGAAACCTTCGTGCAAATGAAGGATCCCAACAGAAACCAATCCAGAGGGACACAAACAGGATAAAAAGGGAGATCTGAGCCAGGGGAGCTGTGCCCTTCCCTGGGACATCGGGGACATCGCTGCTGCAGCATCCTCGGCCGGGGCCCCCTCACTTTGGGCCTTTCTTTTTATTAGAATAAATCTGAAATCACGTTTAATAAATAAAATAAATAAATAAATGCTGAAATCACTTTTAGTACCCCTTGTTTTGGGCCTTCCTTTTTATTGTAGTAAATGCTGAAATACCAGGAGCTTGCTCCCATTTTTATCAAACATTTCCCCCCCCAGAGCTGCCCTGTGCTTCCTGCAGGAGCCAGGCCCATTCCTGCTGCTTTGGGCCTTTCTTTTTATTAGAATAAATGCTGAAATAACTTTCAATAACTAAAATAAATAAATAAATAAATGCTGAAATCACTTTTAGTACCCCTTGCTTTAGGCCTTTCTTTTTATTATAGTAAGTGCTGGAATCACTTTTAGCATGCCTTTCTTTAGGCTTTTCTTTTTATTAGAATAAATGCTGAAATCACTTTCAATAACTAAAATAAATAAATAAATGCTGAAATCACTCTAAATAAAATAAATAAATAAATGCTGAAATCACTTTTAATAAATAAATAAGTAAATGCTGAAATCTCTTTTAGCACCGGGAATGTGCTCCCAATTTTAACAGGATCTCTGCAGCCCCGTGTTTGAGGTCCCGGTGGATTTCTCGGGATGCTTTTCCCGAGGTTTCCCCCGTTGCGCAAAGGCCCTGCAGCCCCGCGGAGTTTCTGTTCCCAGCGGATAAATTCCTCCCAAGGATTCCGTGCTGCTGTGGGAGGGGATGTTTGTTCCAGGGCTTTATTCAGGAAGCCTTTCCCATTTTCATGGAAATGCCAAGGGACGCGGAGGGAGCCCGCTGGAATCCGCTGATAAGGATCCCCCATTGTGGCAGCGCCCGCCGCTTTCTCCGCTGGGGAAATCCATCGAAATTCCCCTGGAAAACCCAACCCGGGCTTGTCCCGCGGCCCCACTGCGTGTCCACTAAAACCAGCCTGAAATCCAGCCAGGAATTTGGCTCCGTGTCAGGGAAACCTGCTCCGAGCTCAGCTTGTTGCTCGGTCACAGCTCTGTCTGCTTGCAGGCTGCAAAATTTCTATTAATTACTTTATTACATGAAAACAAATTCTACAGCGTTTTCCTGGCTCTGAAAGCTTCCACATCCCGGCCAAACCTTGTGGCTCTGGGCTGGGAAAGGAATAAACATCACCAAAGAGATTCCCTGGGAGCAGGGAGACCTCCCACAGGGAAAGGAAGAGTCATTGAAATGCCAGAGACAACAAAAAGTTTAATGCAGGCCCCTCGTTCGTGGCCCTGAGCCCCAGTATTCCTCACCTGCTGCCGGGGGTGCTCAGGCAGGTGGGAAACACATTTTCCCCCATTTTCCCTCTGAAAACCCCAGGGAAAGCTGGGAATGCTCTGATCCTCCCCATCCATCAGCAGGAGGAGGGAAACTCATCAGCGCCACTGGGAGCCTGTGGAAAAGTCATTTGTGGCCTTTCATGGATGGTGAGAGAGGCAGAGGCCACCCCAGGAGTGCAGCTGGGGGTTCCATCTGTCCGTCCATCCATCATCCATCCATCCATCCATCCATCCATCCATCCATCCATCCATCCATCATCCATCCATCCATCCCTCTATCCATCACTGATCCATCAATCCATGGATCCATCCATCATCCATCTATGGTTCCATGCATGGATTCATCCATGGATGGATTCATCCATCCATCCCCCCATCCATCCATCCATCATCTATCATCCATCCATCCATCATCCATCCCTCCATCCATTATCCATCCATCATCCATCCATCCATCATCCATCCATCCATCCATCCATCCATCCATCCATCCATCCATCATCCATCCATCCATCCATCCATCCATCCATCCATCATCCATCCATCCATCCATCCCTCCATCCATCCATCCATCCATCCATCCATCCATCCATCCATCATCCATCCATCCATCCATCCATCCATCCATCCATCCATCCATCATCCATCCATCATCCATCCATCCATCCATCCATCCATCCCTCCATCCATCCATCATCCATCTATCCATCTATCCATCCCTCTATCCATCACTGATCCATCAATCCATGGATCCATCCATCATCCATCTATGGTTCCATGCATGGATTCATCCATGGATGGATTCATCCATCCATCCATCCATCCCTCCATCCATCCATCCATCCATCCATCCATCCCTCCATCCATCCATCCATCCATCCATCTATCCCTCCATCCATCCATCCATCCATCCATCCATCCATCCATCCATCCATCCACCATCCATCCATCCATCCATCCATCTATCCATCCATCCATCCATCATCCATCCATCATCCATCCATCCATCCATCATCCATCCATCCATCCATCCATCCATCCATCCATCCATCCATCCATCCATCCATCATCCATCCATCCCTCCATCCATCATCCATCCATCCATCCATCCATCCATCCATCCATCCATCCATCCACCATCCATCCATCCATCCATCCATCCATCCATCCATCCATCCATCCATCCATCCTAATTTTCCCATTAAACCCCTCCAAGGCTCCCTTTACCACAAATCCACCCCCCGGGTGTCCCTGTCACCCTCCTGGGCACTGGGGGGATCACAGCACATGGAGCTACAGGAACCCCGAGGCATTTAGAGGAGAAAGAAAAAAAAATTCCCCTCAAAAATAACCCCCAAAAACTCAGAAAAAAAAACACAAAAAAAAAAAAACAAAAAAAAACAAAAAAAAAAACACCACAAAAAGCCCACAAAAAAAGCTGGAGCTTTTATTTTCCAATCAGGAAGCCTCTGTCTCTCAGGATGGTGACTCCACATCCGCTCCAGCACCGGCAGATTCCCCAGGAATGGGAACAGCTGGGGGTGACCTCACTGCTGGTGGCCCCACAGGGCTGGGGACACCACAGGGATGAGGATGGCAGTGACAGAATGATCCCAGAGCTCAATTCCCAGCTCTCCAGAGCAGAATTCCCAGCTGCAGCTGGAGCAGCGCTCACACAACCCCACCTAGGGCTCCTTTTGGGAACTCCCACCACAAACAGATCCCAAAAAGAAGCACTGACCCCAAAAAGCAGCACTAACACCAAAAATATTGTCCCCACCAGCCAGGGCCAGCCCAGCAGCGTGTCCTGAGCCCATGGCAAGGTGCAGGAATCGTTTCTGCTCCACCCCATCCTTTGGAAGCTGCTCCTTGAGGAAGTTTCCTGTTTGTGCAGACAGAGTCTGCTCGGGGACGATAAATGAGGATTTTTGGCAGCAGGGCCAGCTCAGCCCTCAGCCTCTGTGCTGGAGCAGCCACCGGGGCTGAAAATCCTCTCAGAACTCCGAGCGTGGGGAGTTCAGCCGAGGACACGGCCGGGATTTTTTTGTCGCTGGAAAACTCCAAACGCTCGGCTGGGTTGGGATAAATGAGGGGGCATGGAGGGTCCTGGGGACAGAGGGGCCAGCCCAGGGCTCCCTGCAGCCCCACAGGGCCAGGTTGGTGGCAAACCCAACATTTATCCAGGGAAAGGAGCTCTGGGACCCTCTCATCCCAAGGGATTCACAGCAGAGCTGCAGCAGGACCCAGCCCCGAGAGAATTCCTGGGTACCAGCATCAGGGACTCTTCAGACCTAAACGCAGCCCTGTCCCATCTCCTGGACCCAAACCCAGCCCTGTCCCAGCTCCTGCACCCAAACCCAGCCCTGTCCCAGCTCCTGGACCCAAATCCAGCCCTGTCCCAGCTCCTGGACCCAAACCCAGCCCTGTCCCAGCTCCCGCACCCAAATCCAGCCCTGTCCCATCTCCTGGACCCAAATCCAGCCCTGTCCCAGCTCCTGCACCCAAATCCAGCCCTGTCCCAGCTCCTAGACCCAAATCCAGCCCTGTCCCATCTCCTGCACCCAAATCCAGCCCTGTCCCATCTCCTGCACCCAAATCCAGCCCTGTCCCAGCTCCTGCACCCAAATCCAGCCCTGTCCCAACTCCCGGACCCAAACCCAGCCGTGTCCCAGCTCCTGCACCCAAACCCAGCCGTGTCCCAGCTCCTGCACCCAAACCCAGCCCTGTCCCATCTCCCGGACCCAAACCCAGCCCTGTCCCATCTCCCGGACCCAAACCCAGCCGTGTCCCAGCTCCTGCACCCAAACCCAGCCCTGTCCCAGCTCCTGGACCCAAACCCAGCCCTGTCCCAGCTCCTGCACCCAAATCCAGCCCTGTCCCATCTCCTGGACCCAAATCCAGCCCTGTCCCATCTCCTGGACCCAAACTCAGCCGTGTCCCATCTCCCGGACCCAAACCCAGCCCTGTCCCAGCTCCTGCACCCAAACCCAGCCCTGTCCCATCTCCTGGACCCAAACTCAGCCCTGTCCCAGCTCCTGCACCCAAATCCAGCTCTGTCCCATCTCCTGGACCCAAATCCAGCCCCGTCCCAGCTCCTGGAAGGTGTTTGGGCTACTCGGGGGTGTCTTTCTACAGGAATAAAATACTGGAGGAGACGCGCAGCATCCAAGTTATTTGTTGGGTCTTGCAGCACCTGAAATGGGATTTTAGAGCCGCCCTGGTCCAGCACCAGCCGGGCAGGGCAGCCCGGGACAGCGGGAGGTGCTGCTGCAGCCACAGCTCGGCCCAGGGATGCCATCTGCTGTTCACAGCTCTGGGGAGAGACCTGGGGCTCACCCAGCCCAAACGAAATCATCCCGAACTGCTGAGATCCTCAAGGATGCCATCTGCTGTTCGCAGCTCCGGGAGGAGCCCAAACCAAACCGCCCCAAACCCGCTGAAATCCTCAAACCCGCCCTGCAGGCACAGCCAGGAGCGCCCAACCCACCCGAACTGGGCTCAGGGCACATCTCTGGCACCTGGGGTGCCAAAAACAGGGGTAGATTCCAATCAGGAGTCAGAGAGGCACAGGGACCTGTTCCAGGTGGGATTCTCATTCAGATGTGTTCCAATCACGAATCAGACAGGCACAGGGACCTGTTCCAGGTGGGATCCCCATTCAGGTAGATTCCAATCAGGAGTCAGACAGGCAGAGGGCCCTGTCCAGGGTGAGATCCCCCCTAAGATGTGCTCAGATCAGGAGTCAGACAGGCACAGGGCCCTGTTCCAGGTGTGTTTCTCCTCCAGGTGGGATCAGATCAGGAATCAGACAGGCACAGGGCCCCATTCCAGGTGGGATCCCCATTCAGGTAGATTCCAATCAGGAGTCAGAGAGGCACAGGGCCCTGTCCAAGGTGAGATCCCCCCTCAGGTGTGTTCCAATCAGGAGTCAGACAGGCACAGGGCCCTGTCCAGGGTGAGATCCTCCCTAAGATGTGCTCAGATCAGGAGTCAGACAGGCACAGGGCCCTGTTCCAGGTGTGTTTCTCCTCCAGGTGTGCTCAGATCAGGAGTCAGACAGGCACAGGGCCTCCACGGCCGTGCTGAGCCCCTGGCTGACGCCCCCCACGGCCAGCAGGCAGTCCCTCAGCACGATGCTGGAGCAGGCGCAGCGCGGGGTGGGCATGGGGGGGAGGCTCTCCCACTTGTTCTTCTCGGGGTGGAAAGCCTCTGCCGACTCCAGCACGCTCGGCTGATTCCCTGGAAGCACAAAAGGAGGCGCTGGATGATCTGGGAAGCACCGCTGAGCTTCTCTTGGCTGCTCTGACCCCATCCCCTTCCGGGGTTTGTTTTCCCTGCTCCCTCCCACCGGCCAGCATTGCGATTTCTCCTTTTTTTGGGGGGGGGTGACAACAATCCTAACGCTTTTTTAAAGGGTTCCAGGGTCCCAGAGCCTCACCCAGGCCCCCAGCCACCACAACTCTGCCTCGCAGGTAGCCGGCCACGAAGTCTGCTCGCCTTTTCTTCAGGTAGCAGGAGCGCTCCATCTTCATCCAGCCACCTGGAAGGACAGGACACGCTGGGCTTGTGGGGTCACCCACTCCTGGGAAGGCACCCACCCCTCTGAGCCCCTGCTTTGTGGAAGGGCAGTTTGGCTGCGTCACCTTGGGGTGACAGAACCCCGTGGGATTGTTGGGTTTGGCCCCCTGTTATCCCACTGTTGGATTTCCCATTGCACTCGGTAATCCTGACTGGGAATCATCCTCTAAGCTGAGCTCAAGGCAGCAGCAGATGGGAGCTCTGTGCTCTGCAAAGGTGGCAGAGCCCCAAACCCAGCCCTGTGTGCCCCAAACCCCAAACCCAGCCCTGTGTGCCCCAAACCCAGCCTGGTGAGACCCCAAACCCAGCCCTATGTGCCCCAAACCCCAAACCCAGCCCTATGTGCCCCAAACCCAGCTCTGTGTGACCCCAAACCCCAAACCCAGCCCTGTGTGCCCCAAACCCCAAACCCAGCCCTGTGTGCCCCAAACCCAGCTCTGTGTGACCCCAAACCCAGCCCTGTGTGCCCCAAACCCCAAACCCAGCTCCGTGTGACCCCAAACCCAGCTCTGTGTGACCCCAAGCCCCAAACCCAGCCCTGTGTGCCCCAAACCCAGCTCTGTGTGACCCCAAACCCCAAACCCAGCCCTGTGTGTCCCAAACCCAGCCCTGTGTGCCCCAAGCCCCAAACCCAGCCCTGTGTGTCCCCAAACCCCAAACCCAGCCCTATGTGCCCCAAACCCAGCTCTGTGTGACCCCAAACCCAGCTCTGTGTGACCCCAAACCCAGCCCTGTGTGCCCAAACCCCAAACCCAAACCCAGCCCTGTGTCCTCAAACCCCAAACCCAGATCTGTGTGTCCCCAAACCCAGATCTGTGTCCCCAAACCCCAAACCCAGCCCTGTGAGCCCCAAACCCAGCTCTGTGTGACCCCAAACCCGGATCTGTGTCCCCAAACCTCAAACCCAGATCTGTGACCCCAAACCCAGCCTTATGTGCCCCAAACCCCAAACTCAGCTCTGTGTGTCCCTAAACCCAGTCCTCTGTGACCACAAACCCCAAACCCAGCTCTGTGTGACCCCAAACCCCAAAACCAGCCTTGTGTCCCCAAACCCAGCCATAATGTGCCCCAAACCCAGCTCTGTATGTCCCCAAACCCAGCCCTGTGTGTCCCCAAACCCCAAACCCATCCCTGTAACGCCAAACCCAGCTCTGTGTGCCCCAAACCCAGCCCTGTGCGTCCCAAACCCAGCCCTGTGTGCCCCAAGCCCCAAACCCAGCCCTGTGTGCCCCAAACCCCAAACCCAGCCCTGTGTGTCCCCAAACCCAGCCCTATGTGTCCCCAAACCCAGCCCTATGTGTCCCCAAAACCGGCTCTGTGTCCTCAAACCCCAAACCCAGCCCTAATGTGCCCCAAACCCAGCTCTGTATGTCCCCAAACCCAGTCCTGTGTGTGTCACCAAACCCAGCCCTGTGTGTCCCCAAACCCCAAACCCATCCCTGTCTGTTCCCAAACCCCAAACCCATCCCTGTAACCCCAAACCCAGCCCTGTGTGTCCCCAAACCCCAAACCCAGTCCTATGTGTCCCCAAACCCATCCCTGTCTGTTCCCAAACCCCAAACCCATCCCTGTAACCCCAAACCCAGCCCTGTGTGTCCCCAAACCCCAAACCCATCCCTGTAACCCCAAACCCAGTCCTGTGTGTCCCCAAACCCAGTCCTGTGTGTCCCCAAACCCATCCCTGTCTGTCCCCAGACCCATCCCTGTAACCCCAAACCCAGCCCTGTAACTCCAAACCCATCCCTGTGTCCCCAAACCCAACCCTGTGTGTCCCCAAACCCATCCCTGTGTCCCCAAACCCATCCCTGTGTGTCACCAAACCCAGCCCTGTGTGTCCCCAAACCCCAAACCCATCCCTGTCTGTTCCCAAACCCCAAACCCATCCCTGTAACCCCAAACCCAGCCCTGTGTGTCCCCAAACCCCAAACCCAGTCCTATGTGTCCCCAAACCCATCCCTGTCTGTTCCCAAACCCCAAACCCATCCCTGTAACCCCAAACCCAGCCCTGTGTGTCCCCAAACCCCAAACCCATCCCTGTAACCCCAAACCCAGTCCTGTGTGTCCCCAAACCCAGTCCTGTGTGTCCCCAAACCCATCCCTGTCTGTCCCCAGACCCATCCCTGTAACCCCAAACCCAGCCCTGTAACTCCAAACCCATCCCTGTGTCCCCAAACCCAACCCTGTGTGTCCCCAAACCCATCCCTGTGTCCCCAAACCCATCCCTGTGTGTCCCCAAACCCATCCCTGTCTGTCCCCAGACCCATCCCTGTAATCCCAAACCCAGCCCTGTAACCCCAAACCTAACCCTGTGTGTCCCCAAACCCATCCCTGTGTCCCCAAACCCATCCCTGTCTCCCCAAACCCCCCAGGAAGGTCCATGGCCGGTCCAGCTCCCACCTTGCTCCAGGTCGAAGACGTCCACGGTCCTCATGAACTTGGGCTGGCGGTAGAGCCGGCCCTGGCGCAGCCCCCCGAGGCTGAAGAGCTTCTCCTCGGTGGGCACGAAGCTGGAGAAGGCTCTCTTGGTGGGAATGTTGGGGAACCTGGTCCAGGAGCGCGTGTCTGTGTCGAAAACCTCGAAGGCGTTGACGGCGTACTTGGATTGCCTTCCCCCTGGGGAGGGAGTTGGAAGGGAGGGAATTGGAAAGGAGAGGGAATTGGAATGGAGGGAATTGGAAAGGAGAGGGAAATAAAATGGAGAGGGAATTGGACAGGGAATTGGAAAGGAGGGATTTGGAAAAGAGGGAAATGAAATGGAGAGGGAATTGGAAAGGAGAGGGAGTTGGAAAGGAGAGGGAAATGAAATGGAGAGGGAATTGAAAAGGAGAGGGAGTTGGAAAGGAGAGGTAATTGGAAAGGAGAGGGAATTGGAAAGGAGAGGGAATTGGAAAGGAGAGGGAAATAAAATGGAGAGGGAATTGGACAGGGAATTGGAAAGGAGGGATTTGGAAAAGAAGGAAATGAAATGGAGAGGGAATTGGAAAAGAGGGAATTGTAAAGGAGGGAGTTGAAATGGAGAGGGAATTGGAAAGGAGAGGGAATTGGAAAGGAGGGAATTGGAAAGGAGAGGGAGTTGGAATGGAGGGAATTGGAGAGGAGGGAATTGGGAAGAGAGGGAATTGAAATGGAGAGGGAGTTGGAAAAGAGGGAATTGAAGTGGAGAGGGAATTGGAAAGGAGAGGGAGTTGGAATGGAGAGGGAAGTGGAAAGGAAAGGGAGTTGGAGGAAGAGAAAGGATGCAAAATGAAGCAAAAGAAAAAAGTGAAGGAGAAGGAAGGAGAAGGAAGAAAAGGGAAGGAAAAGTAAGGAAAAGGAAGGAAAAGGAAAGGGAAGGAAAAAGAAGAAAAAAGAAGAGAAAGGAAGGAAAAGGAAGGAGAAGGAAGAGAGGAGGAGGCAGGGCTGCTCCTTACCCAGCACGTAGATCTTGGAGCCCCTCAGGATGGACGTGGCCGCGTAGCGGGGGGTGGGCATGGCAGCCAGGGACACCCAGATGTCCTTGAGCACATCATAGTGCTGCAGGAAGTTGTGGGGCCGCAGGTCCGAGCCCATCCCACCCGCTGCGTACACCCTGTAGTCTGGACGGGGCAAAAAACCAAAAAAAAAAAAAAAAAATCCCATGAAATTATTGGGATAATAAATTATTGTAGGAAAGCACCAGAAATCCATTCCCCCCTCTGCATACACCCTGTAATCTGGGTGGAAAACACTTGCCTTTGGCCACCACCGAGATGCTCAGAACTTTTTAGGTGTCCTGGCACAGAACTTTTTCGGGGTCTCCCCGTCAGGAGAAGTGTTCCTCAATCTATTATTCTTCTACATCAAAACCTGCTTCCACCTCTATTCCACCCTCAGGCTCTCCATTCTGGAACCTTCCTGCCATCTCTGAAACTTCCTCGCCAAATTTTCCCTCTTTCCCAACACTTCGGCCGCTACAGAGACGCCCATGGCCGCCTCGCGGAGTGAGCTGCGCTTCAGGGAAACTTTCCACAATCTATTATTCTACATCAAAACCTGCTTCCACCTCTTTTCTGCTCTTCACTTCTACATTCTGAGACCTTCCTGCCATCTGTGAAACTTCCCAAGCTTTCCATGAGCTTTTTAGGCATCTTCCGATCAGGGCGATCCTCGGGGAAGCTTTCCACAGTCTGTCATTCTTCTACATCCAAGTCATTCTTCTACATCCAAACCTGCTTCCACCTCTATTCTACCCTCAGCTTCTACATTCTGAAACCTTCCTGCCATCTGTGAAACTTCCTTGCCAAACTTCTCATCTTTGGAAAAGATGGAAAACACTTGCCTTTGGCCGCCACCGAGATGCCCATGGCCGCCTCGTGGAGCGAGATGAATTTTGGGGAATCTTTCCATTATCTTATTATTTTTCCATATCAAAAACCTGCTTCCACCTCTACTCCACTCTCAAGTTCTACATTCAGAGACCTTCCTGCCATCTGCGAAACCTCCCAAACTTTCCCTGTTTCCCAACACTTGCCTTTGGCCGCCACCAAGATGCCCATGGCCACCTCATGGAAGAATTCCACGATCCATTTTTCTTCTATATCAAAACCTGCTTCCACCTTTTTTCTGCTCTTAACTTCTACATTCAGAGACCTTCCTGCCAGCTGTGAAACTTCCCAAACTTTCCCTGTTTCCCAACACTTGCCTTTGGCCATCACCGAGATGCCCATGGCCGCCTTGTGGAGCGAGCCGCGCTTTGGGGAATCTTTCCACAATTCAGTCCAGTCTGAATTCATTCTTCTGTATCAAAACCTGCTTCCACCTCTGTTGCGCCCTCTGGTTCTACATTCAGAGACCTTCCTGCCATCTGTGAAACCTCCCAAACTTTCCCTGTTTCCCACACTTGCCTTTAGCCGCCACCGAGATGCCCATGGCCACACCGCAGAGTGAGCTGCACTTCAGGGAAGATTTCCACAATCCACTATTTTATATCAAAACATTTTCCCACCTCTATTCCACCATCAGTTTCTGCATTCAAAGACCTTCCTGCCATCTGTGAAACTTCCCAAACTTTCCAATTTTCCCACACTTGCCTTTGGCCGCCACCGAGATGCCCATGGTCGCCTCGCGGAGCGAGCTGCGCTTCAGGGAAGCTTTCCACAATCTATTATTCTTCTACATCAAAACCTGCTTCCACCTCTTTTCGGCTCTTAACTTCTACAGAGAACTTCCTTCCATCTGTGAAACTTCCTTGCCAAACTTTTCCATCTTTCCAACTTCCCCACACTTGCCTTTGGCCGCCACCGAGATGCCCATGACCGCCTTGTGGAGCAAACTGCGCTTCAGGGAAGCTTTCCACAATCTATTATTCCTCTACATCAAAACCTGCTTCCACCTCTTTTCGGCTCTTAACTTCTACAGAGAACTTCCTTCCATCTGTGAAACTTCCTTGCCAAACTTTCCCATCTTTCCAACTTCCCCCACACTTGCCTTTGGCCGCCACCGAGATGCCCATGGCCGCCTCGCGGAGCGAGCTGCGCTTCAGGGAAGATTTCCACAATCCACTATTCTATATCAAAACATTTTCCCACCTCTATTCCACCGTCAGTTTCTGCATTCAGAGACCTTCCTGCCATCTGTGAAACTTCCCAAACTTTCCCTGTTTCCCACACTTGCCTTTGGCCGCCACTGAGATGCCCATGGCCGCCTCGCGGAGCGAGCTGCGCTTCAGGGAAGCTTTCCACAATCTATTATTCTTCTACATCAAAACATCTTCTACATCAATCCAGCTCTTTTCTGCTCTTAACTTCTACAGAGAACTTCCTTCCATCTGTGAATCTTCCTTGCCAAACTTTCCCATCTTTCCAACTTCCCCACACTTGCCTTTGGCTGCCACCGTGATGCCCATGGCCGCCTCGCGGAGCGAGCTGCGCTTCAGGGAAGCTTTCCACAATCTATTATTCTTCTACATCAAAACCTGCTTCCACCTCTTTTCTGCTCTCAGCTTCTACAGAGAACTTCCTTCCATCTGTGAAACTTCCTTGCCAAACTTTCCCATCTTTCCAACTTCCCCCACACTTGCCTTTGGCCGCCACCGAGATGCCCATGGCCGCCTCGCGGAGCGAGCTGCGCTTCCTCCAGCGCCCCTCGTCCGTGTTGTACATCTCCACCACCTTCAGCGGCAGCTGGTTGGCGCCCACGCCGCCGATCACCATGATCCTCTTGCCCAGCACGGTGACGGCCACGCCGGCCCTGGCCGTGGGCATGGCGGGCAGCGCTGCCCACTGGTCGGCCTCGGGCGAGTAGACCTCGAAGGAGTCCACGGCGACTCCGTTGTCGTCGCAGCCGCCCACGGCGAACACCTGCCCGCCCGCCTCCACCAGCGTGGAGTAAACCCTGCGGCTGGGCAGCGGCGCCAGGGACTTCCACTGGAAGTCCTTGGTGCTGGGCAGCTCCATGGTGGGGTTGGTGCTGGAAAAAAAAAAAGAGAATTCTGGAATTGTTGAGGGTGGAGAAGTTCACCAGGATGGGCCAAGTTGTGCCACTGAGTGCCACATCCAGGAATTCCTTGGACACCCCCAAACCCCCCTGGGCAGCCCCTTCCAGCCCTTTCCATGAGGAAATTCCTGCTCATGTCCAACCTGAGCCTCCCCAGCCCAGCCTGAGGCCGTTCCCTCTCCTCCTGTCCCAGTTCCCTGGGATAAGATCCCAAATCCCCCCCGGCTGTGCCCTCCTGGCAGGAGTTGTGCAGAGCCAGAAATTCCCCCTGAGCCTCCTTTGCTCCAGGCTGAGCCCCTGCCCAGCTCCCTCAGGACTCTCCAAACCCTTCCCAGCTCCCTCAGGACTCTCCAAATCCTTCTCAGCTCCCTCAGGGCTCTCCAAACCCTTCCCCAGCTCCCTCAGGGCTCTCCAAACCCTTCCCCAGCTCCCTCAGGACTCTCCAAACCCTTCCCAGCTCCCTCAGGACTCTCCAAACCCTTCCCAGCTCCCTCAGGACTCTCCAAACCCATTCCAGGATTCTCCAAACCTTTCCCAGCTCCCTCAGGACTCTCCACCTCCTTCCCAGCTCCTTCAGGATTCTCCAAACCCTTTCAAGGTTTCTCCAAACCCTCCCCAGCTCCCTCAGGACTCTCCAAATCCATCCCCATCTCCATTCCCTTCCCTGGTCTCCCTCCAGCCCCAAAATGTTCCTCCTGAACTGAGGGAAAATCCCAGAGTGCAAACCTCGCTTTGCCAGGAGCAGAGCAGGACCAGAGCTGCCCTGCTGCCACTGCCACCTGTCCCCTGTGCCACCCCAGCCCTGGAACACCTGTCCCCTGTGCCACCTGTCCCCTGTGCCATCCCCAGAGCACCCTGCCAGTCTCATCTGTCCCCTGTGCCACCCCCAGAGCGCCACTGTCACCTGTCCCCTGTGTCACCACCACCTTTCAGCGCCTCTCCATCAATCCCGCGGCTCCGGAGCCGCCTCAGCAGCTCGCACAGAGACCGAGCCTAAAAATAAAACAAAACAGAAAGAGGTGAGAAAACAAAAAAAACAAAGAAAAAAAAAAAAAAAACCCACACGCAGACAAAAAAAGGGAAAAAAACAAAACCCAGGCCAGGCGAGAAGGTTGGAGTCGGTTCGTTCTGCTGCTTCCCCATCCCCAGGTGACTCCAAACCAGGCTCTGCTCCTTCCATCCCTGTTTTCCTGCCAGCTGGGGAGCTTTTCCTGCTCTCACCCACCGGATTCCTCCTCCTGACCTTCCTCTCATCCCCACCCTGAGGAATGCGAACCCTGGCTCTGCAATCCCGGGGCAGAGGGCTGGGAACGCGTGGTCATTGCTCCATCTCCTCTCTCCTTCATTAAGCGCCATGCAGATGAGCTTAATTAGCGAGAGAGGGCCAAGGAAGGAAAATCCTTCCCACCCAACCCCGAGCCTCCATAAAATCTGATTAATCTGAGCAGGGCTGTTTGTTTTTATTATTATTTATCATCCCAAATAAATGCTCAGGAGCGCACCAAACATCATTTATTGCACGAGGAATTAATAAATAAACGGAGAAATCTTGCTTGGGTATGAGGAATTAATAAATAAACAGAGAAATCTTGCTTGGGTATGAGGAATTAATAAATAAAAGGAGAAATCTTGCTTGGGTATGAGGAATTAATAAATAAACTGAGAAATCCAGCTTGGGTATGAGGAATTAATAAATAAACTGAGAAATCCAGCTTGGGTATGAGGAATTAATAAATAAACGGAGAAATCTTGCTTGGGTATGAGGAATTAATAAATAAACGGAGAAATCTTGCTTGGGTATGAGGAATTAATAAATAAATGGAGAAATCTTGCTTGGGTATGAGGAATTAATAAATAAACTGAGAAATCCAGCTTGGGTATGAGGAATTAATAAATAAACTGAGAAATCCAGCTTGGGTATGAGGAATTAATAAATAAATGGAGAAATCTTGCTTGGGTATGAGGAATTAATAAATAAATGGAGAAATCTTGCTTGGGTATGAGGAATTAATAAATAAACAGAGAAATCTTGCTTGGGTATGAGGAATTAATAAATAAACTGAGAAATCCTGCTTGGGCATGAGGAATTAATAAATAAACGGAGAAATCTTGCTTGGGTATGAGGAATTAATAAATAAACGGAGAAATCCTGCTTGGGTATGAGGAATTAATAAATAAACTGATAAATCTTGCTTGGGTATGAAGAATTAATAAATAAACTGAGAAATCTTGCTTGGGTATGAAGAATTAATAAATAAACTGAGAAATCTTGCTTGGGTGTGAGGAATTAATAAATAAATGGAGAAATCTTGCTTGGGTATGAGGAATTAATAAATAAACGGAGAAATCTTGCTTGGGTATGAGGAATTAATAAATAAATGGAGAAATCCTGCTTGGGCGTGAGGAATTAATAAATAAACGGAGAAATCTTGCTTGGGTATGAGGAATTAATAAATAAATGGAGAAATCTTGCTTGGGTATGAGGAATTAATAAATAAACTGAGAAATCCAGCTTGGGTATGAGGAATTAATAAATAAACTGAGAAATCCAGCTTGGGTATGAGGAATTAATAAATAAATGGAGAAATCTTGCTTGGGTATGAGGAATTAATAAATAAATGGAGAAATCTTGCTTGGGTATGAGGAATTAATAAATAAACAGAGAAATCTTGCTTGGGTATGAGGAATTAATAAATAAACTGAGAAATCCTGCTTGGGCATGAGGAATTAATAAATAAACGGAGAAATCTTGCTTGGGTATGAGGAATTAATAAATAAACGGAGAAATCCTGCTTGGGTATGAGGAATTAATAAATAAACTGATAAATCTTGCTTGGGTATGAAGAATTAATAAATAAACTGAGAAATCTTGCTTGGGTATGAAGAATTAATAAATAAACTGAGAAATCTTGCTTGGGTGTGAGGAATTAATAAATAAATGGAGAAATCTTGCTTGGGTATGAGGAATTAATAAATAAACGGAGAAATCTTGCTTGGGTATGAGGAATTAATAAATAAATGGAGAAATCCTGCTTGGGCGTGAGGAATTAATAAATAAACGGAGAAATCTTGCTTGGGTATGAGGAATTAATAAATAAAAGGAGAAATCTTGCTCGGGTATGAGGAATTAATAAATAAATGGAGAAATCCTGCTTGGGTATGAGGAATTAATAAATAAATGGAGAAATCTTGCTTGGGTATGAGGAATTAATAAATAAACAGAGAAATCTTGCTTGGGTATGAGGAATTAATAAATAAACTGAGAAATCTTGCTTGGGTATGAGGAATTAATAAATAAACTGAGAAATCCAGCTTGGGTATGAGGAATTAATAAATAAACGGAGAAATCCTGCTTGGGTATGAAGAATTAATAAATAAACAGAGAAATCTTGCTTGGGTATGAGGAATTAATAAATAAACAGAGAAATCTTGCTTGGGTATGGGGAATTAATAAATAAACGGAGAAATCTTGCTTGGGTATGAGGAATTAATAAATAAACGGAGAAATCTTGCTTGGGTATGAGGAATTAATAAATAAACGGAGAAATCCTGCTTGGGCGTGAGGAATTAATAAATAAACGGAGAAATCTTGCTTGGGTATGAGGAATTAATAAATAAACGGAGAAATCTTGCTTGGGTATGAGGAATTAATAAATAAACGGAGAAATCTTGCTTGGGTATGAGGAATTAATAAATAAACGGAGAAATCCTGCTTGGGCGTGAGGAATTAATAAATAAACGGAGAAATCCAGCTTGGGCTGCCACCCTCCAGCAGCAGGGCCTTCCGTGGGCCCATCCACAATTCCTGGGCCAATTCCTGGAAATTCCTGGCTCCAGGGGGACAAAGGGACACAAAGCCAGGATAAGCAGCACCTCAAACCTCTCAGAATCCAAGGAAAAAGCAGCGAGCATCAGCCCAGGCTGCTCTGCCCTCCCTGAGCAGCATCCCCAGGATTTGTGCCCGAGGGTTCTGCCCCCGTTGGATGATTGATTTCCTGATTTCCTTTCCAGGTGAATTTTCATGGATAAATTCACCCCGGGCTGGCTAATGAGCAAAGCAGAGCCAGCTCCTGTTTTCAGGGGCTCGATGGAATTGTGTCCAAGGAATTTCAGCTCCTGCTTCCAGGAGCTCGATGGATTTGCATCCAGGCATTCCTGACCTCTGTTCCTTCAAATCCAAACTGCTGAGACACAACCAGCGCCGCCCCAGTTCCTGCCAGCAGCAGAACCTGCCTGGGCCAGGCAATTTCTTCATCCAAATTTCTCCATCCCACAAGGAGTTCACAGGAGTGGGATTTTAGATCCTTTGGAGCCAATTCCCAAAATTTCTTTCCCTGAATCCCACAAGGAGCTTACAGGAGCAGGATTTTGGATCCTTTGGAGCCAATTCCCCCAGTTTTGCTCCCTGCATCCTACAAGGAGCTCACAGAAGCGGGATTTTAGATCCTTTGGAGCTGATACCCAAAATTCTGGTCTTGAACCCCACAAAGAGCTTGGAGGAATGGGATTTTGGATCCTTTGGAGCCAATTCCCAAAATTTCATTCCCTGCATCCCACAAAGAGCTCACAGGGAGTGGGATTTTTGGATCCTTTGGAGCCAATTCCCACAATTTTGCTCCCTGCAGCTCAGGGATCAGCTGGGTTCTGGGAATGAAAGGAACAGCCCCCAAATTTCTGCTCCTGCATCCTACACGGAGCTCAGAGGAGCAGGATTTTGGATCCTTTGGAGCCAATTCCCAAAATTTCATTCCCTGAATCCCTCAAGGAGCTCACAGGGAGTGGGATTTCGGATCCTTTGGACCCAATTCCCAAAATTTCTTTCCCTACATCCCTCAAGGAGCTCACAGGAGCAGGATTTTGGATCCTTTGGAGCCAATTCCCAAAATTTTGCTCCCTGAATCCCACAAGGAGCTCAGAGGAGTGGGATTTTGGATCCTTTGGAGCCAATTCCCAAAATTTCTTTCCCTGCATCCCACAAGGAGCTCACAGGAGCAGGATTTTGGATCCTTTGGAGCTGATTCCCAAAATTTCTTTCCTTGCATCCTACAAGGAGCTCACAGGAGTGGGATTTTGGATCCTTTGGAGCCAATTCCCAGAATTTTCCTCCCTGCAGCTCAGGGATCAGCTGGGTTCTGGGAATGAAAGGAACAGCCCCCAAATTTCTGCTCCTGCGTCCTACAAGGAGCTCGGACAGGCAGGATTTTGGATCCTTTGGAGCCAATTCCCAAAATTTCATTCCCTGCATCCCTCAAGGAGATCAGAGGAGCGGGATTTTGGATCCTTTGGAGCCAATACCCAAAATTTCATTCCCTGCATCCTACAAGGAGCTCACAGGAGTGGGATTTCGGATCCTTTGGAGCCAATTCCCCCAATTTTGCTCCCTGCATCCTACAAGGAGCTCACAGGAGTGGAATTTTGGATCCTTTGGAACCAATTCCCAAAATTTCATTCCCTGCATCCCTCAAGGAGCTCGGAGGAGCAGGATTTTGGATCCTTTGGAGCCGATTCCCAAAATTTTGCTCCCTGCAGCTCAGGGATCAGCTGTGTTCTGGGAATGAAAGGAACAACCCCCAAATTTCTGCTCCTGCATCCTACAAGGAGCTCACAGGAGCGGAATTTTGGATCCTTTGGAACCAATTCCCAAAATTTATTTCCCTGCATCCTACAAGGAGCTCAGAGGAGCAGGATTTTGGATCCTTTGGAGCCAATTCCCACAATTTTGCTCCCTGCATCCCACAAGGAGCTCACAGGAGCGGAATTTCGGATCCTTTGGAACCAATTCCCAAAATTTCTTTCCCTGCATCCCTCAAGGAGCTCAGAGGAGCAGGATTTCGGATCCTTTGGAGCCAATTCCCACAATTTTGCTCCCTGCAGCTCAGGGATCAGCCGGGAGTTCTGGCAACGAAAGGAGCAGCCCCGGCAGCTGGGAATGAAAGGAACAGGCTCGGAATTATCAGCCGGGGATTCCTGACCCCCCCTCCCCGCCTCAGCTCCCTCGCCATAGTAACAACCACCCGGAACACCACCACAACAACAACAACAACAACAACACCTCACCGCTTCCCTGGAAAAAAAAAAAAAAAAACAGGCAAAAAGAGAGAGAAAATATCGGGATCGGAAGGGATTTGATGGTGAGGGGCTCTGAGCTGGGTTGTGCCCCCCATCCCGAGCATCCTTTGGGGCTGGTTTCCCCCCTTCCCCCATCCTCTCCAGGCTCCTCCTGGCAGCTGCGATCTCCTGATGGGAGGGACGAGGGGTGAGGAAGGAAATATTCCCGTCAGGAATCCAATATTTCCCGACACACCGGCGTCAGGGGTGTCACGGCTCCGGGACGGGGGGCAAAACCTGCTTTGTTTTTTTTTGAAAGAGCTCAAATCGTCCTTTTTTTAAATTCTGAGCGGGGTGAAAAATCAGCAGAGCAAGGTGAGGTTTGCTCATGTTGTAGTTGAGCTCAGGAGTCTGAATTTAATATTAATAATTTAATTCATATAATTTAATTCGAATAATTTAATTCAAATAATTTAATTCAAATAATTTAATTCGAATAATTTAATTTAAATAATTTGATTTATTTTAACTCAAGAGCAAGGACCCACCTGCAAGGGCAAAGGGTTTTTTTCCCTTCCCCACCCAGCTCCCACCAGGATCCTAAATCCCCTTTCTTGTCCCCAAAATCTCCCTCTGCCCCAGCAGCACAGGGCAAACACAAAAAGGCTTTTCCAAGCCCTCGCGTTGTGTTTTCAGAGCTCTTTTTTCTCTTTATTTCGGCTGCAGAGGGAATGGGAAGAGCTTGGGCCAGATCACAGCTGGGAGAGGTCACAGCGACCCCATCCCTGCCGGGCCTGGTCTGGGAGAAAGGCTGGAAAAATGGGTTTGGGGATGCTGGGAGGAGAAAAGCTGAAAATTTGGGATTTCGAGGAGAAAAAAAAGTAGGGGAAAACCAATATTTTTCCACAAAAAGTAAGGAGAAAAAAAAAATTATCGTTCCCCACCCAATTTTTGGAAGGGAAACACAAACTCCAAGCTTTGTTTGTGGCTGTTCCTGAAAAGCCTGGGAGGACCACAGGGTCCCGAAGCATCCCCCTCCCAAAGGACCTCCAGGGAGGAATTCCCTCCCCTCCCTCCTTCCTTCCCCCGGGATTTCTCGGGAATACTCACAGCTCACGGCTGGAAATGCTCCGGATTCTCCCAAACCCTCCGAGCATCCCCTTCCTCCCACTCCCCGCCGGGCTGCGAGCGGCGCCGGGAGCAGCCAGGGCTGGGATTTACTGCGTGTGAAGAGAGAAGGGGAGGAAAAAAAAATTAAATAAATAAAAAAATTGAAATAAATCCGCGTAAATCCAGCGGCGCTGCTGTTCCCCCTGTGGAAGATGTAGGACACTGAGGGCGGGGAGGGTTTCCCCAGCTGGGCTCCTCCTCGGGGCTGTGCGTGCGAATTCCCGGCGTTCCCGATCCATCCCTGAGCCTTTTATGGCTCCCCACGCTCGCACAGGATGTTCTGGAACGGCCGCGCTGCCCGCCCCAAAAAGGCACCGCAGGAATTGCCCGGAAATTTTGACAAAAAAAAAAAACAAAAACAAAAAACGGGAAAGCCGGAGCTGAGAGGAGAAAGAGGTGTCTGGGGAGGGATGGGTGGATCCACGAGGGAAGAGCCCATCCCGTGGATGTCGCCCAAAAATGGGGGAAATGGGCGCGGCGAGGGTGGCTTGGGGTGGTAGAACCCCAAAATTCTGTTCCTGCATCCCACAGGGAGCTCGGAGGAGCGGGATGTTGGAGCCTCTGAAACCAAATCCCAAAATTCTGCTCCCTGTAGCCCATAAGCTTGGAGGAACAGGATGTTGGAGCTTCTGGAGCTGATTCCCAAAATTCTGCTCCCCACATCCCACAAACTTGGAGGAGTGGGATGTTGGAGCCTGTGGATTCCCAAAATTCTGCTCCCCACATCCCACAAACTCAGAGGAGCGGGATATTGGAGCCCTTGGAGCAGATTCCCAAAATTCTGCTCCTGCATCCCACAGGGAGCTCGGAGGAGCGGGATGTTGGAGCCTCTGAAACCAAATCCCAAAATTCTGCTCCCTGTAGCCCATAAGCTTGGAGGAACAGGATATTGGAGCCCTTGGAGCCAATTCCCAAAATTTCTTTCCCTGAATCCCACAAGGAGCTCAGAGGAGCGGGATTTCAGATCCTTTGGAGCCGATTCCCAAAATTTCATTCCCTGAATCCCTCAAGGAGCTCACAGGAGCAGGATTTCGAATCCTTTGGAGTCAATTCCCAAAATTTTGCTCCCTGCAGCTCAGGGATCAGCTGGGTTCTGGGAATGAAAGGAACAGCCCCCAAATTTCTGCTCCTGCATCCCACAAGGAGCTCACAGGAGTGAGATTTTGGACCCTTTGGAGCTGATTCCCAAAGCAGCTTGGAGGAATGGGATATTGGAGCCTTTGGGGCCAATTCCCAAAATTCTGCTCCCTGTATCCCATAAGATTGGAGGAACAGGATGTTGGAGCCCTTGGAGCCAATTCCCAAAATTCTTCTCCCACAAGGAGCTCACAGGAGCAGGATATTGGAGCCTTTGGAGCTGATTTCCAAATTTCTGCTCCTTCATCCCACAAGAAGCTCACAGGAGTGAGATTTTGGACCCTTTGGAGCTGATTCCCAAAGGAGCTCAGAGGAAAGGGATGTGGGAGCCTTTGGGGCCAATTCCCAAAATTTTCCTCCTACATCCCACAAGGAACTTCGAGGAGTGGGATGTTGGAGCCTCTGGAGCTGATTCCCAAAATTTCTTTCCCTGTATCCCACAAGGAGCTTGGAGGATTGGGATATGGGAGCCTGTGGATTCCCAAAATTCTGCTCCCCACATCCCACAAGCTCAGAAGAGCGGGATATTGGAGCCCTTGGATCAGATTCCCAAAATTCTGCTCCTGCACCCCAAAAGAAGATAACAGGAGTGGGATTTTGGACCCTTTGGAGCTGATTCCCAAAATTTCTTTCCCTGAATCCTACAAGGAGCTCGGAGGAAAAGGATGCGGGAGTCTTTGGGGCCAATTCCCAAAATTTCCCCCCCACATCCCACAAGGAACTTGGAGGAGCAGGATGCTGGAACCTGTGGAGCCAATTCCCAAAATTCTGCTCCTGCATCCCACAAACTCACAGGAGTGGGATTTTGGACCCTTTGGAGACAATTCCCAAAATTCTGCTCCCCACATCCCACAAACTCAGAGGAGCGGGATATTGGAGCCCTTGGAGCAGATTCCCAAAATTCTGCTCCTGCATCCCACAAGGAGCTCACAGGAGCGAGATACTGAAGCCTTTGGAGCCAATTCCCAAAATTTCTTTCCCTGTATCCCACAAGGAGCTCAGAGCAGGGGAATGCTGGACCCTTTGGAGATGATTCCCAAAATTCTGCTCCTTCATCCCAAAAGGAGCTCAGAGGAGCAGGATGTTGGAGCCCTTGGAGCCCATTCCCAAAATTTCTTTCCTTGAATCCTACAAGGAGCTCGGAGGAAAAGGATGCGGGAGTCTTTGGGGTCAATTCCCAAAATTTTCTTCCCACATCCCCCAAGGAACTTGGAGGAGCAGGATGCTGGAACCTGTGGAGCTAATTCCCAAAATTCTGCTCCTACATCCCACAAACTCAGACTGAGATGTTGGCGCCTGTGGATTCCCAAAATTCTGCTCCTTCATCCCAAAAGGAGCTCAGAGGAGCAAGATTTTGGATCCTTTGGAGCTGATTCCCAAAATTCTGCTCCCAAATCCCACAAGGAGCTCACAGGAGCAGAATTTTGGAGCCTTTGGAGCCCATTCCCATCCTGCCACCCAGCCCAGGATTTTTCTTCCCTGACCCGCTTCTATCCAAAGCTGTTAAAATCATCTTTTTCTCCTCAAGGTGCTGCGGAATAACTTTGTGGAAAAATCCTTCAAGGATTTTTTTTTTATTTTATGGTGGTGCCTGAAAAAAGCAGATTTTTTGTTTACCTCACCCCGCTTGGGAATGATGAAGGAAGTGTTGATGTTAAAGTGAAAAATAAATGATTAACAGTCCTGAAAATCGATAAAATCCCTGCAATTTCACATCTGTTTCCATGGGAACAGCAGGAGAGGTGCAGGAATTCCTGCAGATGACACCAGGGAGGTTTTAATTCCCGAATTTAATTCCCTTTTCCTCACCTGTGGCACCTCAGGCTGAGCCAATTCCATCCCAAAATCATTCCTGGGATGGGAAATGGGGAAAGAGCTGAAGGAGGATGAAAAATGGGGAGAAAATGGGAAAAATCAGCTGTGGAAATGGAGAAAAAAGGGGATTGGGTTGGTTTTTTTTATTGAAGAAATAATAGTAATAATAGTAATAATAGTAATAATAGTAATAGTAGTAGTAGTAGCAATAATAATAATAGCAATGATAATAATAATAATAATAATATTGAAACAATAATAATATTGAAACAATAATAACATTTCAAGTAATAATTAATTTAATAACAATAGTTTTAATACCAATCTAAAATAATATATATAATTTTAATAATAGTTTTTAAAAATGTTGTGGGTAAAGAGGGGAAATGTGGGTTTTTTGGTAGATAAAAAAGGAAAACAGGGATTTTCAAAACCAGGGATTTTCAGGGAAAACAGACAAATGCAGGGGGTGGGAGATCCCTAATTTTTCCCAGAGATTTTTCAAGCTGACAGTTAATTAAGGAGTTAATTAAGGAATTTTTTCAGTGCAGGGAGTGCCTTAATCAGTGCAGACAGGAGCCCAGAACTCTGGGATTTCTCCATCAGATTTTCACCCGTGGGGAGAAATCCACCAGCTGTGCCCGCCCGAGTGACAAATGCGGGGAGACAGCGTTCCAGGCAGGCAGGAACTAGGAAAATATAGGGGAAAAAGGGATAAAACACCCAAAAAACCATTCAAAAACCATCACCAAAACCACCCCCAAAACCATCTCAAAACTATCCCATAAAGCACCCCAAAATCATGCCAAAAACTCTCCCAAAAACTCATCCAAAACCATCCTAAAACCCTCCCAAAACCATCCCAAACACCTGAAACCATCCCAAAACCCATCCCAAAACCATCCCAAAAACCACCCCAAAAACATCCCCAAAACCACCACAAACACCACACAAAAACCATCCCAAAACCACCCCAAAACCCATCCCAAAAACTCATCCAAAATCACCCCAAAACTCATCCAAAACCACTGCAAAGACACCCCAAAAACCACCCCAAACACCACCCCAAACACCACACAAAAACCACCCCAAAACCATCGCAAAAATAATCCCAGAACCACCCCAAAATCCACCTCAAAACCACCCCAAAACCATCCCAAAAACCATCCCAAAACCATCTCAAAAACCATCCCAAAACCATCTCAAAACCCATCCCCAAAACTCATCCAAAACCACTGCAAAACCATCCCAAAAACCCATCCCAAAAACCATCCCAAAAACCACCCCAAACACCACACAAAAACCACCCCAAAACCATCTCAAAAACCATCCCAAAACCATCTCAAAACCCACTCCAAAACTCATCCAAAACCACTGCAAAGACACCCCAAAAACCATCCCAAAACCATCTCAAAACCACCCCAAAACCGTCCCAAAAACCATCTCAAAACCCACCCCAAAACTCATCCAAAACCACCCCAAACACCACCCCAAAAACGACCTCAAAACCATCCCAAAAACTATCCTGAAACCACCTCAAAACCATCCCAAAAGCCATCCCAAACCATCCTAAAACCCTCCCAAAACCATCCCAAACACCATCCCAAAATCATCCCAAACCCCGTCCCTAAACC
The DNA here is from genome assembly GCA_031885435.1 of Passerculus sandwichensis. NCBI lineage: Eukaryota > Metazoa > Chordata > Aves > Passeriformes > Passerellidae > Passerculus > Passerculus sandwichensis. Next base: position 3,495,803 of record CM063155.1, read on the forward strand.
CACCCCAAAAACATCCCCAAAACCACCACAAACACCACACAATAACCACCCCAAAACCATCCCAAAAACCCATCCCAAAACCATCCCAAAACCATCTCAAAACCATCGCAAAACCCATCCCAAAAACTCATCCAAAATCACCCCAAAACTCATCCAAAACCACTGCAAAGCCACCCCAAAAACCACCCCAAAAATCACGCCAAACACCACACAAAAACCACCCCAAAACCATGACAAAAACCATCCCAAAACCATCTCAAAACCCATCCCCAAAACTCAACCAAAACCACTGCAAAACCATCCCAAAAACCACCCAAAGCCATCCCAGAAACCACCCCAAACACCACACAAAAACCACCCCAAAACCATCCCAAAACCATCTCAAAACTCACCCCAAAACTCATCCAAAACCACTGCAAAACCATCCCAAAAACCCATCTCAAAATCATTCCAAAAACCACCCCAAAAACCACCCCAAACACCACACAAAAACCACCCCAAAACAATCCCAAAAACCATCCCAAAACCATCTCAAAACCCATCCCAAAAACTCATCCAAAACCACCCCAAAAACGACCTCAAAACCATCCCAAACCCCATCCCAAAAACTATCCTGAAACCACCTCAAAACCATCCCAAAAGCCATCCCAAACCATCCCAAAACCCTCCCAAAACCATCCCAAACACCATCCCGAAATCATCCCAAACCCCGTCCCTAAACCCACCCCAAAAACATCCCCAAAACCACCACAAACACCACAAAATAACCACCCCAAAACCATCCCAAAAATAATCCCAAAACCACCCCAAAATCCACCTCAAAACCATCCCAAAACCACCCCAAAACCCATCCCAAAAACTCATCCAAAATCACCCCAAAACTCATCCAAAACCACTGCAAAGCCACCCCAAAAACCACCCCAAACACCACATAAAAACCACCCCAAAACCATCCCAAAAACCATCTCAAAACCCACCCCAAAACTCATCCAAAGCCACTGCAAAACCATCTCAAAAACCCACCCCAAAACCATCCCAAAAACCACCCCAAAACCCACCTCAAACACCACACAAAAACCACCCCAAAACCATCCCAAAAACCATCCCAAAACCATCTCAAAACCCATCCCAAAACTCATCCAAAACCACCCCAAAAACGACCTCAAAACCATCCCAAACCCCATCCTAAAAACTATCCTGAAACCACCTCAAAACCATCCCAAAAGCCATCCCAAACCATCCTAAAACCCTCCCAAAACCATCCCAAAAACCATCCCAAAATCATCCCAAACCCGTCCCTAAACCCACCCCAAAAACATCCCCAAAACCACCACAAACACCACACAATAACCACCCCTAAACCATCCCAAAAATAATCCCAAAACCACCCCAAAATCCACCTCAAAACCATCCCAAAAACCACCCCAAAACCATCCCAAAACCATCCCAAAACCATCTCAAAAACCACCCCAAAAACCACCCCAAAACTCATCCAAAACCACTGCAAAACCATCCCCAAAACCATCCCCATCTCAAAACCCACCCCAAAACTCATCCAAAACCACCCCAAACACCACCCCAAAAACGACCTCAAAACCATCCCAAACCCCATCCCAAAAACTATCCTGAAACCACCTCAAAACTATCCCAAAAGCCATCCCAAACCATCCTAAAACCCTCCCAAAACCATCCCAAACACCATCCCAAAATCATCCCAAACCCCGTCCCTAAACCCATCCCAAAAACATCCCCAAAAACCACCCCAAACACCACACAATAACCACCCCAAACCATCCCAAAAATAATCCCCAAACCACCCCAAAATCCACCTCAAAACCATCCCAAAAACCACCCCAAAACCATCCCAAAACCGTCTCAAAACCCACCCCAAAACTCATCCAAAACCACTGCAAAACAATCCCAAAAACCACCCCAAACACCACACAAAAACCACCCCAAAACCATCCCAAAACCATCTCAAAATCATTCCAAAAACCACCCCAAAAACCACCCGAAACACCACACAAAAACCACCCCAAAACAATCCCAAAAACCATCCCAAAACCATCTCAAAACCCACCCCAAAACTCATCCAAAACCACCCCAAAAACGACCTCAAAACCATCCCAAACCCCATCCCAAAAACTATCCTGAAACCACCTCAAAACCATCCCAAAAGCCATCCCAAACCATCCTAAAACCCTCCCAAAACCATCCCAAACACCATCCCAAAATCATCCCAAACCCCGTCCCTAAACCCACCCCAAAAACATCCCCAAAACCACCACAATCGCCACACAATAACCACCCCAAAACCATCCCAAAAACCCATCCCAAAACCATCCCAAAAACCACCCCAAAAACCACCTCAAACACCACACAAAAACCACCCCAAAACCATCCCAAAAACCATCCCAAAACCATCTCAAAACCCACCCCAAAACTCATCCAAAACCATCCCAAACCCCATCCCAAAAACTATCCTGAAACCACCTCAAAACTATCCCAAAAGCCATCCCAAACCATCCTAAAACCATCCCAAACACCATCCCAAAATCATCCCAAAACCCGTCCCTAAAACCACCCCAAAAACATCCCCAAAAACCACCCCAAACACCACACAAAAACCACCCCAAAACCATGCCAAAAACCCATCCCAAAACCATCCCAAAAACCACCCCAAAAACCACCCCAAACACCACACAAAAACCACCCCAAAACCATCCCAAAAACCATCCCAAAACCATCTCAAAACCCACCCCAAAACTCATCCAAAACCATCTCAAAACCATCCCAAAAACCACCCCAAACCATCCTAAAACCCTCCCAAAACCATCCCAAACACCATCCCGAAACCATCCCAAAAACCACCCCAAACACCACCAGAGCTCTTTCACCCATCTCTATGAAACCTTAGAAAATCCCATAAAATCTGATTTTTACATTGATTTTCCCCCATCTGCTCCTGACCCGGATGTCCACCCGGGCCGTCAATTATTAACCCTGAGGAGCAAAGTCCCTCTGCCCTCTCCTTTTCCTTTGCCTCATTCCCAAACAAACTCCGGGATAAATCCAGGGGATTTTCTGCCCCACTCTGGGATTTATGGCCAGGGATGCAAAGAATGGCCCAGGAAAATTAAATTAAATTAAATTAAATTAAATTAAATTAAATTAAATTAAATTAAATTAAATTTTATTGATAAATAAATTAATATTTCATTAACTATTATTTAATAAAAATTTATTAATTGCTGCCCAATCAATTAAATTTAAATTCCAATATTGAATGGACATGGATATATAAAAATAGATAGAAATGTTTTTAATTTTTATAAAATATATTTTAATTATATATTATTATTATTATAATGTAGAAACATTTATTTATTTATTTGGCTATGTTATAATTTTGTTATATTGTATTATATTATGTTATATTGTAGTACATTATATTATAACATATTATATTGTAATGTAAATATGTTATAATATAATATATAATATATAATATATAATATATAATATATAATATATAATATATAAGATATAAGATATAAGATATAAGATATAAGATATAAGATATAAGATATATATATCTTATATGTTATATATTATATCTTATATCTTATATATTATATGTTATATGTTATATATTACATATTACATATTATATATTTATTATTTATATTATATTATATTATATTATATTACATTACATTACATTACATTACATTACATTACATTACATTACATTATATTATATTATATTATTTTTTATATAATATTTCTTCCCACGCTGCCCTTCTTCAGGGGGGCAAAAATGAAATGCAAGTAGGTCCCACAGAAGCCGCGGCGCTACGTTCACCCCCAAATCTGTAGGATCGCGCCCGGAATCCCCCAAACCCTTGAATCAAAGCCTGAAAATTCCCTTTAATCACAAATTTTTTATTTTTTAAGTTTTTTCTTTCCCGCGGTGAAAAAGGAAGCCCCGACCGGGGCCCTGACCCCGACGTGATTCGAACACGCAGCCTTCTGATCTGGAGTCAGACGCGCTACCGTTGCGCCACGAGGTCCCGGCAACGCCGTCGCCGCCGGTGCTCTTAAACCCTCAGCGCCGCCCCCGCGCCGCCACCCACTACACATCGGCAATTCTCCGTGCACAGGGAATTCTCCGTGCCCCGGGAATCTCCCCTACACCGGGAATTCTCCGCGCTCCGGACGTTCCGGATTCCCTGGGACAGTCCCGAGGCGGCCGCCATGAGGGCTCCGGTCCCGCCCTCCGCGCTGGCCCCGCCCCCTGCCCGCAGCCGCACGTGTGGTCTGTACCACCCGCAGAGGGGCGGAGGGGTGGCGCGGCCGCAGCAACTGCGCGCTGCAGCGGCGTGGAGGAGAAATCCCCCCTCCGGCCCGCGGTGGGCTGGGCGGGTTTAAAGGGGCCGCGCACGGAGAGGGGCCCGGGACAGGCGGAGAGCTGGGGGCGTTCTCAGCCTGCTGGAACCCAGGGCTTTGTTTATTATTCATATAATATTTTTATATAATGTTATATAAATATTTTATATTTATATAAATATTAAAATATATTACACATATAAATATAACATATAAATATTATTTATTATATTTTGCATTTATAAATCCACATTATTTATTTATTATAGCATAAATAATAATTTAAATATTAATAAAATAATTATTATAATAACATAGAATATATAATAATATACACTATATTGTATATAATATACATAATATCTAAAATATATACAGTGTATATATCATATATTATATGTATAATAACATATATTATATATATAATTCAATATAATTCTATAGAATTATTTATCAGATATCATTATATGTATTATATATTGTATATAATAATTATGTAATATGTATGGATAATTACATTATATATAATATATAATATAGAATATAGAATATAGAATATATAATATAGAATATAGAATATAGAGTATATAATATATGATATAGAGTATAGAATATAGAATATATGATATATTATAATAATTATATATTAAATAAATAACAAATTAATTATGTATTTATAAAATAAATATTTCTCTGCCTGTCCTGAGAAGTTCTGACCCCCAGGGGAACTCTGCTTTTAACCTTTGTCCATGGAGAAAGCTTCCAAGACTTTGGAATGAACTGGAATCTCTGAGTGTGTCAAATGGAGAGTGGTGGATCCTTTCCTGATTCTCCTGGATCCCTCCTTGATGTCCCTGGATCCCTCCCTGGTGCTCCTGGATCTCTCCCTTCTATTCCTGGATCCCTCTCCATTCTCCTGGATCCCTCCTTGGGATCCTGGATCCTTTCCTGATATTCCTGGATCCCTCCCTGGATCCTTTCTTGATGTCCCTGGATCCCTCTCTGATGTCCCTGGATCCTTTCTTGATGTCCCTGGGTCCCTTCCCAATGCTCCTGGATCCCTCTCTGATGTCCCTGGATCCCTCTCTATTCTCCTGGATCCTTTTCCAATTTTCCTGGATCCCTTCCCAGTGCTCCTGGATCCCTCCCTGATGTTCCTGGATCTCTCCCTACTATTCCTGGATCCCTCTCTGTTTTCCTGGATCCATCCCCAATGTTCCTGGATCTCTCCTTGGTTCTCCTGGATCCTTTCCTGATATCCCTGGATCCCTCCCTGATGCCCCTGGATCTCTTCTTGATGTCCCTGGGTCCCTCCCCAATGTTCCTGGATCCCTCTCTGATGTTCCTGGATCTCTCCCTGCTATTCCTGGATCCCTCTCCGTTCTCCTGGATCCCTCTCTGATGTTCCTGGATCTCTCCCTGGTGTCCTTGGATCCTTTCCTGGATCCTTTCCCAGACCCTTCCCTGATTCTCCTGGATCCCTCCCCAAGGAAAACAGGAACATTCCCCAAACCCTCCTGGATTTGGAGGATTTGGGGAATGGATCACGGCAGAAAATCCTCCAGGAAAATGAAAATCCCAGCCAGCGATGCGCATTAGGATGGAGCCCAATAATTAATTATTCAAATTAACCCGTTGGGATTTTTCCCGATTGCCAAAGCCTTTTTGGCAGGGAGCTTTCCTGACATCCCAGGAATTGTTGTGGGTTTGGTTTCTGCTCTACCAACCCCTGTGCCCTTCCCCACATCCGTCCCACCACCAAACATCCGGAATTTTCCATTCAGGCCTTTTTTAAATGTGAATTTTGGGGTTGGTTTTGAAGGACCAGCCAAGAAAAAAGAGGGAGCAAAACCCCTCAGCTCCAAATAACCATAAAACCCACACTCCAAAAATTACCGTAAATATTTTATTTATTTTTAAATTTTTTTTTAACGTATTAATTTATTTATTCTTGTAGCATAGGAATTCTATAGGAAGCGCTCTGCTCTGTGCGTGGAAGATGACTGTGCTTATTTACAAATGCCACATTTATTTCCCCCATAAATAAAATTTAAAATAATATAATAATAAAATAATAATAAAAATAATAAAAAATAAACACCCCAAAAAATAAATGTACAGTACAGATTTTATGGCTCCTGGGCTGGGAGACTCCTCAGGAACATCCTGGGAGTCTTTCCCAAAGAAATCCGGGCAGCAGGGATTTAAAAATGACAATAAAAAGATAATTAATGCTTTGATCCAGGTCAGGAAAGGCTTCAAGGAGGGTTCTGAGCCTTCCCCTCCTTGCCAGGGATCGATCCAGGCTGGAATCAGGAAAATCGATGGGGTGGAGCAAACCCGGAGGCAAAGCCTGAGGTTTAAGCGTGGCTTTGTTGAGTCAGGACCTGCTGCTGAGCTGGCTTTGTTCTTGCTGGTTTTTTTGTGTGTTTTTTTGCATAGGAAAAAACTGGAGAAACAGGAGAAATCTGAGGGATGGGCGTCAGGCCAAGCTGGTTTCTCTATAATTTATATTTTCCTTCATATCTGTGTCCCTGTGGATTCATCATGGAATAAAACAAAGCTGGAATTCCACCTTATCTTTGCACTCCGTATCAATTCCAGAGCAGGGATTAATCCCAACCTGTTAAAATCCTTAAACACATCCCCTTTGTGGCCACCACAAATCCTTGTGCATAAAAATAAAGTTACATTCAGGAAATGCCCTTGGAGTTCCACCAACTTCCTTGGATTTTGGGGGTTTTTTTGGCCCAAACGTCCTCCCCAAGGGCAGCGCTCGGGGATGAGAGGTGGAACGGGCTCTGCTGATGTGCAAAAATAGGAACAGGACAAAATCAGCATTTCCCAGAGCAACTGGAGACGTCCTGGGCACACCTGGAGCTTTGTCCTTGCAGAACATTCGGAAAAACACCAAATTTTTGGGGCAGCCACCGATTATTTTGGCCTATGGGAAGACTGGGAATAGCTGGAAGAAAATCCTCCCTGTGGAAGGGAGAAGGGAGAGCTTTGACCAGGAGAGAAAAATATTTTAAAAGGGGGATTTTGGTTTGGGTTTTTTTTTGGGTTTTTGGTGGGTTTTTTTTATCTCTTGGCTGCCATCAGGATGCAGGAATTCCCCAAATTCCAAATTCCCAATGGGAACGTGAGGAGGGCGGCTCTGAGGGAAGCTGGATCCTTTCATTGCTGTGTTGGGGTTAAAAAAGGATTATTGCTGCTGGGAAAAAAAATTCATTTTTCTGCCTTCCTGAGAAGCTGGAGGCTCCTTCCATGAACACCAGGAATCCTGGTGGCACTGGGATTTGCAGGAATTTGTGGTCCTGGCAGGGTGGTGGTGGCACCTCGGTGACATCTTGGATGACATCCCTGGCGAGGGCAGGGTGGGATCTGGCTTTGCCCCTTTAGAGCCTGGGGAGAGGAAATAGAGAGAGAAACTGGGGGGTAAATGGGAAATCTGGGGGATAAATGGGGAATCTTGGGGGTAAATGGAGAATCTGGGGGATAAATGGGAAATCTGGGGATAAATGGGAGAATCTGGGGGTAAATGAGAGAATCTGGGGGATAAATGGAGAATATATGGGATAAATGGGAGAATCTGGGGATAAATGAGAGAATCTGGGGGGTAAATGGGAAATCTGGGGGTAAATGGGAAATCTGGGGGGTAAATGAGAGAATCTGGGGATAAATGGGAAATCTGGGGATAAATGAGAGAATCTGGGGGGTAAATGGGAGAATCTGGGGGATAAATGAGAGAATCTGGGGATAAATGGGGAATCTGGGGGGTAAATGGGAAATCTGGGGGGTAAATGGGAAATCTGGGGGTAAATGGGAAATCTGGGGGGTAAATGGGAGAATCTGGGGATAAATGGAAAATCTATGGGATGAATGGGGATCTGGGGGATAAATGGGAGAATCTGGGGGGTAAATGGGGAGAATATGGGGGGTAAATGGGAAATCTGGGGGATAAATGGGGAATCTGGGGGGTAAATGGGAAATCTGGGGGGTAAATGGGAAATCTGGGGGATAAATTAGAGAATCCGGGGGATAAATGGGGATTCTGGGGGGTAAATGGGAAATCTGGGGGATAAATGGGGAATCTACAGGATAAATGGGGAATCTGAGATAAATGGGAGGATCTGTGGGATCAATGGGAAAATATGAGCGATAAATGGGGAATCTGTGGGATAAATGAAGAATCTGTGGGATCAATGGATGATCAGTGGGATGAACGGAGAATCTCTGGGATAACTGAGCAGATCACGCAGCCCTCCCCTGCTCCCCCAGCCCCTGCTCACCCAGCTCCCTTCCCCTGCCACCACCACCCCGCACCCTTTATTTCAGCCCCTGAGCCCCCCAAAACCCCACAGACAGGGCGGGCAGAGCTGACCCCACGGGGAGCTGCTCCTCACAGGGGTGACAAGGAGACACCCGATGTCCCCCGGTGGTCCCGGCGTTCCGGGGGGACAGGAGGGGTCCCGCCCCTCACACGGCCGTCTCCTGCCCCCCACCGGCCTCCTCCTTCTTCCTCTTCATCTTGCAGAAGCCGTGGAGGCCGCAGAAACAGGCGAAGGTGAACTGGGGCATCCCCGGGAGCTGGAGAATCCAGAGACCTGGAGGGGACAGGGAGAGGAGGGAGGGCAGCAGCTGGGGGTGCACAGCCCAAAATCCAAACTGGGGCATCACCTTGGGCTGGGACACAGCACATCCATCCATCCATCATCCATCCTTCCTTCATTTCCTTCCTTCATTTCCTTCCTTCATTTCCTTCCTTCCTTCCTTCCTTCCTTCCTTCCTTCCTTCCTTCCTTCCTTCCTTCCTTCCTTCCTTCCTTCCTTCCTTCCTTCCTTCCTTCCTTCCTTCCTTCCTTCCTTCCTTCCTTCCTTCCTTCCTTCCTTCCTTCCTTCCTTCCTTCCTTCCTTCCTTCCTTCCTTCCTTCCTTCCTTCCTTCCTTCCTTCCTTCCTTCTTCCTTCCTTCCTTCCTCCCTCCCTCCCTCCCTCCCTCCCTCCCTTCTATATATATATAATGAAGAAGAAAATTATTTTCTCAGATAAATGTATATATAAAAATATATATTTTTTATAAAACTACAAGTATACATAAATATATGTATGTACAAACATAAGTATATATATATAATATATAAATATAAGTATATATTTTTATCTATAAAACATATACTTATATATTCTATATATTTTATTTATATGTAATACATTTAATAAATAAATAAGTAAATAAATGTGTCTCTAAAATATAATAATTATCATACATATATAATATATACTGTACATTATATATCATATATAAAATTTGTGTACATTTATATATAGATATAAATGTTATATGCAATTGCAATTATATATATAATTATATACATACATATAATATACAAATACATATATACATACGTATATTACATATATATACACATATACATATATACACATATATATACATATATATACATACATATATATATATATATATACACACATACACACACACACATATATATACATATATATATATAATTTATCTGAGAAAAAGGCCCAGAAAGCCCTGGATAATCTTACAGAGCATCTGCGAGGAAGATCTTCCACTCTCCTATTCTTATTTATTACCAGGGTGGAAAATATTTTGTATTTTGTGCCAAGAGACAGGAGGGGACAAGAGAGGACAGAGGGGGACAAGGGGGAACAGGAGGGGGACAGGGACAGGGACACTGCAGGGGCCCCTCCATCCCTGCCCACCCATCTCAGCCCCATCCTCTCCCCTCTCCGGAGCTGTTCAATAACCAAAATAAACCACGCTGCCCATAATCCCCAGAGCAGCCCAGACCTCCCAGGCGGTCCCCTGTGCCACCCCACGTCCCCGTGTCCCCCCTCCAGCTCCTTTTACAGACACAAAACCCCCCCCGAGAGCCTGGGGGGTCCCCCAGGGCCCTTTTGAGGTGTTTTCAGAGGGGTTTGGAGCTTTTCAGGCTGACCCCGTGCCTCGCATTCAGGCGGGGGACAATGAGAATGAGCCGCGGAGAATGGAGCGGCCCGGCTGAGGCTGTTCCCCTTGAAAAGGTGCAGAAAAAAAAAAAAGGGATGGCGGAGGAGCAGAATAATGAAAAATAAAAATGCAATGAGCTGGTTTGGGGAGCGCTGACGGGAGCCAGGCCCTGCGCTGCCCTTTCCATTGAAGGCAGAAGATCCCGGGGATAAAACTGGGAGGAAAAACGAGCGGAGCATTAAAAATGTTAAAGCCGGAGAATTCTCTTTCAGCCAAGTGCATCACCCCGGGCCGTGTTTGTCACTGTCGCGGTGATGAATTGGGAGCTGGCTGCCATCAAAAAAATGTCACTTTTCCCTGAGCCAGGAAAAACGTCTTTGTGGAGCAGCTGGAGCGAGTCTGCCCCTCAAGAAAATTCCCATTTTTTCTGGGTTTGCCGGGCATCGGGAGCTGCTGGCGCCAGGAGGGAAGGTCACAGGGGTGGCCGGGCTCAGGTGACACTCGCAGGTGACACCAGCCCCTGTGCGATGCCCAGGTACCAGCACCTTCATTCCACTTGATTTTTCTCCCTTGGTTTTCCTATTTCTTGAGATGCTTTCTTTAAAAAATTCACTTTTTAGGCAATCTGTTGGGAAACCAGCAAGTTTTGCATTTGAACTCCTCGATTTCAGAGGTTTTTCTCCTTCAGCTTTCCTATATCTGAGAGACGTCCTCCTGAAATATTCAATATTCAGTATATTCAATTGGGTATTGGATTGATAAATCCAATTGAATATATTGGTATATTTATAATCAATTCAGCTTTGATTGAAAAAATCAAAGGGATTTTGATTGAATATACACAATATATACCAATTTTAAAAATTCTCTTTTTAGGGAATCTGTTGGAAAAAACAGCAAATTTTGCATTCAAACTCCCATATTTCAGAGGTTTTCCTCCCTCAGCTTTCCTATTTCTGGGAGACACACATAAAAAATTCACTTTTTAGGGAATCTGTTGGAAAAAACAACAAGTTTTGCACTCAAACTCTTCGATTTCAGAGCTGCCTTTTGTTGGGCCCTTTCCTTGGGAAAGGAGATTTGCAATGGAAATCCAGGCTGTGGTTTCAATTCCAGAAAGGAATTAAATTATTTGTGATGAAACAGAGAAAAAAGATTAAAAAATAATAATTTCATTGCCTTTCATCATAACTGCTCCATCAAGTTTTTCAGTCAAAGCTGAATTGATTGAATAAACCCAATATATTCAATTGGGTATTGATTTACCAATCCAATAGCCCAATTGAAATATTGAATCTTGAATATTTTGAATATTGAATATTGAACATTCAGCCTTCACTTCTGAATCCTGGGCGTTTCTGGGTGATGGGATGCTCCCTCCAGGGAGTTTTGGAGTTTTTTGGGATTTTTTTTGTTCCTTTAATTTTTAAGCACCCAAACTTCAGCTCCTGCCTCTCAGAACTCTGTGTTGGGACATTTATATTTATTTTCTCAGATAAATTTTATATATATATATATATATATATATATATATATATATATATATATATATATATATGTGTGTGTGTGTAATATATATGTATATATATATGTATATATATTATGTATGTATATATATGTATATGTATATATATGTATATATATGTATATATATGTATATATATGTATATGTGTATATATATATAATTTATATATATAAATGTATATTATACATTATATACTATTCTATAATATATATTATATATGGCATATATGATATATATAATATATATAATATATTGTATATATAATTATATATTATATATATAATACATTATATATATAAAATTTATATCTATAAATATATATAATTATATATATAAATAAAAGATAGAATTTATAGATAAATAAATAATTTTTTTAAAAAAATTATTCATTTATATGTGGACACGACCTGTGTGGACACAACCCCTTTCCCACACTCCTCATCCTCCCCTTCCTCCTCCAGCCCCAAAATCCACCCAATTTAACATTTTCTGCACCCAACTTTTCAAACCCATTATTTCCTAGCCTGGCTTTTTATGTTTCCCAACCCCCCCCCCAAAAAAAAAAAAAATTTAAAACTCCAAAAAACTCAGATTTTCGCTGCTCACAACCAACCCTGAGCCAAACCCCACTTCAAAGCCGCTTCTCTAACGAGCAGCAGAGCATTAAAAACCCAACAACAGAGGAGGGATAAAACCCGGCCTGAAAAGCAGCTCCATCCCTTTAAGGGGAGATAATGAAGGGAGAAGATGTTGCCTGGCATGTTTGCAGAGAATCGCTAATTAAAACATCGCTCCTGCAAAGTCTGCTGATGCCATTGATTCTTTCCCCCCCCCCACGCGGTTTAATTTGCTGCTGGCGAGGCGAACTCGCCGGGGCCCTCATTATAAAATTTCAGCGGCTTGCAGCTTAATGGTTGTAATTAATAGGCGCAATAAATTTCAAAATGGGCAGCCGGGGTGTTCATTAGCTCGGGGCCTGACTCAGCACCGGTGGCCCCACCAGTTCCTAAATAATCCATTCCAGGAAACCGGGAGGGAGGAGGAGGAGGAGGAGGAGGAAGGTGGCACAACCGGTGTAGCCCAAATTCCCCACCCCAAAAAAAAAAAAAAATTAATTTTTTAAAAATAAAATATCCGGCAGAGCTGGATAAATAATTCACGGATTTCTCCTTTTTTCCCTCTTTTATTTTGGTGAATTATCAGTGCAAAACTTCCCTCATTTTTTCCCAATTTGGGGTGGGATCAGCACTGGAGGAGCTGAAGCCTCTGAGGGAAAATATCCAACACCAACTCCTCGCATCCAGGCATGGTTTGGGTCGAGGATTTGGGATTTAACATGGATTTTAATTTCCTGGTTCTTCTCCACCCAAAAAAATAAAAAAACTTTTGATTTTTTTGAAATAAAATATCCAGCAGAGCTGGATAAATAATTCACGGATTTTCTCCTTTTTTCCCTCTTTTATTTTGGTGAATTATCAGTGCAAAACTTGCCCCATTTTTTCCCAATTTGGGGTGGGATCAGCACTGGAGGAGCTGAAGCCTCTGAGGGAAAATATCCAACACCAACTCCTGACATCTAGGCATGGTTTGGGTCGAGGATTTGGATTTAACATGGATTTCAATTTCCTGGTTCTTCTCCACCCAAAAAAATAAAAAATCTTTTGATTTTTTGAAATAAGATATCCGGCAGAGCTGGACAAATAATTCCCAGATTTGTCCTTTTCTCCTCTTTTATTTGGTGAATTATCAGTGCAAAACTTCCCCTGGTTCCCCAATTTGGGGGTGGGATCAGCATTTGAGGAACGGAACCCTCTGAGGGAAAATATCCAACATGGTTTGGGCCAAGGATATTTGGGATTTGACGTGGATTTTTAATTTCCTGGTTCTTCCTCAGCATCATTTTCCCCCCCTGGAAAATCCCATGTGAGCACCAACCCTCCCAGAGGGGCTGAGTGTCCCGCAGGGCTCAGCTTTGATTGGCAAACTGCTTTCTGCTCATTATCATCGGGCCGTAATTAAAATATTCATAATTTTTATAATATTCATAAAATAATATTAATAAAATATTCATAATTGGCACCCAGATTATCCCCTGGCACCGAGAGCAGCGGGGCTGGGTGACCCAGCAGGGAAGGTGCTGCTGCTCCCCTGCATGGCCAGGCTGATCCCAGAGGGAATTTGGGGGCTGCAAATTGCAAAATTTGGGATGAATTTGGGAGCTGGTGCCTCTGCGCCTGCAAAATTCCAAATTTGGGCTCTGTGCCTGCAGATTCCTGAGCCAAAATTTCAGCAGAATTTGGGAGCTGCTGTCGCAGTGCCTTTCAAATTCCAAAATTTGGGCTGAATTTGGGAGCTGACACCCTGTGCCTGCACATTTCTGAGCCAAAATTTAGGAGTTGCTGCCCCTGTGCCTGCACATTCTAAAATCTGGGCTGAATTTGGGAGCTGGGTGCCCTGAACCTGCACGTTCCAAAATTTGAGATGAATTTGGGAGCAGGTGCCCTGTGCCTTCACATTACTGAGCCAAAATCTGGGAGCTGCTCAAAATCTGGGAGCTGCTGCCCTGAGCCTGCAAATTCCAAAATTTGGGTTGAATTTGGGAACTGGTGCCCTGAGCCTGCAAATTCCAAAATTTGGGTTGAATTTGGGAACTGGTGCCCTGAGTCTGCAAATTCCAAAATTTGGGTTGAATTTGGGAACTGGTGCCCTGAGCCTGCAAATTCCAAGATTTGGGTTGAATTTGGGAACTGGTGCCCTGAGCCTGCAAATTCCAAGATTTGGGCTGAATCTGGGAACTTCTGCCTCTGTGCTTCCACATTCCTGCTTGGACTTGCTTCACCTGCAGCAAAATATCCAAATATCCAAAATATCCAAAATATCCAAAATATCAACAGGAAATTTGAGGTTATCCCATCCCTGGAAGTGCCCAAGGTGGGGTTGGGTGGGGTTTGAAGCAACCTGGGATGAATTTTAAGGTTCCTTCCCACCAAATCGTTCCAGAGAGGATTCTGCTTCCCCACCACAACATTTTGGGGTGCAACAAAGCCGAATTACCAAACCTGGGGTGGTTTCTTTTGGTTGGCCCCACTCTCCTCTCCTTGGCACCCTCACTCCATGATCCCACTCCCATTTGGGAGGGGACAGAGGGGCCAAGCCAAGCTTGAGATTTGGGGTTATCCCATCCCTGGAAGTGTCCAAGGTAGGGTTGGATGGGGCTTGGAGGAATCTGGGATGAGCTTTAAGGTCCCTTCCCACCAAATCATTCCAGGGACCATCCAGAGAGGATTTTCCTCCTCAACACAACATTTTGGGGTGCAACAAAGCCGAATTACCAAACCTGGGGTGGTTTCTTTTGGTTGGCCCCGCTCTCCTCTCCTTGGCACCCTCACTCCATGATCCCATTCCCGTTTGGAGCAGTTCTGGGGGGTGGGGACAGAGGGGCCAAGCCAAGCGTGTCCCCCTGAATGGCTCGGGGCAGGCATTGTCACGGGTGAATTTTCTGAATGAGCAAATCCTCATTAAAAATTAATTAAAACAGCCCGGCGAGATTGGCTTAATTCCTTTCATTTTGACGGATGGTGTTTGGTTCTGATGATTTATGTGCCAGCTTTCCTGCTCTCATTGTTGGAACTCATGGGATTTCATGATTTTCTTCCTTCCACACCTCCTTGAGTCATGGGATTACAGCTGAACCTCAGCTTTTTTCCCTTTTTTTATTTTTTTTTTTTCCCCTCCAAGGACTATTATTTTTAAAGATGCATTCCAGGCTGGTGAAATAAACTTGAAATCCTGACACCCAAATGAGTCAAAGCTCAGGAAGTGAGAAAAGAGAAACTAAAGAAGGGAGAAATTGCTCGTTTCCTGCTCAGGAGGGAGGGGGAAACCCCCACAGGGGCGTGTGGGGTGGTGGTGGGGGCTGCAGGGGGTGGGATGGGGTCTGTGGGGATGGGGTCTGTGGGGTGGGATCAGTGGGAATGGGATCTGTGGGGTGGGGATTGTGTAAATGGGGTCTGTGGGGTGGGATCTATGGGATGGGGTCTGTGGGGATGGGGTCTGTGGGGTGGGATCAGTGGGAATGGGATCTGTGGGGTGGGGTTTGTGGAAATGGGGTTTATGGGGTCCGTGGGGTGAGGTTTGTGTAAATGGGGTCTGTGGGGTGGGATCAATGGGAATGGGATCTGTGGGGTGGGGATTGTGTAAATGGGGTCTGTGGGGTGGGATCAATGGGATGGGGTCTGTGGGAATGGGGTCTGTGGGGTGGGATCAATGGGAATGGGATCTGTGGGGTGGGGTTTGTGGAAATTGGGTTTATGGGGTCTGTGGGGTGAGGTTTGTGTAAATGGGATCTGTGGGGTGGGGATTGTGTAAATGGGATCTGTGGGGTGGGGTTTGTGGAAATGGGGTTTATGGGGTCTGTGGGGTGAGGTTTGTGTAAATGGGATCTGTGGGGTGGGGATTGTGTAAATGGGATCTGTGGGGTGGGATCAGTGGGAATGGGATCTGTGGGGTGGGGATTGTGTAAATGGGGTCTGTGGGGTGGGATCAATGGGATGGGGTCTGTGGGAATGGGGTCTGTGGGGTGGGATCAGTGGGAATGGGGTCTGTGGGGATGGGGTCTGTGGGGATGGGGTCTGTGGGGTGGGGTTTGTGTAAATGGGGTCTGTGGGGTGGGATCAGTGGGAATGGGATCTGTGGGGTGGGGTTTGTGGAAATGGGGTTTATGGGGTCCGTGGGGTGAGGTTTGTGTAAATGGGATCTGTGGGGTGGGATCAGTGGGAATGGGATCTGTGGGGTGGGATCAGTGGGAATGGGATCTGTGGGGTGGGATCAGTGGGAATGGGATCTGTGGGGTGGGGATTGTGTAAATGGGGTCTGTGGGGTGGGATCAGTGGGAATGGGATCTGTGGGGTGGGGCTTGTGGAAATGGGGTTTATGGGGTCTGTGGGGTGAGGTTTATGTAAATGGGGTCCATGGGATGGGATCTGTGGGGTCTGTGGGGTGGGGATTGTGTAAATGGGGTCTGTGGGGTAGGATCAGTGGGAATGGGATCTGTGGGGTGGGGATTGTGGAAATGGGGTCTGTGGGGTGGATTTTTGTAAACGGAGTCTGTGGGATACGGTCTGGGCAAATGGGGTTTGTGTAAATGGGGTGTGTGAGATGGGATCTGTGGGGTGGGGATCGTGGGATAGGATTTGTGTAAACAGGCTCGGTGTGAATGGGGTTTGTGGGGTCTGTGGGGTGAGATTTGTGTAAACGGGGTGTGTGGGAATGAAGTCTGTGGGGTGGGGTCTGGGTAAATGGGGTTTGGGAAAACGGGGTGTGTGGGATAGGATCTATGAGGTGTGGTTGGTTAAATAGGGTCTGTGGGGTAGAGTCTGTGTAAATGGGGCCTGTGGGGTGGGGTCTGTAGGGTGGGGATTGTGTAAATGGGGCCTGTGGGGTGGGGTCTGTGTAAATGGGGTTTGTGTAAATGGGGTCTGTGGGGTCTGTGGGGTGAGATCAGCAGGAATGGGATGGGATTTGTGGGAATGGGGTGTATGAGATGGGGTCCGTGAGGTGGGGTCTGTGTAAATGGGGTCTGTGGGGCAGGATCTGTGGGATCTGTGAGGTAGGGTTTGTGTAAATGGGGTCCGTGGGATGGGATCTGTGGGGTCTGTAGGGTGGGGATTGTGTAAATGGGGCCTGTGGGGTGGGATCTGTGGAATGGGGCCTGTGGGGTGGAATCTGCAAGAATGGGATGGGATTTGTGGGAATGGGGTGTATGGGGTGGGATCTGTGGGATGGGGTTTGTGCAAATGGGGTCTGTGGGGTAGGATCAGCAGGAGCAGGGTCTGTGGGATGGGGTCTGCAGGAATGGGGTCCATGGCAGTGGGATCTGAAGGAATGGGGTCTGTGGGATGGGGTTTGTGTAAATGGGGTCTGTGGGATGGGATCTGTGTAAATGGGGTTTGTGGGGTGGAATCTATGGGAATAGGGTCAATGGCAGTGGGATCTGCAGGAGTGGAGTCCCTGGGGTGGGATCTGTGTAAATGGGGTCTGTGGGATGGGATCTATGGAATGGGGTCTGTGGGGTGGGATCTGTGGGAATGGGGTCTATAGGGTGGGATCTGAAGCCCCCCCTCGTCTCCCACCCCTCAGACCCAGCAGACTTTGCCTTTGCACTTTTACAAACCCCCATTTTCCAAGCCCTGCCCTGGATTTGAACTCATCCTCCTCCTCCTCTCCTGCTCCTGGCCACCACCTCCCCTCCCCACCCCTGTGACGCCAACCAGGCCACGACCCCCTGGGGCAGCTGTGGGGACAGCCCCTGGTGCCACAAACCCCAATTTCTGAGGCGCCAAAATTTCCCTGAACCCCCTTTTCCCCAACCTGGGCAGCACCCACAACCCTTGGAAACGCCCTTGGAAATGCCCTTGGAAATGCCCCTGGAAATGCCCTGGGAAATGCCCTCGGCCTCTTCCTGGCGCTTTTATTCCAGGGGATGCAGGTGGGGATGCTTTGAACCGTGTTGGAAAAGCTCCAAAACACCACAAAACACAAAAACCTCTCCCTCGGCTGGCGCTGAATGGGGACAGCCCCACCGCCCCCCGGGTGCCTTTTGTGTCCCCACCCCTCTGCAAAGCCCTGCAAGGCTTCAGTGCCCCCTTTCAGTGCTTGTTTGCCCCCAGATCGATCCCAGGGGCTCAGGAGGGGCTCGGCGAGGCCGTGGGGAGGTGCCGGGAAGGTGCAGTCCCTCCCCCGCGTAGCCCATGGCTTTTCGCCCTACATGAGTTCGGGAAAGCATCACATAGGAATAAAAAGCCATAGGCCACAGCAGAGGGCTTGGCAGGAGAGGCAGCGGTCTGGGGAAAGGGAGGGGAGAGGGAAGGGAGAACGGGGGAAAAACAATTCTTTGGGATAAGCTGTCCCTGTGAGCAGCTGGGAGCGCAAACCCAAAACCAGGCTGGGCTCCTGCCCCCAAACCAGGCTGGGCTCCTGCCCCAAAAACAGGCTGGGCTCCCCCCACAAAATTAGGGTGAATTCTCATCTCAAAACCAGGCTGGGCTCCCCCCACAAAACTAGGGTGGATTCTCATCTCAAAACCAGGCTGGGCTCCCATCCTAAAGCCAGACTGGGTTCCTATCCCAAAACCACAGTGTGTTCCCATCCCAAAGCCACGGTGGGTTCCCATCCCAAATCCAGGCTGGGCTCCCACCCCCCTAAACCACAGTGGGTTCTCCCCCCAAATCCAGGTTGGGCTCCCACCCCAAAACCACAGTGGGTTCTCCCCTAAAATCCAGGCTGGGTTCCCATCCCAAATCCAGGCTGGGCTTCCCCCACTAAACCAGAGTGGGCTCCCATCCAAAAACCATGGTGAATTCCCATCCCAAAACCAGATTGGCCTCCTATCCCCTCTCCCAAAACCAGGCTGGGTTCCCACCCCAAAATCAGAGTTGGTTCTCACCCCAAAACCAAGCTGGGCTTCCATCCCAAAGCCAAGCTGGGCTCTCATCCCAAAGCCAGGCTATGTTCCCATCTCAAAACACAGTGGGTTCCCACCCCAAAACCAGGGTGAGTTCTCATCCCAAATCCAGGCTGGGTTCCAATCCCAAACCCAGGCTGGGCTCCCATCCCAAAACCATGGTGGGTTCCCATCCCAAAACCAGGGTGAGTTCTCATCCCAAAACCAGACTGGGTTCCTATCCCAAAGCCAGGGTGAGTTAGTTCTCATGCCAAAACCAGGCTGGGCTCCCATCCTAAAACCACGGTGAATTCTCACCCCAAATCTAGGCTGGGCTCCCATCCCAGTACCAGGGTGAGTTCTCATCCCAAAACCATGGTGGTTTCCCATTCCAAAGCAAGGCTGAGCTCCCATCCCAAAGCCAGGGTGGATTCTCATCCCAAATCCAGGCTGGGTTCCCGTCCCAAATCCAGGCTGAGTTTTCCCCACTAAACCAGAGTGGGTTCTCTCCCCAAAACCAGGCTGGGCTTCCATCCCAATTCCAGGCCAGGTTCCCACCCCAAATCCAGGTTGGGTTCCCATTCCAAAACCAAGGAGGAGGAGCTGCTGGAGCCCGCGGGATAAATCCCATTTTTAGGGACAAAGATCCCATTTTTAGGGACAAAGATAAATCCCATTTTTAGGGACAAAGATCCCATTTTTAGGGACAGAGATCCCATTTTTAGGGACAAAGATAAATCCCATTTTTAGGGACAAACACTCCCCTCCAAGTGCAGCCTCCCTCTGCCCTGCAGAAGAAAATCCCACAGATTTTCTTGTGAAAATCTGACTTTTTGGGCCACCAGGGGACTGGGCCAGGAGCAGGAGCTGCAGCTCCGCGGTGACCCCACTGCCCCAGAGCTCACCATAAATCCCATTTTTAGGGACAAAGATAAATCCCATTTTTAGGGACAAACACTCACCTCCAAGTGCCACCTCCCTGTGCCCAGCAGAAGAAAATCCTGCAGACTTTCTTGTGAAAATCTGACTTTTGGTCCATAAAGGGAGCGGGCCAGGAGCGGGAGCCGCAGGAGCTGCCCCAGAGCTCACCTGGCTGCAGGGGCGGACGCTCGGCCAGGTTCACCCAACAGAGCCGCCTTTGTGGGCTCACACAAAGGCCCAAAGAAAGGTCTGGCTGCCAACCCTCCTTCCCCCCCTCCCTGGGCCTTTTCGGGGGAGTTTCTGTCTCCGGAGCCACCAAAAGAGGCGCTCGGGACAAGGTGACGCCACCAGGAGCCGGGCTCGGCGCTGATCCCGCGGGAAAACCTCGGGGAAGCTCCTGGGGTGGCACCAAGAGTGCCCAGGTTGTCCCTAGACGAGCTTTCCACACCTGGGGTGGCACCAAGAGTGCCCAGGTTGTCCCTAGACGAGCTTTCCACACCTGGGGTGGCACCAGGAGTGTCCCTGGACAAGATCTCTGCACCTGAGGAAGTTCCTCGGGTGGCACCAGCAGTGCCCAGGTGTCCCTGGGAGAGATTGCCACACCTGGGGGTGGCACCAGCAGTGCCCAGGTTGTCCCTAAACGAGCTCTCCACACCTGGGGTGCCATCAGGAGTGCCCAGGCTGTCCCTAGATGAACTTTCCAAACCTGGGGTGGCACCAGGAGTGTCCCTGGACAAGATCTCTGCACCTGAGGAAGTTCCTCGGGTGGCACCAGCAGTGCCCAGGTTGTCCCTGGACGAGCTCTCTGCACCTGGGGGTGGCACCAGCAGTGCCCAGGTTGTCCCTAGATGAGCTCTCCACACCTGGGGTGGCATCAGCAGTGCCCAGGTTGTCCCTGGACGAGCTCTCCACACCTGGGGTGCCATCAGGAGTGCCCAGGTGTCCGTGGGAGAGCTCTCTGCACCGGGGGGTGGCACCAGGAGTGCCCCTGGACAAGATCTCTGCACCTGAGGAAGGTCATGGGGTGGCACCAGAAGTGCTCAGGTTGTCCCTGGGACAGCTCTGCACACCTGGGGAGGCTCCTTGGTGGCACCAAGAGTGCCCAGGTTGTCCCTGGATGAGGTCTCCACACCTGGGGTGGCACCAAGAGTGCCCAGGTTGTCCCTGGCAAAGCTCCTTCTCCCCTACCAGGACCCTGCACTCATTAGCAGCTGTTAATTCATTAATTGCTGGGGGCTGATGAGCTCGGAGTGGAATTCTTGGGAAATCCAGGCGCTCAGAAGCACAGGTTCTGGGGAATCCAGGCTCAGAAATGCAGGTTTTTGGAAACCCAGGTTCTCAGGGAGGGATTCTCTGCGGTTTGCAGCACCAAAGAACACAAACCCCTCTGTGACCCTCAAAGAGCTCCCGGGGCCAGGGCAGCTCTGAGCTGGCGATTTCCCAAGGTTTTCCCTCTTTTTTCTCCCCTGAATGGCGAGGGGGAAGGGTCACAGCGTGTCCCACCTGCGACACGGCCACGGGACCCTCCAGCTCCTCCCCAAGATGGGGTCATCCCCCCCTCTCTGGTACCCCAAAAAACGGGGATGCTCCGGAGCATCCCAAAATCCCATCCCTGGGAGCAGGGGCAGTGCTGGGGAGATCTCTGGGGAACTGCCCAGGTGCGGGGGGCACAGCAGGACCCCCAGATGGATCCCTGCCCTGCGTGGGCAGGGCAATCCCTGTGGAACAGCCCCAGACCCCACAGAACATCCCCAAACCCTACAGAACATCCCCAAACCCTACAGAACAGCCCCAAACGCTATGGATCAGCCCCAGTCCCTATGGATCAGCCCCAAATCCTATGGAACGGCCCCAATCCCTATGGAACATTCCCAGTCCCTATGGATCAGCCTCAAACCCTAAGGAACAGCCCCAATCCCTATGGATCAGCCTCAAACCCTACAGAACAGCCCCAATCCCTAAGGAACAGCCCCAATTGCTGTGGATTATCCACAGTTCCTATGGATCAGCCTCAAACCCTACAGAACAGCCCCAAACCCTAAGGAACAGCCCCAGATCCTACAGATCAGCCCCCAATCGCTGTGGATTATCCACAGTTCCTATGGATCAGCCCCAAACCCTACAGATCCCTCCAAACCCTCCTACAGATCCCCCTCAAACCCTATGGAACAACTCCAATTCCTACAGATCCCCCCAAAAATCCCTACAGATCATCCTCAATCCCTATGGATCAACACCAAACCCTACAGATAAACCCCAAACCCTACAGATCGCCCCAAATCCCTATGGAACAGCCCCAAACCCTATAGGTCCCCCTTAAACCCTACAGATCACCCCAAACCCTTTGGAACAACTCCAATTCCTACAGATCCCCCCCAACCCCTACAGATCATCCTCAATCCCTATGGAGCAGCCCCAAACCCTACAGATAAACCCCAAACCCTACAGATCATCCTCAATCCCTATGGATCAACCCCAATCCCTATGGATCAACCAATCCCTACGGATCAACCCCAATCCCTACGGATCACCCCCAAACCCTACAGATCCCCCCTAAACCCTACAGATCACCCCAAACCCTATGGAACAACTCCAATTCCTACAGATCCCCCCTCAATCCCTACAGATCATCTTCAATCCCTATGGATCAACCCCAAACCCTACAGATAAACCCCAAACCCTACACATCACCCCAAACCCTATGGAACAGCTCCAATTCCTACAGAACAGCCC
Source organism: Passerculus sandwichensis (assembly GCA_031885435.1). Lineage (NCBI taxonomy): Eukaryota > Metazoa > Chordata > Aves > Passeriformes > Passerellidae > Passerculus > Passerculus sandwichensis. Next base: position 3,518,808 of record CM063155.1, read on the forward strand.
CTCTCCCTATGGAAGAGCCCCAATCCCAAGAGAACAGCTCCAAACCCAAAAGAACAGTTCCAATCCCTACGGATCAGCCCCAGTTCCTGTGGGTCAGCCCCAATCCCTATGGAACAGCCCCAAACCCTACAGATCCCCTCCAATCCCTACAGAACAACCCCAAATCCTACAGATCACACCCAATTCCTATGGAACAGCTCCAATCCCAAGAGAACAGCTCCAATCCCTACAGATCAGCCCCAGTTCCTATGGGTCAGCCCCAATCCCTATGGAACAGCCCCAAACCCTACAGATCCCCTCCAATCCCTACAGATCCCCCCCAATCCCATCACGGACAGTGACAAATCCCTCGCTTTCTCCTTGGCGGCTCTCGGAGGCGGCACCTGGCAGGGCCACCTGCCCCCGGTGGCACGGACCCGTCCCCAGCACGGCAGCGCGAGGACACGTGTCCATCCCGGTGCCACCATGCCCTGTCCGTGCCACGGGGAGCCCAGGGGTGCCCGGAGCCGCCGGCCGGGCGCGCTGAGCTCACCTTTGGCAGCGCGGCACGGCGAGGGCGCGGCGCCAGCGGGCACGGGGCTGGCACGGCGCTGCCACCGCCCGCTCCATCCTCTCCTCCCCGATCCCCGAGGCAGGGCGATGCTCAGGGGGCTCGCCCCGCCGCTCTGAGCCTTTTGGGGGACCCTTTCCGCGGCTGCCACCGGGGCTGGGTGCGCTGCGAGGGGCAGGGAGAGGAGGGAGGGAAGGAGGGAGAGAGCGGGGGTCAGGTATTTCTCCATGCCAGGGCCGCTAACAAAGGCGCTATTGAAGTGCAGCCGCTCCGGTCTGTGAAGCAGAAACCCTCTTGTATCTCCCCCGGAGCCTTTGATGTGCCTCCCCCCGGTGCGGCGGAGATTACTCACGTCCTGCTGCTGCTGGGGCACGGCTGCCGGCGAGCCGCGAACCCCCGGAACGGCCCACGGAGAGCGGCACCCCCGAGCTCACCCCGCTGCAGCCCTCGCTGCGCCCCCCAAAACCTGTGGGAAATGCTATGGAACGGCCCCGAGCCCCGCAGAACGGCCCCAAGCCCTATGGATCACCCCCAAACCCTATGGAACGGCCCAAGCCCCACAGAACAGCCCCAAGCCCTATGGATCACCCAAAACCCTATGGAATGGCCCCAAGCCCCTATGGAAAAGCCCCAATCCCTATGGATCACCCCCAATCCCTACAAATCAGCCCCAAACCCTACAGATGACCCCCAGACCCTGTAGAACAGCCCCAAGCCCTACAGAACAGCCCCAAATTCATACGGATCACCCCCAAACCCTATGGAACAGCCCCAAGCCCCACAGAACAGCCCCAAGCCCTATGGAAAAGCCCAAGCCCTATGGATCACCCCCAATCCCTACAAATCAGCCTCAATCCCTACAGGTCCCCGCCAAACCCTGCAGAACAACCCCAAATCCTACAGATCACACCCAATTCCTATGGAACAGCCCCAAGCCCTACACAACAGCCCGAAACCCTACGGAACAGCCCAAATTCATATGGAAGAGCCCCAATCCCTATGGATCACCCCCAATCCCTACAAATCAGCCCCGAACCCTACAGACCCCCTCCAAACCCTAAAGATCACCCCCAAACCCTATGGAACAGCCCCAGTCCCTACAGATTGCCCCCAATCCCGACCAAACAACCCCAAATCCTACAGATTACACCCAATCCCTATGGAACAGCCCCAATCCCTATGGAACAGCCCCAATCCCACAGATCACCCCCAATCCCTATGGAACATCCCCAATCCCACAGATCCCCCCCAATCCCTATGGAACATACCCAATCCCACAGATCCCCCCCAATCCCTATGGAACATCCCCAATCCCACAGATCACCCCCAATCCCTATGGAACAGCCCCAAACCCTAAACATCACCCCCCAATCCCTGTGGATCACCCCCAAACCCTATGGAACAGACCCAATCCCTATGGAACAGACCCAATCCCTATGAAACAGCCCTAATCCCTATGGAACATTCCCAATCCCACAGATCTCCCCCAATCCCTATGGAACATCCCCAGTCCCACAGATCACCCCCACAGATCACCCCCAATCCCTATGAATCACCCCCAAACCCTACAGATCCCCCCCAATCCCTATGGAACATCCCCAATCCCTACAGATCAACCCCAAACCCTACGGAACAGACCCAGTCCATTCAGTTCTGCCCCTGTCCCTACAGATCCCCCCCCCAGTCCCATCACGGACACGTCCCGGATCCCCGCAGACCCCAAACTTCGTGGGACCCACGCTCGGGGGTCGGGAGCGGCCGCGCTCCCAGCCCCGCATTCCTCTGCTGCAATTACAGCCGGAGCGCCGGGCGGAGGGGGAATTTCCCAAAGGGTTTTCCTGGCGCCCGGACAAGGCTCGGACAATGAGAACATTTGACAGGGTGCCCAAACCCGCCGGAGCTTGGATACGCTCGGAGCCTCCCCCGTGCTGCTCCGGGGGAGGTTTGGGCAGCTTGGGGAGGTGGGGACGGCGCTGGGGGCTCTCACAAAACCCCCACAGCCCTCAAATCGGCTCGGCTGCTCCCAAAAAAATGCCAAGGTTTGAGCAGCACAAAGCCTGGCGGCACATTCCCGGTGGGATTGCTCCTGGAAACCCCAGGGGGAGGCACCAAACGCGCTTTGGAGACTCTCAGAGCTCGGATCGGTGTTTGAAAAGGGCTTTGCTGCCTTCAGCACTCCCTGCCTCGCTCCTCGGGGATCCAGGGGGCTTATCCTGGTTGTTCCAGGCCTGGGGGATGTTTGGGATGCAGAAGCCATCCCAACTTCCCAAAAGTGCCTTTGGAGCTCTCAGTGGGAATTCCCTCTGGAGCAGAGAGGCCTCTTGGTGCCCACGTGGCAGTGCCCAAATCAAACCGACCCAAAATCAGAGCACCCAACCCAAAATCAGAGCACCCAACCCAAAATCAGAGCACCCAACCCAAAATCAGAGCACAGGAGGATCCTCCAGAGATGCCAACCCCGTTCCCGAGGCTCGTTCACCTGCACAGAATCCATCCCAGCTTCCCAAAAGTGCCTTTGGAGCTCTCAGCTCCTCCTCAAATCCTCTCTGGGGATTTGCAGCAATCCCTGGGTGCTCCTGTGGCACCCAGAGAGGCTCCAGGGGGAGCAGGGAGGTCCCTGGGGTGCCCACATGGCAGTGCCCAAATCAAACCAACCCAAAATCAGAGCTCGGGAGGATCCTCCACAGACCCCAGCACCGTTCCGAGGCTCATTCACAGTTGTCACCTGCACAGAAGCCATCCCAGCTTCCCAAAAGTGCCTTTGGAGCTCTCAGTGGGAATTCCCTCTGGAGCAGAGAGGCCTCTTGGTGCCCACGTGGCAGTGCCCAAATCAAACCGACCCAAAATCAGAGCACAGGAGGATCCTCCAGAGATGCCAACCCCGTTCCCGAGGCTCATTCACCTCCACAGAATCCATCCCAGCTTCCCAAAAGTGCCTTTGGAGCTCTCAGCTCCTCCTCAAATCCTCTCTGGTGGATTTGCAGCAATCCCTGGGTACAGGGAGGCCCCTGGGTGCCCACAAGGCAGGGCCCAAATCAAAAACACCCAAAATCAGAGCTCGGAAGGCTCCTCCACAGATCCCAGCACCATTCCCGAGGCTCATTCACAGTTGTCACCTGCACAGAATCCATCCCAGCTTCCCAAAAATGCCCCAAAATTTCAAAGTTTAACCTTCAGATTTAGGGGAGCAGCTCAAGCCAGAGTTTGGGCCAGGATGCATTTGGAGCTCTCAGCTCTCAGTCCCTGCTGCCTCTCTGCTGGATTTGCAGCTCCTGTGGCACCCAGAGGGAATTCCCACTGGAGCTGGGAGGCCCCTGGGGTGCCCAAATCAAACCAACCCAAAATCAGAGCTCGGGAGGATCCTCCACAGATCCAGCACCGTTCCCGAGGCCCATTCCTGCTTTTCCCAGCTCCCAGGCATGGGATGGACACATGAGATTGACGAATCCAAGTGAGACGTGGACGCAAATAAAAACCCTCCAAGAGCTGGGGACGGACAGGAGGGATGGACAGATGGACAGGCAGATGGATGGACACTCCAGAGCAAAGCCTGGAACACCTCATTCCCCGCTGGGATCCTCATCAGGTGCATCCCAAGGAGGTGGGAGCAGCCTCAGGTTTTGGGGATCAGCGGCAGCTCCCCCTCCCCAGCCCCAAACTGGCTCCATCAGGCCCCAATTCCTGATGGATTTCTTAAACTTTAACCCTCAGATTTTGGGGGAGCAGCTCAAACCCTGGTGCATTTTTTAAACTTTAACCCTCAGATTTTGGAGAGCAGCTCAAACCCTGGTGCATTTTTTTAAACTTTAACCCTCAGATTTTGGGGAGCATCTCAAACCCTGGTGGATTTTTTTAACTTTAACCCTCAGATTTTGGGGGAGCAGCTCAAACCCCGGTGGATTTTTTAAACTTTAACCCTCAGATTTTGGGGAGCAGCTCAATTCCTGATGGATTTTTTAAACTTTAACCCTCAGATTTTGGGGGAGCAGCTCAAGCCCTGGTGGATTTTCTTAAATTTTAACCCTCAGATTTTGGGGGAGCAGCTCAAGCCCTGGTGCATTTTTTTAAACTTTAACCCTCAGATTTTGGGGAGCATCTCAAGCTGGATCTGCAAGGGATGGAGGATTGATGGTCTGGATGGGGCAGCAATGGGAGATGGATGGTCTGGATTAGGTTCAATGGTCTGAATCAGGCAGGGATGGGGGATCAAAGGTGGGGATCACTCAGGGATGGGGAATTGATGGTGTCGCTCTGGATCTGGATCAGTTCAATCGTCTGGATCAGCCAGGGATGGAGGATCAATGGTCTGGGTCTGGACTGGATCAAACTCAATGATCTGGATGGGGCAGGGATGGGGGATTGATGGTCTGGATGGGGCAGGGATGAGGATTGATGGTCTGGATCATTCAGGGATGGGGGATTGATGGTCTGGATGGGGCAGGGATGGGGGATTGATGGTCTGGATCTGGATCAGGTTCGATGGTCTGGATCTGGATCAGGTTCAATGGTCTGGATCAGCCAGGGATGGAGGATTGATGGTCTGGGTCTGGACTGGATCAAACTCAATGATCTGGATGGGGCAGGGATGGGGGATTGATGGTCTGGATCACTCAGGGATGGGGGATTGATGGTCTGGGTGTGGATCTGGATCAGGCTCAGTGGTCTGGACCAGCAGGGCATGGGGAGGTCAATGGTCTGGATGGGGCAGGGATGAGGGGTCAATGGTGGGGATCACTCAGGGATGGAGGATTGATGATCTGGATCTGGATCTGGGTCAGTTCAAGGGTCTGGGTCACTCAGGGAGGAGGGATTGATGATCTGGATGGGGCAGGGATGGGGATTGATGGTCTGGATCTGGATCAGGTTCAATGGTCTGGATGGGGCAGGGATGGGGAATTGCTGATCTGGGTCTGGACTGGATTAAACTCAATGGTCTGGATGGGGCAGGGATGGGGGAATTGATGATCTGGGTCTGGATCTGGGTCAGACTCAGTGTCTGGATCAGGCAGGGATAGAGGGGATTGATGGTCTGGGTATGGATCTGGATCAGGTTCAATGGTGTGGCCCTGGCAGGGATGAAGGGCCGATGGTCTGGATCACTCAGGGATGGGGGATTGATGTTCTGGATGGGGCAGGGGTGAGGATTGATGGTCTGGATCACTCAGGGATGGGGGATTGATGTTCTGGCTCCATCGGGGATCAGGGATGGATGTTCTGGCCCCAGCAGTGGAGCTGCAGCTGAGCCGCCCTGGGCAGTGCAGGGGCTGGACCCTGCTGAGGAGATCCCTGCTGCCCCCAGAGCTCGGGGCTGGGGGAGATGGGCTCAGGGTTCAGCGGCCAGGAGGGACCAGAGAGCAGGAATCAGCAGGGACAGGTGAGGATGGAGCCCCTTGGGGCTCTGTCCAGGGGCAAATTGAAGGAAGGATTAAACCACGCGCAGGAATCAGCAGGGACAGGTGAGGTTGAGCCCTTGGGGGGTTTGTCCAGGGGTAAAAGTGAAGCCGGGGTAAAACCACGAGCAGGAATGAGCAGGGACAGGTGAGGTTCAGCCCCCTGGGGTAAAAGTGAAGGAAAAGTGAAACCATCAGCCCCGCAGGGCCCACCCCAGCCCCCCTGGGAGGAGCCTTCTGTGGGCTCAAACCCATCTGGGCGGCTCCAGGGACACCACCCTGGGCACAAACTTGGCAAGGAAAGAGATGTCCCCAGGGCCTGCTCCCATCCCGCTGCTCCCTGGCACAGCCTGGCACAGCCTGGCACAGCCTGGCCCCTCTCATCCCCAGCAGGGACTCACCTGCAGCCAGTGTCCCTTTGCCACCCCGAGCTGTCCCCTGCCCCGGGCAGGGCCCTGAGTGCCACTGTCCCCTCCCAAGGGACACCCGAACCTGTCCCAAAAGTGTCCCCGAGCTGCTCTCCCTGTCTGGAGCCAGCCCAGCCCTGCTGCAGCTCTGCCACCCTCCCTGGGGACACACAGACACCGGGAGGGGACACTTTTTGAGCCACTCCGAGCACTCCCTGCCCTCTCATCTGAAAAGGGACCAGCTCTGGGCTCACCCTCCCTTTTTCTCAAAGCGAATTTTCCCCTTCTGGCAGGGAAAAAAAAACCCTCATTTTCCTGAGCGGCGCAGACACCTGAGAGCCCTCAGACCCCCTGGGCACCCCCACACACCTGAGAGCCCCCAGACCCCCTGGGCACCCCCACACACCTGAGAGCCCCCAAAGCCCCTCAGGAGCCCCCACACACCTGAGAGCCCCCAGACCCCCTGGGCACCCCCACACACCTGAGAGCCCCCAAAGCCCCTCAGGAGCCCCCACACACCTGAGAGCCCCCTGACCCCCTGGGCACCCCCACACACCTGAGAGCCCCCTGACCCCCTGGGCACCCCCACACACCTGAGAGCCCCCAGAGCCCCTCAGGAGCCCCCACACACCTGAGAGCCCCCAAAGCCCCTGGGCACCCCCAAAGCCCCTGGGCACCCCCACACACCTGAGAGCCCCCAGACCCCCTCAGGAGCCCCCACACACCTGAGAGCCTCCAAACCCCCTGGGCACCCCCCCACACCTGAGAGCCCCCTGGGCACCCCCACACACCTGAGACCCCCCAAACCCCCTCAGGAGCCCCCACACACCTGAGAGCCCCCAGACCCTCTGGGCACCCCCACACACCTGAGAGCCCCCAGAGCCCCTGGGCACCCCCACACACCTGAGAGCCCCCACACACCTGAGAGCCCCCAGACCCTCTGGGCACCCCCAGACCCCCTGGGCACCCCCACACACCTGAGAGCCCCCTGGGCACCCCCCACACACCTGAGAGCCCCCAGACCCCCTGGGAACCCCTAGACCCCCTGGGCACCCCCACACACCTGAGCGAACGGCGGCTCCAGGTGACGCCGAGCCCGCGGCATTTCCCCTCTCCCGGCCCTTAATCTGCTTTTCCCCGCTGACATCACCGCTCAGGTCGGCACACGCACCGCTCCCCTTATCTTTCTTTGGGATTACCTCATCGCAGAGGGCTCGCAGAGCCTTCCTCTCCCTCCCTCATCCTCCTCTCGCGGCTCGCAGCCGTAAGTTCGCGCGGAGGAAGGAGCGGCTGGATGCGGTTCCGGCTCCGCCGATTCCCCCCGCACCTTTCCAGCATCCAGCGGCTCCAAACCCGCTCGGAGCCCTTCGCAAACCGGACCGCACCTTCCGCGGGGTTTATTCCCACCCAAACAATGCCCGAGGGTCTCACACGCACTGCCCCGGTGATGAAAAAAACTTCAATTCCCCATTCCAGCCCCGCAACGCAAGAGTTAACGAGCTCACGTGTAATTAACTGCTAACTACGTTAACATGTGTTGCATGGAATTCTCTGTCAACATAAATAAAGGGAATACAGCGCGAATAAACCACGCAGAAATTCATTTTGGCCAGTTCGGGGTTATTTTCACCCAAAACAAAGCCAGTTTCATTATGGGTTTTTTTTTTTTCCCCCCCACAGCATGCCACAACCACAACACCTCCACGACAACTAAACCCGCATATTCCATATATTGATATTATATTAAACCCACATTTTCAGCTCGGGATGCTCAGGGCTGGGGATGCTGCCCAGGTGGGGAACGGGGGGGGATGCCGGAACGGGCCGAGCGTCCCCCGGGTGCCCCCACGCACCCAAGTCCCGCAGGAAACAAAGAAAACCAGAGAAAAACACCCCCCAAAAAAAAAAATAAAAATAAAAAAGCCGTCTTACTTTTGGTGGTTTTTTTTTCCTTTCCTCCTCTTTTTTTTTTTTTTTTTTAGGTTTTCTTTTCCCTTCCTTTCTCGTCCCGCGGGACTCCAGCGATTCTTTTTCTTTTCTTTTTTTTTTTTTTTTTTTTTTTGGGAGGGAGGAAGAAAATCCTGCGAAGCAACTACTTCGGGAGGCACCGGGGAGGGCTCGGCCGAGGCGGAGGAGCGGAGGAACAAAAGCCCGAGGAGCGGCGGTGCTGCCGAGCGAGGTGCCCCGCTAATTGTGCGCGGGGATTGCGAGGCTGCGGGGCGGGAGGGGGCGGGCGAAGGGGCGATGGGGAGAGGCCTCTCCATCCCTCCATCCCTCCATCCCTCCCTCCTGCCAGCCCCGAGCTTTGCTGCTGCATAAATTATCATCTCCTGGCGCTGCATCTCTCGCCTCCCGAGCCGCGCATCCCCGGCAATTTCCCATTCCCCGCGCGGTGGATGCGGTACCCGGGGCACTGCCCCCCATCCTGGGCACCGATTCCTCCTTTTCCCTCCTCTTCCCTCCTTTTCCCTCCTTTTTCCTCCTTTCCCCTCCTCTTCCCTCCTCTTCCCTCCTTTCCCCTCCTTTTCCCTGCTCTTCCCGGCTTTCCCATCTCGTTTTTCTCCCTTTCCCCCTTCCTGCTTTGTCTCCGGCCCCAGACACAAAAGAGCCTCTCTGTGACCTGGGAGGAGAAAAATTCCCTTTTTTTTTTTTTTTTCCCAAGGGGAAAATTAAAAAATAAAAAAAAAATAAAAAGCCCACCCGAGCTCCCCCCGGTGCGCGCTTTGAGCAGGGAGGGAATTAAAAAAAAAAAAAAAAAAAATTAAAAATAACCGGGCTGGTTCGGGCTGGGAGTTCATTGCTGCCCTAATGAGTGTAATTAGCGGGGTGAGGGTGGAAGCGGATTCCCCTGGAGGTTTTTTTTGGGGGGGAAAACGGCGTTTTCCCACTTCCAGGAGCTGTCCCTGGATCACCTCAGCCAGGATTAAATCCCAAACCCATCCCGAGTCCTGCGGGGCTTGGCAAAGCAAAGCAAAGCAAAGTCGGATTTGGGACTTTTTGGGGGGTTTTTTTCTGTCATTTTCCAGGCTCGTTGCTGTCCCTGCACCTCAGCGCTCCCAAATCCCGGCTGGCAGCGGAATAACGGGGGATCCAGGGGGGATTGAAGGGCTCGGGAGGCAGATCCTCCTCCTGTGGCATCACCTCAGCCCTGGCAGTGCCAGCAGTGCCCCGGGCACACGGGAGATGCCTGCGGGTGGGCAAGGACGCTCTCTGCCCTCTAAATAACTCCAAAAATCCCAATTTTAGCCGCTCATTTTGGCTGCAGGGGTGCGGTGAGGATGGAAAAGGGCCCGTCCTGAGCATCCTCCCCTTAAATAAAGGTGGGATAATTGATGGATTCCCCCGGTGAGCCGGGCAGCTCATTAACTGCCGGGCCTAATGAGCTGCTGGGGTTGTCCAAGGAGCCAGGAGGGTTGGGATAATGTTGGATCCGGGCATGGGATGGCTGGTCCAGGAGTGTGCTGAGCCCTCTCCAGCATCTGCTCCGCTCTGACATTGTGCTCACTTGGACTTTTATTTTATTTTACTTTATTTATTTTATTTTATTTTACTTTATTTTACTTTATTTTATTGTTTTATTTTACTTTATTTTATTTTATGATATTTTATTTTACTTTATTTTACTTTATTTTACTTTATTTTACTTTATTTTACTTTATTATATTTTATTATATTTTTTATTTTATTTTACTTAATTTTATTTTATTTTACTTTATTTTACTTTATTTTATTGTTTTATTTTACTTTATTTTATTTTATGATATTTTATTTTACTTTATTTTACTTTATTTTATTTTACTTTATTTTATTTTATTTTACTTTATTTTATTTTATTTTACTTTATTTTACTTTACTTTTTTATTTTACTTTATTTTATTTTACTTTACTTTATTTTACTTTACTTTATTTTACTTTACTTTATTTTACTTTATTTTACTTTACTTTATTTTACTTTATTTTATTTTACTTTACTTTATTTTATTTTACTTTATTTTACTTTACTTTATTTTACTTTATTTTACTTTACTTTATTTTATTTTACTTTATTTCATTTTATTCTACTTTACTTCATTTTATTTTTTTAATTGTCTTGACCCCCCTCATTTGCATAATCCCCCACAATGCAGCGCGGCGGGACTTTTGCTCTGAGCTAATAAATAGACGACAAAAATAAACGTGTCATGTAAGATTTGCTTCCATCGCCTCGCCTCTGTGAGGGAGCTTTGCGCCAGCCGGGAACGACGCTGCCGGCGTGGATCTCCCAGGCTCTGCCAGCCCGGCCTTCCCCGAGCTCCTGGTGCCCAACTTTTGCCAGATGTTTCCAGCAGAACTTGGAAAAAGCGGCTGTGGAACACCGGGATGCGCTCCTGGCACCTCGGGAATTTCTCCCAAAGCGCTTCGCCCCGCCACAATATCAAAAATATCAAAGTATCAAAAGCCAAAAATCTCCAAAAATCTCTCACCATGGGGTGGGGGCACACAGGGAAGCAAAATTATTGCCACACGTTTTGGGGGTTTAGAGGAATTCAGGGGTTTTTCTCATCCAGCTCATCCCAGGGGTTTCCCTTTGCTATAAAATGTGCAGAAGAAAGAGAAAAATGGGAAAGGGAAAGGAAAAGAGAAAGGGGGGAAAGGGATAAAAAGGGGAAAAAGGGAAGGAGAAGGTAAAAAAAGGGGAAAAGGGAAAAAAGGAAAAGAGGGAAGGGAAAAGCAAAAAGGAGAGAAGGGAAAAGGATGGATGGATGGATGGACGGATGGATGGATGGATGGATGGACGGATGGACGGATGGATGATGGATGGATGGATGGATGGATGGATGGATGGATGGATGGATGGATGGATGGATGGATGGATGGACGGATGGATGGATGGATGGATGGATGGATGGATGGATGGATGGATGAGTTTCAAGCACAAAATCCCTGGTTTTGTGTCCAGGCAGGCGGCTGAGGTGTTTTAATTTTTGGAGGGTTGAATTCAGGATTCTGGAGCGCTGTGATTTCCTCGGTGGTGTTGAATTACTGATGAAATTCATTCCCTGAGCTGAGAAAAGGAGTTTGAATATCCGAGTGGGCTCAGGAAATTCACCTTTTTCATGCAGGATTTCCCCCTCTGTTCCACAAAAATTTGTCCCCTTCCAAGAAATTGGCTGGATGGAGCTCGGGATATTGGTGGGAACAGCAGAGATCCCACCCCAAAGCAATCAAAGGAGGTTCCAGGTGTCAAAAATAGGAATTTAAAATAAATTTGCTGGGTGTTTATAATGAATTTCCCAGGATGGAACTCGGCTGGAAGATCCCTGGAATGCAGAGGAGCCCTGGAATGTTGAGGACATTGGGGTGTGATGGAGCAGCGAGAGCCCTCAGATCCCTGGAGGTGTGGAAGGGATAGTTCCTTTGACATCCCTCACATTTCACACCTGGTGCATTCCAGCAGTTGGGTTTTTCCTTTTTTTCCCCTCTTTTCCCCCTCTTTTTTCCTCATTTTCCCTCATTTTTCCTCATTTTCCCTCATTTTCCCCTCTTTTTTCCCTCCTTTTTCCCCTTTTTTCCCTCCTTTTTCCCCCTTTTTCCCGTTTTCCCCCCTTTTTCCCCCTTTTCCCCCCTTTTTCCCCCCTTTTTCCCCCCTTTTTCCCCTTTTTTTCCCTCCTTTTCCCCTTTTTTTCCCCTTTTTTTCCCCCTTTCTTCCCCCTTTTTCCCCTTTTTTTCCCCCTTTCTTCCCCTTTTTCCCCCCAGCTTTGTGATCCTGGACGATTCTCAGCCCTGACCAAAGAACACTTCAGCGTTTTTGCTGAGAAAAGCCTGAAAACACCAAAACAACCCTGAAGGCTAAAAGCCACGAGAGAAATAAAAAAATTAAAATTAAAAATAAAAATAAAAATCGAGGTTGCTTATTTTTCTTTTCAACCCTGACCCCATTTCAACTCATTTCTATGGCTGGCTCTGGAGTGGGAGATGGAAAATCCACAACAAATCCTCCCCCAGCTCATCCTGGTGGTGAAATCTTCATCCCCGTGGTGTGGATCTGCACCAGATCCGTGTGCTGGGATGGGAGAAGGGAGCTCTGGGAGGATGAGGATGAGGATGAGGATGGGAGGAAGGGAAAAACCAGCGGGAATGAGACAAGACAAGGCCTGGATGGCTGTGGAGTCTCCCTGCAGGATGCTGAGAATAATTTCCCTTTTTCCCCACAGCGCCAGGGCGAGAGGATGGGATCATCAGTCTTCATTACACGGCCAGAATGGGCTCTGTCAGGTTCTGCTGTGAAAACAATCCATATTGCCCTGGCCTGGCTGCCCACAGCTCCCAGCAGGAGCTGCAGGCACAGGGTGGGCACTGGGATGTGCCAAGGTGGGCACCGGGACATGCCAGGGACAGCCAAGGTGCCCACCATGGGCTGGGGGCACACAGGAAGGTAAAATTATTGCCACACGTTTTGGGGGTTTAGAGGAATTCAGGGGTTTTTCTCATCCAGATCCTCCCAGGGGTTTCCTTTTGACATAAAATGTGCAGAAGAAATAGAAAAATGGGAAAGGGAAAGGAAAAGAGAAAGGAGGGAAAAGGGGGGAAAGGGATAAAAAGGGGGGAAAGGGAAGGAGAAGGTAAAAAAGGGGGGAAAGGGAAAAAAAAGGAAAAGGAAGGGAAGGGAAGGGAAGGGAAGGGAAGGGAAGGGAAGGGAAGGGAAGGGAAGGGAAGGGAAGGGAAGGGAAGGGAAGGGAAGGGAAGGGAAGGGAAGGGAAGGGAAGGGAAGGGAAGGGAAGAGCAAAAAGGAGAGAAGGGAAAAGAGGAAGGAAGGAAGGAAGGAAGGAAGGAAGGAAGGAAGGAAGGAAGGAAGGAAGGAAGGAAGGAAGGAAGGAAGGAAGGAAGGAAGGAAGGAAGGAAGGAAGGAAGGAAGGAAGGAAGGAAGGAAGGAAGGAAGGAAGGAAGGAAGGAAGGAAGGAAGGAAGGAAGGAAGGAAGGAAGGAAGGAAGGAAGGAAGGAAGGAAGGAAGGAAGGAAGGAAGGAAGGAAGGAAGGAAGGAAGGAAGGAAGGAAGGAAGGAAGGAAGGAAGGAAGGAAGGAAGGAAGGAAGGAAGGAAGGAAGGAAGGAAGGAAGGAAGGAAGGAAGGAAGGAAGGAAGGAAGGAAGGAAGGAAGGAAGGAAGGAAGGAAGGAAGGAAGGAAGGAAGGAAGGAAGGAAGGAAGGAAGGAAGGAAGGAAGGAAGGAAGGAAGGAAGGAAGGAAGGAAGGAAGGAAGGAAGGAAGGAAGGAAGGAAGGAAGGAAGGAAGGAAGGAAGGAAGGAAGGAAGGAAGGAAGGAAGGAAGGAAGGAAGGAAGGAAGGAAGGAAGGAAGGAAGGAAGGAAGGAAGGATCAGTTTCAAGCACAAAATCCCTGCCTGTCCCTGTCCCCATCACGTCCCTGTCACCCCCAGGGCATCTCCAGCCTGACGGGACGCTCCGGGCGCTCTCCCCCGTTTATCACGGGGATCTCCGGGCATTTTTACCAAGGCCAGATGAATTTCGGGGAGCTCCGGGCTCCGCTTTGCCCCGGCAGCGGCTCCGGCCCCGCATCCTCCCGCTGCCACCGCTGGGATTCGATCCCGCGGGGCTGCTCCTGATTAACGGGACTCATTTCTGCTCGAGAGAAGGTTTGAAATGCGCAGCCGAGGGGAATGGAGCGCAGAGGGTTCCCCCCAATCGCCGCTGCCCCGGAGTGGCTGCTGTTGGCATTTCCCAGCCCGGGGATGGGCTGAGCAGCCTCGCTGGCCCCGTTTCAGCGCGGCAGAAGGGGCGGGAGGCGGGGCGGGAGCGGGGATGGGAGGGGGGATGAGTTGGGGACCCCCGGACCCGGGATGGACGGGGAAGGGACCCCCGGGCCCGCGGTGCCCGGCCCCGCTCAGCGGCACCGGGGGGAAAGGGGGAACGCGGCGGGGGACAAGGGGGACACACGGGGGACACTCGGGAACACGGGGTGACATGGGGGGCACACACAGGAACGTGGGAGGCAGGAGGGGGACACACCCAGGGACACAGAGGGGACACGGGGGGACACGGGGGACACACCCAGGGACACCCAGGGACACCCAGGGACACGGAGGGGACACGGGGGGACACGGGGGACACACCCAGGGACACCCAGGGACACGGAGGGGACACGGGGGGACACACAGGAACATGGGAGACACAACAAGGGACACGGAGGGAACACAGAGGGGACACGGGGGACACACCCAGGGACACCCAGGGACACGGAGGGGACACGGAGGGGACACGGAGGGGACACACAGGAACATGGGAGACACAACAAGGGACACGGAGGGAACACAGAGGGGACACGGGGGACACACCCAGGGACACCCAGGGACACGGAGGGGATACGGGGGTGACACACAGGAGCATGGGAGGTACGGAGGGACATGTGGGGGACATGGAGCAGACACGGAGGGGACACGGCAGGGACACCCAGGGACACAGCAGAGATACCCAGGGACACCTAAGGACATGAAGGGGACACCCAGGGACACGGGAGGGACATGGGGGACACGGGATACACCCAGGGACATGGGGGGGGACACCCAGAGACACCCAGGGACATGGGGGGGACACTCAGGAACACGGGGGGACACAGAGGAGACACCCAGGGACACCTAGGGACATGGGGGGGACACTCAGGAACACGGGGGGGGCACAGAGGAGACACCCAGGGACACCTAGGGACATGACGGGGACACACCCAGGGACACGGAGGGGACATGGGGGGACACAGAGGAGACACGGGGGGACACACAGGGACACGGGGGGACACGCAGGAACATGGGAGACATGGAGCAGACACGGAGGGGACAAAGGGGACACACCCAGGAGCATGGGGGGACACATGGGGGGACACGGAGAGGACACGGGGGGACACACAGAAACCTGGGAGACACGGAGAGACACGTGGGGGACATGGAGGGGACACGGGGGGAACACACGGGGGGGTGGATTTACCCAGGGACACGGGGGGGACATTGAGACACACAGGGGGGACATGGAGGGACACTCGGGGGACACCCAGGAACATGGGGGGGACACCCAGGGGGCGACATTCAGGAACACAGGGAGACACACAGGGGGGACATGGAGGGACACGTGGGGGACACCCAGGAACATGGGGGGGACACCCAGGGGGCGACATTCAGGAACACAGCGAGACACACGGGGGGGAGACACGGAGAGGGCACGGGGGGACACGAGGGGGCAGCCTCGTGAGTCTAAAGGTGAAGGAAAAGCGGGAGCCCCACCTGCCGTGGGGTCGGGAGTCCGTGTCCCCCTCCGTGAGTCCAGCCAGGGCTCTGCCCTCCTGTCCCCAGCCTGCGGTGACACCTCCTGGGTGTCCCCTGTCCCCGTTCCCTGTGTCACAGGCTCTCCGGGTGCTCTCGGAGGGGCAGAAGGGGTTGCACCCCCTGTCACCCCACGTCTGTGCCCCACAGAGAAGCTGCCCCACATCGGGGCTCTGCGGGATGTGTGGCAGCCCCGGAATCGCGGGAGATCCCCCCCGACCCCTCCGGCGGCTCCCTGGGGCCTCGGCGTCTCCTTTTCAATTTATTTTTATAAGGAAGCAGAAAAAGAGAGAGAGAGAGAGGGAGGGAGGGGGAGAGGGAGTCACATCCTAATCTGGCAAAATGTCAGGGAGTGATTCAGAGAAGAGGCAGCGGCAGAGAGAGGCAGCCCACACAGGAGACTTGTTTCTGATTTCCAAATGTCAGCATGTCCTTTAATTAAATGCTGATTAACAGGGGACGTGCTCCCCTGCGCCGGGGCTGCTGCTGCTGCTGCTGCAAATCCCGGCTCTGGCGCCCCTGGGATGGGCTCTGGGCACACCAGTGGTGCCTCGGGGTTTGGGTTTTCTGATTTTTCAGAATTTCAGTGTGTGGGTCTGGGTTTCGTACCAGGGGACGGTGAGCTCTGATCACAGAGACAAAACAATTCCTGCTCTCCAGCTGGGGACCAAGGAAAAATGATCCAAATCTCAGGCCCAGGAGCACAAACAGCGTGGGCTGGAGAGAGGAAAACAAAAAGGAGGATGGGACTTGATAACCTAAAGCTGGAATTGCACAATTAACCCCGATGTGCAAACGGAGCAGGGCTGATAAAAGTGACAGACCCCGCGAGCAGCGGTGGCTGTGACCCCATTTTGTGGCCACGCTTCCCACGCGTCTCCTGCCATCTCCACACTCTGCCCGTGCCACACGTCCCTGCCAGTGCCACCAAAGCCTCTCTGTGTCACCTTCGGATGGGTGAGATGGGGTGACCAGGGGCTCTGGGTGTCCCTGTCCCCATTCCCTGTGTCACAGGGTCTCAGGGTGCCACATCTCCCTGTGTGACAGGATGTCTGGGTGTCCCCTGTCCCCGTTCTCTGTGTCACAGGATCTCTGGGTGTCTCTGTCCCCATTCTCTGTGTCACAGGGGCTCTGGGTGTCCCTGTCCCCATTCCCTGTGTGACAGGATCTCTGGGTGTCCCTGTCCCCATTCCCTGTGTGACAGGATGTCTGGGTGTCCCTGTCCCTGTTCTCTGTGTCACAGGATCTCTGGGTGTCCCTGTCCCCATTCCCTGTGTCACAGGATCTCTGGGTGTCCCTGTCCCCATTCCCTGTGTCACAGGGGCTCTGGGTGTCTCTGTTCTCTGTATCACAGGGTCTCAGGGTGCCACATCTCCCTGTGTGACAGGATGTCTGGGTGTCCCCTGTCCCCGTTCTCTGTGTCACAGGGGCTCTGTGTCTCCTCTGTCCCCATTCCCATAGGGGCTCTGGGTGTCACATCTCCCTGTGTCACAGGATCCCTGAGTGTCCCCTGTCCCTGATCCCTGTGTCACAGGGGCTCTGGGTGTCCCATCTCTCCATTCCCTGTGTCACAGGGTCGCTGGGTATCCCCTGTCCCCATTCTCTGTGTCACAGCATCTCTGGGTGTCCCATCTCTCCATTCCCTGTGTCACAGAAGCTGTGGGTGCCACATCTCCCTGTGTCACAGGATCTCTGGGTGTTCCTGTCCCCATTCCCTGTGTGACAGGGATTCTGGGTGTCCCCTGTCCCTGTTCTCTGTGTGACAGGACCTCTGGGTGTCCCCATTCCCTGTCCCCTGTGTCACAGGGTCGTAGGGTGTCCCCTGCCCCCATCCCTTATGTCACAGGGGTTCTGGGTGTCCCCATTCTCTGTGTCACAGGGGCTCTGAGTGTTCCCCTATCCTTGTCCCCTGTGTCACAGGGTCTCCAGGTGTCCCCTGTCCCCATTCTCTGCATCACAGGGACTCTGGATGCCGCAGCTCCCTGTGCCACAGGGGCTCTGACTGTCTCCTATCCCTGTTATCTGTGTCACAGGGTCTCTGGGTGTCCCATCTCCATGTCCCCTGTGTCACAGGATGTCTGGGTGTCCCCATTCTCTGTGTCACACGGTCTCTTGGTGTCCCCTGTCCCTGTGTCACTGGGTCTCAGGGTGCCACATCTCCCTGTGTCACAGGGGCTCTGAGTGTCCCCTGTCCCCATTCCCTTTGTAACGGGGTCTCAGGGTGTCCCTGTCCCTATTCCCTATGTCATAGGATCTCTGGGTGTCCCCTGTCCCTATTCTCTGTGCCACAGCATCTCTGGGTGTCCCATCTCTCCATTCCCTGTGCCACAGCATCTCTGGGTGTCCCATCTCTCCATTCCCTGTGTCACAGCATCTCTGGGTGTCCCCATTCCCTGCGTGACAGGAGCTCAGGGTGTCCCTGTCCCTATTCCCTATGTCATAGGATCTCTGGGTGTCCCATCTCTCCATTCCCTGTGCCACAGCATCTCTGGGTGTCCCCATTCCCTGTGTGACAGTAGCTCAGGGTGTCCCTGTCCCCGTCCCAGTGCCATGTGCTGCTCACACCAAGTTCTCCCTCTCCCAGCGCCCGCTGCCGGTTCCATCTCCAGGCGCCACCTGATGGCACCAGCTCCGGGGAGGGTTTGTTGGCCAACATTCCCCAGCCACAGGAACCAGCTCCGAGGCTGGAAATGGGAAATGGGGACACCGAGGGCAGCCCTGGCACAGCCCCTGCCCCGTGCCCACCCAGAGCAAACCCGAGCCTAAAGAAAGCACGGCCAGCTCCTCTCTTCTTCCCGGGACAACAAAAGTCCCAGGGCCAGACAGGGCAGAGGCTCCAGGCTGGGAGAGCCCCTGGATCCTCCTGTGAGCTCAGCAGGGATGGATTTACCCTGGAATGAGCCACCCTGGTCCCCAGGGATGGATTTACCCACCAGCATCCCTGGAAGGAGCCACCCTGATCCCCAGGGATGGATTTACCAGCCAGGATGGTAATGAGCCACCCTGGCCGTGCCTGGCTCCCCAGGGATGGATTTAGCAGCCAGGATCCCTGGAATGAGACACCCTGGACACACTTTCCTCCCCAGGGATGGATTTACCAGCCAGGATGGTAACGAGCCACCCTGGCCATGTCTAGATCCCCAATGGTGGATTTACCAGCCAGGATCCCTGGAATGAGCCACCCTCATCCCCAGGGATGGATTTACCAGCTGGAAGGAGTCATCCTGGTCATGCTTTTCTCCCCAAAGGTGGATTTATCAGCTGGGATCCCTGGAATGAACCAACCTGGCTATGCCTGGCTCTCGAGGGATGGATTTACCAGCCAGGATCCCTGGAATGTGCCAAGCTAGCCGTGCTTGTCCCCAGGGATGGATTTACCCACCAGGATCCCTGGAATGGACCAACCTGGCTGGGCCTGGCTCTCCAAGGATGGATTTACCAGCCAGGATCCCTGGAATGGACCAACCTGGCTATGCCTGGCTCTCGAGGGATGGATTTACCAGCCAGGATCCCTGGAATGAGCCAACCTGGCCATACCTGGATCCCCAGGGATGGATTTACCCACCAGGATCCCTGGAATGGACCAACCTGGCTATGCCTGGCTCTCGAGGGATGGATTTACCAGCCAGGATCCCTGGAATGAGCCAACCTGGCCATACCTGGATCCCCAGGGATGGATTTACCCACCAGGATCCCTGGAATGGACCAACCTGGCTATGCCTGGCTCTCGAGGGATGGATTTACCAGCCAGGATCCCTGGAATGCGCCCAGCTGGCCGTGCTTGTCCCCAGGGATGGATTTACCAACCGGGATCCCTGGAATGAGCACATCTGGCCACATCTGGCTCCCCAAGAGTGGATTTACCATCCCAGGATCCCCGGAATGAGCCACCCTGGCCGTGCCTGGCTCCAGAGCCCACCCAGCCCGCGGGGACCACCCTGTCCTGCTGCTCTCCTCTCTCCCGATTTTACCACTCTCAGGGAGCACCAAACCCCCCAAAATGAAGAGATGGAGGGACTGCAGCCGAGTGTGGGTGCTGGGAGGGACCGAGAGGGGAGAGCACGCACAGGGGGAGGGGAGGTGGCGGCGCTGAGGAAGGAGGGGAGGGGAGGAATCATTCCGAGCGAGCCAGATTTCCACATTCCCCCTGCTGGAAAATTAAAGTTTGCATCCCGAATGCGATCGCTGTCGGCTCCCTGGCTCGGAAGGCACGTACCTGGTTGGCTCAGGGTCCGTGCTGGCTACCTGTCAGCAGGCTGTGCCTTCTGTTCCCGCTGAGCAGCATCTCTGCTCGGCTCGGCTCGGCTCGGCTCGGCTCGGCTCGGCTCGGCTCGGCTCAGCGAGGGAGTTCAAAGCTGCAACTCGAGCACTCGAGGGTGTGCGGGGAGATGGACGCGCTCGCTGAGCATGAACAGCAGCCATTGGCTCTGCCTGGCCCGGCTGCTCTGCTCAGCTGGGCTGGGCTGGACGTGTGTCATCCTTCCCCTCGGCACGGCACGGCACGGCGCGGGGATTCACCCGGGAGAAGGAGTGGCGTTGAGGGGTTAACCCAGGAGAAGGAGGCGCAGAATTGAGAGGGTTAACCCGGGAGAAAGCGGGCAGGGTTGAGAGGGTTAACGCAGGAGAAGGAGGGCAGAGTTGAGGAGGTTAACCCGGGAGAAAGAGGCTCGGGATTGAGGGGGGTAAATCCTGGGAAAGAGGGGCATTATTGAGGGGGACAGCCCTGGGAAGGAGGGGAGTTATCCCGGGAGGATGAGCCCGTTATCCCGAGGGGCTGAACTCTGGGGAACGACTCCCTTTATCCTGCTGGGATAACTCCTGGGAAGCTCTCTCTTTCTCCCACTGGGATAACTCATGAGAAGTTCTCCCTTTATCCCGGGAGGATAACTGACAGGAATCTCTGGGATAACTGACAGGAATCTCTCCCTTTATCCAATTGGGATAACTGACAGGAATCTCTCCCTTTATCCCGGGAGATAACTGACAGGAATCTCTCCCTCTATCCCGGGGGATAACTGACAGGAATCTCTGGGATAACTGACAGGAATCTCTCCCTTTATCCCGGGAGATAACTGACAGGAATCTCTCCCTTTATCCCGGGGGATAACTGACAGGAATCTCTCCCTCTATCCAACTGGGATAACTGACAGGAATCTCTCCCGTTATCCCAGGGGATAACTGACAGGAATCTCTCCCTTTATCCCGGGAGATAACTGACCGGAATCTCTCCCTTTATCCCGGGAAGATAACTGACCGGAATCTCTCCCTTTATCCCGGGAAGATAACTGACAGGAATCTCTCCCTTTATCCCGGGAGATAACTGACCGGAATCTCTCCCTTTATCCCGGGAAGATAACTGACAGGAATCTCTCCCTTTATCAGGAATCTCTCCCTTTATCAGGAATCTCTCCCTCTATCCCGGGAGGATAACTGACAGGAATCTCTCCCTTTATCCCGGGAGATAACTGACAGGAATCTCTCCCTTTATCCCGGGAGATAACTGACAGGAATCTCTCCCTTTATCCCGGGTCTGGCCCGCCCGCAGCTCGCACCAGCCCGGGGCAGTTACGGACGCCGCTCCCGACGCTCCGCTCCCTCCCGGGGACGCACGGCATATGGTGCCTGAGTTTTAATTTCCTCGGCTCGTGTGGAGGCTGGCAGGTTCCTCACAGGCCTCTGATTAACCCCGGGCGGGTGGTGCCGTGCCAAGTGTCCGTATGGGCTGGACAAGGCGCTTGCCATCCCTCCGCTCCCCATTTCCTGCTCATTAACGGGGAGCGCTCCGCCTGAGCCCCGGCCCGGGGAGAGGGAGCTGAGTCCTGGTTGTCTTTAAAGCCTCCTCTCCCCGCGTTGTGGCACGAAGAGGAGCCTGGCTGTGCCTCTTTTCAAGCCCTGTTACCTGTCAGGATTTGCCATGTGGAATGATTCAAGCAGCAGCCATGGCAGAATCGCGGTTTTCTCTCCCGGGCTCCCTGCAAACACGAGTGGAGTTTCACTGGGAAAGCTTCCACTGCAGCCAAACCCGCTTTTCCTGTGAAATTTGAGGTCCTTAATTCCATGGGAAATTACAGAATTCGCACAATGACCGGGTTGGAAGAGACTTCAAGATCATGGAATCCAACCCAGCCCTGACACCTCAACTAAACCCTGGCACCCAGTGCCACATCCAGTCTGTTTTAAACACATCCAAGCTCAAATAATGCTGGGTAGGGAACGCAGAATTCACAGAATGACCAGGCTGGAAGAGACTTTAAAGATTATCGAATCCAACCCAGCCCCAACACCTCAGCTAAACCCTGGCACCCAGTGCCACATCCAGGATTTTAAGACAGTTTTTAAATTCGTGCATCCCTCTGACAGTTCCAAGGCACCGCCGTTCCCAACAGCACAAACCGAGCTGCAGGGCTGCTCATCCTCTGGCGCGAATTCCCGATTCCTCTCGGGAATTCCCTTCACAGCAGCCTGGTGGCGTCCCCCGGCAGGATTCCGATGTCACCTCAGTGCGGGATCCTCACGGAGCACCCCTCGGGTGGGTTGTGGGGAGCAGCTGCTCCTCGGGGAGGATTTGGGGTGAGCCCAGCTCGGGTCCCCCACTGCAGCACCCTCAGGGCGCTCTGCTCCTCCCCCTGGCATCGTCAGAAGGAAAATCCCGAGTTTCTGAAGAAAAAAAAGGAGCCTGGCAAAAGAGTTTGCTGTCTTCATGGGTTTTGGTTTCTAACAGTAGCAAAAACTGCTATAAACGCCATTGGTTTATGTGACAAAATAAAGCGGAGTCTTGCTCGTGGCCAGCCAAGCCCCTTCCTTGGGACAGAACTTTTCCCGGAGCCCCCGGGCTCTCCCAGGCCGGCGTTTCTGCACAGGGCCGCGAGGTGGAAGCATTTTCCCAAAACTGCCGCCGTCTCCGCGGGGCTGGGGACAAGGCTGGGGACAAGGCTGGGGACAGGGGTGGCCGTGGGTGGCGAGAGGAGCTGGGGAGGGATCAAGGAGGGACACGGGGGGAAAGCTCCTTCTCCAGCTGCAACTCTCTGTGATGGGAACTGCCCGGCATCCAGGGAAACATGTCCTGTGTCTCGTGTCCTGTGTCCCTGTGTCTCGTGTCCTGTGTCCTTGTGTCCTGTGTTCTTCTGTCCCATGTCCTGTCCTTATGTCCCTATGTCCCATTTCCTGAGTCCTTGTGTCTCTGTGTCCTGTGTCCCATGTCCCTGCGTCCCTGTGTCTCATGTCCCTGTGTCCTGTGTCCCTGTGTCCCCATGTCCTCATGTCCATGTGTCCCTGTGTCCCTCTGTCTGATGTCCCTGTGTCTCATGTCCTATGTCCCATGTCCCTGTGTCTCCATGTCTCTATGTCCATGTGTCCCATGTCCCTATGCCCCCATGTGCCTGTGTCCCTGTCCCTGTGTCCCATGTCCCTGTGTCCCTGTGTCCCCCTGTCCCTGTGTCTCTGTGTCCTTCTGTCCCCATGTCCTGTGTCTCATGTCCCTGTGTCCCTGTGTTCCATGTCCCATATCCCATGTCCTGTGTCCCACATTCCCATGTCCCTGTGTCCCTGTCCCTGTGTCCCATGTCCCTGTGTCCCTGTGTCCCCTTGTCCCTGTGTCTCTGTGTCCTTCTGTCCCCATGTCCCCATGTCCTGTGTCTCATGTCCCTGTGTCCCTGTGTTCCATGTCCCATATCCCATGTCCTGTGTCCCACACTCCCGTGTCCCTGTGTCCTTGTATTCCTGTGTCCCTGCGTCCTGTGTTCCTCTGTCCCATGCCCCTGTTTCCTTCTGTCCCTGTGTCCCCGTGTCCTCCTGCCTCCTAAAATCCCGAACATTGCAGACACCACAGCTGGGCTGGCACGGGAGTGAGGGTGGCACAGTGCCCACCCTGCTCCCACTCATCCCAGAGCCTTTCCCAAACTCATCCCTGCCATCCCTGCCCTCAGGGATTTCTCCTCACTGCTCCTCCATTCCCACATCCAGCCCTGCTGCTGCTCCAGCCCATCCTTGCTCTTTATTTTGGAAACATTCTCCCATCCATCATCCCTGTTGAAGTTTATGCCTGCACCAATGTTTTGGGAAGCCAGAGCTGGGCTGGATTCCTGGTTTGGGCTGAAAATAGCTGAGCAGGCTGTGAGTCAAACTGCAAATTCTGGCTGAGCATCCCGAGGCTGTGCCAGGGAGTCCCTTCCTGGTGCCACCCAAGCTGTTCCTGCTGTGCTGTGCCAGCCCCTGCCACAGCTCCTCCTGCTCCATCCACCTTTGGAGTGTTATTTCCTTTGGGAAGGGAAATTAAATCTTGCACCTCTGTTCCCAACCCCTGGCTGTTGCTGGGCCCAGTCCAAGCAGGGACTCCCAGTTTGTGGCAGCAGGAAAGCACCAGGCCCTTTGCTGCTGTGTCCTAGCAGGGAGAAAGATCTGCTGGGTTTGCTCAGACACATTTCCCTGCAGGACTTTGGCCTTGCTGCCTGTTGGGAGCTGCTCAGAGCCCTGGGTGTGCTCCCCCAGCCCTTCCCTGGAGCGTTCAGCTCCAGCTCACCCCGTGACCTGCCTGGGAAGGGGAAGTTTGGCAGTGATTCATGGAGAGATGGATGGTTCCCTGAAAAAAAAACCAGCCTATCTCCTCCCCGTGCTTTGAGCAGGGTGATAGGGGACAAGGTTCACTCACAGGAGCAAACTGTGGTTCTTGTGAAACTGCTGGGGTGGTTTAACCCCTGGGAAACAGCTGCTGGAAACACCCAGGCACAGCAGCTCCTGCAGGTGTGTCTTGGTTTGAACAGACAGGTGGCTGCTAAGGAAGGCAGGAGCCTCCCCTAAATGGAGAACGTAAACCCTCCACACCCCTCTAAAATGCTATAAATTTTAAATTAAAGAGTTCTTAATTTAAGAACTTTGCCTTAAGAGTTTTGCCTTAAGTTCTAAGGCAAAAATATGGGAGCAGGAATAACAGTCCTTTTATAGGGAAGAAAATAAAAGGATAAAATAAACAACGTAGATGTCTTGGTTTGGAAAGCCAGGAGTCTGCTGAGGAAGGCAGGAGCCTCCCCTGAAATGGGAAATGTAAACCTCCTCCCTCTGAATTGCTGTACATTTGAAATTAAGGGGCTCTCAGGAAGAAATATGGGAGCAGGAAATAACAGCTCTTTAATAGGGAAGAAAAAATAAAAGGATAAAGTAAACAGTGCAGTTGTCTTGGTTTGGAAAGACAGGTGGTTGCTAAGGAAGGCAGGAGTTTCCCCTGAAATGGAGAACGTAAACCCTCCCCACCCCTCTGAATTGCTGTAATTTTAAATTAAGGAGCTCTCAGGCAAAAATACTGGAGCAGGAAATAACAGTTCTTTATTAGGGAAGAAAATAAAAGGATAAAATAAATAATGCAGTGAACTAAACCAACCCTGACAGAGTCAGAACCCAGCCTGACACCCTGTGGGTCAGGGTGTTGGCAGCAGTCCCATTGGAATTGTGGCTCAGCCCTCCTGCAGTGTCAGGGGAGGTTCTGCTGGAGCAGGGATCCTGGAGAAAGGTGCAGTCTCTGCCTCTGAAGATCCAGGGGAAGAAGAGGCAGCTGCTGTTCCTCTGGGCAATCCAGTGCAGAAGCTGTGCTGGTGTTCCAGAATCCCCAGATTATATCTGGGTAGGAATGTGTGAAATCTCCAGACTATATCCGGGTAGGAATGTTTGAAATCCCCAGATTATATCCAGTTAGGAATGTTTGAAATCCCCAGATTATATCCGGGTAGGAATGTTTGAAATCTCCAGATTGTATCCGGGTAGGAATGTTTGAAATCTCCAGATTATATCCGGGTAGGAATGTTTGAAATCTCCAGATTGTATCCAGGTAGGAATGTTTGAAATCTCCAGATTATATCCAGGTAGGAATGTTTGAAATCTCCAGATTGTATCCAGGTAGGAATGCTTGGCTCCTCCCTCTGGGCTCACATCTCCCAATGGGATGCTGTAGTTCTTATCAGCCATGCAGGGACATCCAATAGCTGTTATCAGCAGATGTCCTCTCCCGAGGGAGGAGTGATTGTGGTCACTCAGAGAGAGAGATAAGGCAAACTGCCCACCTGACAAAAGATAATCTGCCATCCAGATGGTAACAGGATAGATCTTGCCTTGCAATCTGGAGCAAGGTGCCAGGGCTGGTGACAATCAGAGCCCTCAGGGGTGGCAGCTCAGGTTCTGTGTGCTGAGTTTTCCCTCTGTGGGAGGGGAAACACCAAAAACAGCAGCCAAACCCTCCAGTGGCACCACAAGAGAGGCTTTGGCACCTCTTGGGGCAGAATTTTGGGATCTGTGCATTTTCCTGGCTTCACCCACTGCAGCTCTGCACACCCGCAGCAGGACCATGCAGGAAGGACAAAAATTCAGCTCAGGGTCTGAGCTTTCCCTCTGTGGGAGGGAAATCACAAAGTAAAACACCAAAAACAGCAGCCAAACCCTCCAGTGGCACCACAAGGGAGGCTTTGGCACTTCTGGGGCAAAACTTTTGGGATCTGTGGTGCTCTGGGCATTTCACTGGCTTTGCCCACTGCAGCTCTGCTCACCCAGAGCAGGACCATGCAGGAAAGACTTGGTGCAGGTTTTTGTTTTTATGTTTTTTTGTACTTTGTTTTGCAATTTGGCAGCTCCTGGTTGCTAAGGGCCTGGATCTGTGGTGTGGATTGGTGGAGCTGTTGTTATGGTGATGCTCCATGGGCAAAATTCAGAGGAGATGCTGCTGGATTCAGTGGTTTGCAGGCGGCCTCGTGGTTGCCATGGTCAGCAGTGGGACAGGATTTTGTGCCCCACAGCCCTGAGAATGTCAATTCAGTGATTTCCAGTGGTTTCAGGGTGATTTGGGGCTCACAGAGAGCTCCAGGAGAGCTGGAGAGGGACTGGGGACAAGGGATGAAGGGACAGGACACAGGGAATGGTTTTAGGCTGGAAAAGGGAAGATTTCAGTTGGATAATGGGAAGGAATTCCTGGCTGGAATGACCAGGACACAGGGAATGGTTTTAAGCTGGAAGAGTGTAGATTTAGATGGGATATCAGGAAGGAAATCCTGGCTGGGAGTGAATTCCCAGAGAAGCTGTGGCTTCCCTGTGCCTGTCCTACTTCCAGCATGTGACAGGAACAGCCTGCAGTGATCTGGGCTTGGAGATTTCAGGGAGAACCTGAGGAGCTCCCTCAGCTCTGGGACAGGCACAGGGATATCCAAACATCCCCATTTCTCCTGTTCCTCAATTAATCCACTTTTAAAACAGGAATGACAATATTCCTTCTGTCCTGCCCCTTCTGGGAGTGACAGCACAGCGGGGAATGGGTTCAGACTGAAAAGGAGAAGTTTAGGTTGGATAAATGGGAAAAATCCTTCCCTGGGAGAGTAGGGAGGTCCTGGCAGTGTCCAAGGCCAGGCTGGGCAGGGCTTGGCACAGCCTGGGATAGTGAGAGGTGGAATTTTAGATGAGATGATCTTTAAGGCTCTTCCCAACCCAAACCATTTTATGATGGACATTTCCCAAGCCTGTGAACCCACCAGGGTAAAATAGTAACATTTAACAGCAGCAACTAAAGGCAAGTCCTAGAACTCTAACATTCAATGTTTAACAACAGACCAACACCTCAAATTAAGGCCTTATCAACTTCGTTAACATCAACTACCAATTACTGCTCTGAAAAAGAGCTCTCATCTCCAGGATTTCATTCCTCACAGCTGCCCCAGCCCTGGCAGTGTCCAAGGCCAGGCTGGGCAGGGCTTGGCACGACCTGCGGTGGAATTTTAGACGAGATGATCTTTAAGGTTGTTCCCAACCCAAACCATTTTATGAAGGACATTTTCCTGAGTCTGTGAACCCACCAGAGGTGTTGTTGTTAAATCAGGGTGTGCTCAGGGACACCTGAGCCTGGGCTGGGCTGTGACCCTGGGCTCATTTCCCCTCTCCAGCGAGCAGCTCCTGCTGAGGCAGCCTGGGCACTGGAGCATGGCCCCATTTCCCAGCTCTCCTCGATTTAGCAGCCAGCTTTCACCCCAGCCCTGCTGAAACACAGCCCTGCTCTCCAGGCAATGATTTCCACATGCCTGCATGTGCCTGGGGGAGCAGCCAGGCCAGGGCAGCAGCGGCAGGAGGAGGAGGAGGAAGCACTGAACACATTTTTCTTTCCATGA
The DNA here is from genome assembly GCA_031885435.1 of Passerculus sandwichensis. Classification (NCBI taxonomy): domain Eukaryota; kingdom Metazoa; phylum Chordata; class Aves; order Passeriformes; family Passerellidae; genus Passerculus; species Passerculus sandwichensis. Next base: position 3,546,586 of record CM063155.1, read on the forward strand.
CTCGCTGCCCACGCTGCTGTGGAGTGGCAGGGCAGTGGGGAAGGGATGCAGTGACTGTGAAATGTTCCCTGCAGAGCCCTGGAGCTCTCCTCGGGAGCTGCACACATGCGAGGCCATGTGAGCCCAGCTCTGGGGGAAACGGAGCTGCTGAGGGCTCAGTGAGAGCCCTGCAGCACGAAAACAGGGGAATGTTGGTAAAAATAGCTTAGAAACTGCTGTAAAATAGTTAATAGATTGTTAAACGTGTGCTGTTAGTTTGGTTATTATATTGTAAAAGGGGTTTAAAGGGTGGCTATAAGAAATTACACTTCAGCAAAGTGCAGCACCCCCACATCGAAAGGAGCTGGCCTGGACTGAGCTGTAAGGGCCAGTCAAGGCCTGAAACCTTCATGTAAATGAAAATGTCACTGTCACTGTCGTGGGATTGTTGTAAAATAATTGATAATTGTTATTGAGTTCTGTTAGCTCAGTTATTGTATTATAAAAGGGGTTATAAGCGTGGTTATAAGAAATTACACCTCAGCAAAGTGCAGCATCCCCTCATCGAAAGGAGCCGGCCTGGACTGAGCTGTAAGGGCCAGTCAAGGCCTGAAACCTTCGTGCAAATGAAAATGTCACTGTCGCTGCCTTGGGATTGTTAAAAATAACTTAGAAACTGTTGTAAAATAATTGATCATTGTTATTGAGTGCTGTTAGTAGGGTTGTTGTATTGTAAAAGGGGTTTAAAGAGTGGTTATAAGAAATTACACCTCAGCAAAGTGCAGCATCCCCTCAGTGAAAGGAGCCGGCCTGGACAGAGCTGTAATGGCCAATCAAGGCCTGAAACCTTTGTGCAAATGAAGGATCCCAACAGAAACCAATCCAGAGGGACACAAACAGGATAAAAAGGGACATCTGAGCCAGGGGAGCTGTGCCCTTCCCTGGGACATCGGGGACATCGCTGCTGCAGCATCCTCAGGCCCCCTTGCTTTGGGCCTTTCTTTTTATTGTAATAAATGCTGAAATCACTTTTAATAAATAAAATAAATAAATAAATGCTGAAATCCTTTAGTATCCCTTGCTTTAGGCCTTTCTTTTATTGTAATAAATGCTGAAATCACTTTTAGTACCCCTTGCTTTGGGCCTTTCTCTTTTTTATCGTAAATGCTGAAATCACCTTTTGTACCCCTTGCTTTGGGTCTTCCTTTTTATTGTAATAAATGCTGAAATCACTTTTAATAAAGAAAATAAATCAATAAATGCTGAAATCACTTTTAGTACCCCTTGTTTTGGGCCTTCCTTTTTATTGTAGTAAATGCTGAAATACCAGGAGCTTGCTCCAATTTTTATCAAACATTTCCCCCCCAGAGATGCCCTGTGCTTCCTGCTGTTTCTCCATGGCCTCAGCCTGAGCTGTCAGCTTTAATCGACTTTCTGCATTTGCTGGCCACGGCCAGGGCTCTTCTGGGCTGCAGATCGAAGCTCTGGAGCTGTCCCCAGGGACACAGCGGTGCCTGCTGGGTACGGCTCGCTTTGGAGCTCAGATCTTTCTTGGCTGGTTCCTGAACTGGCTGTGCTTACACCGAAAATTCAGTGTTCTTACACCAAAGGATGCTTGGCATGACTGCCCCCTCTGTTGCGATACCCAGGGTGAGGAAACACAGCAGGAGTATCCCTAAAAAAAATTCAATTTATGTTAAAATTGAATTTGAATGTGGGCTGAGACCCAGTGGACAGAGTGGGAGCTGTGACCATTCCTGGTGTGGAATACACTGGGAGGAGGAGGAGGAAGAGGAGGAGGAGGAAGAGGGAGGAGGAGGAAGAGAAGGATTTGAAGTCTCCTCCAGCACAAGCTGAGGTGATCACAGCCATGACACAAAGGGTTGGAGTTTCTCAGCCAGACCCATTTTTTAGGAACACTCCTGACTACAACCAGCCCATCTTCATCCTTGATTTCCTTCATGTCTCACTGAGGATCTGGGATCACAAAAAAACCCAAAAAAAACCCAAACAAACAAACAAACAAACAAACAAACAAACAAACCACAAAAAAACAACCAAACAAAAAAAAACCCAAAAAAAGCCTATAACAAAAGGACAAAAACAAACAAACAAACAAACAAAAAAAACAACCCAAAAAACAATGGCAGAAAGCAAAGTAATTCTAGAAAAAACTCCCAAAAACCCCCAGCAGTTTTGTCTGGGGGAGATCTCCCTGAGGGTCTGGGATCACAAAAAAAAAAAAAAAAAAAAAAAAGGAGAGAAAAAACAATGACAGAAAGCAGAGTAATTCTAGAAAAAAACTCCCAAAAACCCTCCTCAGAGCACCCAGAAGTGTAAAGGGACATTTTGCTTTGTGATCTTACTGGTGGAGTGGCCCCAGCCCCATTAGCAGCGAGAGGAACGGCAGATTTGTCTTTCCAAACAAGCTGGTAGATAAAACCAGCTCTGGGAGATAAAAGAAACAATGGGAAGGATTCCACTGGTTGATGAATGGGAAAAGAGATTTGATTTTACAAATAGATTTTTAGGTTTGCTGATAAACAGAAATTAGATATTGAGAGATGAAAGAAACGATGGGGAAGAAAAACCCCTAAATTCTGTAAGAATCAAAAATTAAAAGGGAGGGTTGTACATTAGAGGGGAATCTTTGGTATCAGGTGTTTTGGGAAGTCTGAACCTCTCAAGTACCTCAGAAATGGGGAAAAAACCCCAAATTCCAAAAAAAATTAAAAACTAAAAGGCAGGGTTATACATTTGAGGGAAATCTTTGGGATCAGGCCTTTTGGGAAATCTGTACCTGTCAAGTACCTCAGAAACGGGGAAAGAGAGAAGGGAAATGTGGGATAAAAAGGAGGCTGCATCCTCCAAAAATGTGAGATCCCAGGGGAATGCCCCATGGCCTCTCCCTTTATTGGAATAAAGCAAAAGGACTCCTTGTCTCCTTTTTGGCCATAAACCTGTGGTGTTTGTGGATTGATTTTCCTACCAGCAGCCCCGTTATCCCCCACAGCCGTGCTGGGACCACCGCACCCATCCCACCCCGATCCCTCCTCTCCTCCCCGCCGCAATCCCAGCCGGGCGCTCTCCCTCTGCTCATCCTCCTCTGGGGCTCTCCCAGCAATGCCCGGCATGCCCAGGGCTGGAATTTGTGTTTGTGAGGAATGTTCTGCACCAACGGGCAGCTGCTGTGGCACAAGCACCGAGCCCGTGGCTCTGTCCCCTGATTGTGTCACATTCCTGCCCTTTGCACGGGGCTCGCTCTGCGCTTCCAGTCTGGGGCCTTCAGCCTCATTTGCTGGAGTCTTTCCTGAGAATCTCTTCTCCTGAGAATCTCTTTTCCCTGGCAATCTCTTTTCCTGTGAATCTCGTTTCCTGGGAATTTCTTTTCCAGGGAATCTCTTTTCCTCTGAATCTCTTTTCCTCTGAATCTCTTTCCCTGGCAATCTCTTTTCCCTGGCAATCTCTTTCCCTGGGAATCTCTTTTCCTGGCAATCTCCTTTCCTGAGAATCTCTTTTCCTCTGAATCTCTTTTCCTGGGAATCTCTTTCCCTGCAAATCTCTTTTCCTGGGACTCTCTTTTCCTGAGAATCTCTTTTCCTCTGAATCTCTTTTCCTGGGACTCTCTTTTCCTGTGAATCTCTTTTCCTGCAAATCTCTTTTCCTGAGAATCTCTTTTCCCTGGGAATCTCTTTTCCTGGCAATCTCTTTTCCCTGGCAATCTCTTTCCCTGGGAATCTCTTTTCCTGGCAATCTCCTTTCCTGAGAATCTCTTTTCCTCTGAATCTCTTTTCCTGGGAATCTCTTTCCCTGCAAATCTCTTTTCCTGGGACTCTCTTTTCCTGAGAATCTCTTTTCCTCTGAATCTCTTTTCCTGGGACTCTCTTTTCCTGTGAATCTCTTTTCCTGCAAATCTCTTTTCCTGAGAATCTCTTTTCCTGGCAATCTCTTTTCCTGAGAATCTCTTTTCCTGGCAATCTCTTTTCCTGGCAATCTCTTTTCCTCTGAATCTCTTTCCCTGGGAATCTCTTTTCCTGAGAATCTCTTTTCCTGGCAATCTCTTTTCCTGGCAATCTCCTTTCCTGGCAATCTCTTTCCTGAGAATCTCTTTTCCTTTCAGTTTCAAACTGGATTTAAGGCACCAGAATTGTGGCATGGGAGGGGTGGCAGCGGTGACTGGGAACGACCCACAAGTGCCTGAGACATCTCCCCCAGGGTGACACCTCCCCTCTAAACGGAGGAAAATGGTGAATGTGGAAGTCAGAGCCATGGCAGAGACTGGGATGTGGGAAAAACCTCCCCAAAGTGCATTTGTGCAGGAGGAGGGGAGCGGGGTGGGCACTCACAGGGCAATGAGTGAGCACACACATGACCGGGTACTCATTGACCAGGGGTGACAGGAGGGCAGCGGCCACAGGAGCCAGTCTGGGTGTCACACACAGCCCTGGGTGTCACACACAGCCCTGGGTGTCACACACAGCCATGGGTGTCACACACAGCCCTGGGTGTGACACCATAACTGTGCATGTCACATACAATCCTGCATGTCACACATAACCCTGGATGTCACACACAGCCCTGGATGTCACACACAATCCTGCATGTCGCACACAACACTGGGTGTCACACACAGCCTGGATGTCACACACAATCCTGGGTGTCACACAGAGCCCTGGGTGTCACACATAACCCTGGGTGTCACACATAACCCTGGATGTCACACACAATCCTGGATGTCACACACAATCCTGCATGTCACACATAACCCTGGTTGTCACACGTAGCCCTGGGTGTCACACACAACCCCGGATGTCACACACAACCCTGGGTGTGACACAAAATCCTGCATGTCACACACAACCCTGGATGTCACACACAATCCTGCATGTCACACACAACCCTGGGTGTCACACACAGCCTGGATGTCACACACAATCCTGGCTGTCACACGTAGCCCTGCATGTCACACACAGCCCTGGATGTCACACACAGCCCTGGGTGTCACACACAATCCTGCATGTCACACACAGCCCTGCATGTCACACCATAACTGTGCATGTCACACATAACCCTGGCTGTCACACGTAGCCCTGCATGTCACACACAGCCCTGGGTGTCACACAGAGCCCTGGGTGTCACACACAGCCCTGGATGTCACACACAACCCTGGGTGTCACACACAACCCTGGGTGTCACACACAGCCCTGGATGTCACACACAACCCTGGGTGTCACACACAATCCTGCATGTCACACACAGCCCTGGATGTCACACATAACCCTGGCTGTCACACACAGCCCTGGGTGTCACACACAGCCATGGGTGTCACACACAGCCCCGGGTGTCACACAGAGCCCTGGGTGTCACACAGAGCCCTGGATGTCACACAGAGCCCTGGGTGTCACACACAATCCTGCATGTCACACATAACCCTGGATGTCACACACAGCCCTGGATGTCACACACAGCCCTGGGTGTCACACACAGCCCTGGATGTCACACACAGCCTGGATGTCACACACAATCCTGCATGTCACACACAGCCCTGGGTGTCACACACAGCCCTGGATGTCACACACAATCCTGGATGTCACACACAACCATCACAACCCTGCATGTCACACACAACCCTGGGTGTCACACATAACCCTGGCTGTCACACATAACCCTGGGTGTCACACATAGCCCTGGGTGTCACACACAGCCCTGCATGTCACACACAGCCCTGGGTGTCACACATAACCCTGGCTGTCACACACAATCCTGGATGTCACGCACAGCCTGGATGTCACACCCTGCATCCCACCCCACACCCACACCCCCCCTGTCCCCACTTTGCTGCTCCTCCCCGAGCCCTGCAGAGCCCAGGATGCCGATCCCCATCAGACACGGGTGACAGACGAGCTGCTCGCCCTGTGTCACCCAGGATGGCATCGCACCCCTGCTGCAAAGCCACCACGTCCCTGCCGGGTCACTGGGCCTCAGTTCTGAGCCCCCCACACGCTCCTCGAGGGGCTGGGTCAGCTCCTGCTCCCACTGAAGAGCTGTGCAGCAGCAGCTGCAGGAAGCCGTTGTGCTCAGCCAGGGCCGAGAGCGCGGCCGCGCGCGGCCCCGACTGCAGGCGCAGGGACACCTCGGGCTGGGGCTGCCTGGGCTCAGGGCTCGCAGCCTTCCCCTCTCCTGGGTCTCCTAGAGCTGGGGCAGAGAGATCTCACTGCACCACGGGGCCGGTGGTCAGATACCAGCTCAGAAAGGGCATCCTGCAAAGCCCAGCTCAGTCCAAAAGCAGCTGAGTGACCTTGGTCTGACATTATCCCTCACAGGAGGGAAATCCCTTTTGAAGTTTTGAAGGACTAAGAGCCCACATCACTGAGCTGGCACTGAGCTGGACCATTCGAGGTCCCAGACACATCCCTCTCTCAGCACACTTTAAAACTGGCCCATTTTGCATGTGCAGGACCTGCCCCAGTGCCCCAATCAGTCTACAGAGTGTCCCAGCTCTGCCCCCAAAACTGTCCCAACTCTGCCCCCAAAACTGTCCCAACTCTGCCCCCAAAACTGTCCCAGCTCTGCCCCCAGAACTGTCCCAGCTCTGCCCCCAAAACTGTCCCAACTCTGCCCCCAGAACTGTCCCAGCTCTGCCCCCAGAACTGTCCCAGCTCTGCCTCCACAGCTGAGCCAGTGCCCTGGTTCACCCTCCAGAGCACCCTGCCGAAGGCCTCACCCCTCGAGGGCCTCAGGGGCGCTGCCCTGGGACAGGCTGAGGTGACCAGAGGAGATGGATCCTTCTAGAACATCCCTTCCCTCCGTGGGGGCTCGGATTTGATGCTCCTGCTGCGCCATCTGGGAAGCACTGTCCCACTCCCCGAGGTGTCTCCAGCCAGCCTGGTGCTTCTGAGATGAGAATTGAGAGTCAGCAAGTCCAGCGAGACTCCCACATTCGGAAAGAACACGGGGAAAAGGAGTTCTGGCAGCAGCAGAACTGAGGAAGCCCGAATTTGTGTCTCCTGGACCATTTTCTTTTTTCCTTTTTTTTTTTTTTTTTTTTTTTTTTTTTTTTTTTTTTTTTTTTTTTGTGGAATATCCACGTCTGGAAAGAAGACCCTAAATGTTGGATTTCCCCCCACAGAATTTGCATCCCCTTCCATCCTCCCCACCAGCCCTGCTGTGCCCTCTGCGTTCCCCCTCCCCACACTCTGTGGAGATGGATTTTGTGCTTCCCTGCCTCAGTTTCCCCCTGCCCTTCCCCACTCCTGCACATCCCCCAGATTTCGGCACTGATCACAACAACTCTGCTGACAGACAGGGCGGCGTGTGCAGGGAAGGCGAGGATTAATACAGCCGAGGAGATAAGAAATTAATTACTCTCAGGCAGACAATGTTGGCACCTCCAGTCAGCCTGATTTATTTCCACGGCTGCTCTATTTTTGGCCAGCCCAGAATGTTTGACTAAATATACGACAACAAGGAGCTGGAATGGGTGGGGGAGCCGCTGCTAAATCCACAACCCGGAGAGGCTGAAACGCGCACGGTGCCGGTGCCGGTGTCTCGGGAGGAGCCGCAGGAGGGAGCTGGACCGGAGAGCGAGGCGGGGATCGCTGTTGGTGTGTTTGTGTGTTTGTGCTCTCCGAGCGCGGCTCCTGCCCGGGCCGGTGGGGCCGAGCGGGCTCCTGCTCCCGGGGCTGCGGCGGGGAGGAGCCAGCGCCGCACGGAACCGAGCGCCGGCAGCGCTCCCGCACCGCGCCCCGACTGCCCGGGCTCCGGCACCGGCACCGGCACCGCTCCAATTCCCCGGTACCGGCACCTCTCCGACTGCCCGGGCTCCGCTACCGCCACCGGCACCGCTTTGATTCCCCTGGCACCGGCACCGGCACTGCTCCGACTACCTCGGTACCGGCACCGGCTGCGCTCCGACTGCCCGGGCCCCGCTACCGGCACCGCTCCCAATTCCCCCTCCACCGGCACCGGGACCCTCCAAACCTTTTCCTGCTCCGGCACCGGCACCGCTCCCACTCGCCCTGCTCGATACCGGCACCGGCACCGCTCCAATTCCCCCGGTACCAGCACCGGCACCGCTCCCGTTCCCCCGGCACCGCTCCCATTCCATCGGCACCGCGACCGCTCCAACCCTTTTCCTGCTCCGGCACCGGCACCTCTCCAGCTCTCCCGGACCGCTCCAAGCCTCTCCTGCTCCGGTACCGCCTCCAGCATCCGCCCCGCTCCGGTGCCGGTGCCGCTCCAGCCGCTCTCCGGTGCCGGCCCCGTTCCCGGAGCGGCCCCGCGGCTCCCGCAGCACCGCCCCTGCTCTGCCCCGCAGGAAGGAGGAAGGGACACGGCAGGAGGGAGGGAGAGCGACCGGCTCGGCGCCCGGTGAGTGCCGCGGTCACCCCGCCGCGGGCCGGGGACCCTGATCGCCCCCGAGCCCCTCCGAGAGCCCGGCTCGGCCCCCCAGATCCTCCGGGAGCCCTGCTCGCTTCTCCAGCCCCTCCAGGGACCCTGCTCGGCCCCCCAGATCCTCCGGGAGCCCTGCTCGCTTCTCCAGCCCCTCCAGGGACCCTGCTCGGCCCCCCAGATCCTCCGGGAGCCCTGCTCTCCCCTCAGCCCCTCCAGGGACCCTGCTCGGCCCCCCAGATCCTCCGGGAGCCCTGCTCGCTTCTCCAGCCCCTCCGGGGACCCTGCTCGTCCCCTCAGCCCCTCCGGGGACCCTGCTCCTCCGGGGGCCACCGCCGCCGCCTGTGGGCCTGGGAGAGGAGTCCCGAGGGGAGGGGAGGGGAGAGCTGGAGTTGGAGGCACGGAGAGGGAGAGGGAGGGCTCAGCTCGGATTTGTACCCTGGTGCTCCCCGGTGAGGGAATTCCTGCGCGTGTTCGGCCCTAAATCTGTTCCAGGTTATGGATTGTGATGGGCATCCCTGGGTGGGCGCGCCGTGAGGGGTCTGGGGGGGACCCTTTGAGTGTGGAAGTGACCCCCAGGGTCAGTCCGAGGGAAGGGAGCCCTCGGCATTCCCCTGGCGCTGCAGTTTTGGGCGGCTGTCACCATCAGCTGCATCTCTCCTGTTGCTGTGACAGTTCCCGGGGCTGTGTCCCATGATGTGCCCCCCTCTATGTCCCCAGACAGCCCCTTGAGAGCTGCCCTCTGTGCCAGGGCAGCATGAAGAGCTTTAACAGCCTCGTGTCTCGGTGAAAACAACCTGGGCTGAGCGTGCTGGCACAATGGTGGCATCAGCTCTGAGAGAATCAGGGTCAGGCCTGGGGCTGCTGGCGCTGGGTTTTGTGCTGTGCATCAAGATGTGATGTGTGCTGGGCTCGGAGATGGTGCCTGAAGGGGGAAAAGCTTTGAACAAGCATCAGGCAGAAAGTTGGAGGTTTGTGAAAGGACAAGAGCCGTCAAACAGGGCCCTGCGAGGAGCTGGGATTAAAATTTTAATTAATTCCCTTCTCCTCGGTGGTGTGGGGCAGGTTTGGGGTGTGGATCTGGGATGTGCCAGCACGTGGGGCTGAGATGTGGTCAGTGCAAGCAGAGTCCTGCTCTCCAGCCTCACCAGGCTGTGACAGGGCAGGGGAGGGGTCGGGAAAAGCAGTTCCCATGGTCCTGAAGAGATTCCCTCCAGGAATCTGGCCCCTGGGTCATGGACACGGCGTCAGCGGGCACACACAGAGATCTCAGTGCATTTGTGATGTGGAGAATCCTCTCCTCTCTTGGAAAAGGTGGGAGGGGACGTCCAAGAGTCCCAGAAGGAAGAGGCAGGAGCAGGAGAGCACCCAGCTCACCCCATCCATGGAATTTCCTCAGTGTGAGAGGCACCCAGCTCAGTTTGCTGATTTCCAGGCTCTCTGTCACACCAGAATATTTCCGAGCGAGTTTTGGTGTCCGTGCTCCAGGCAGGGCTCACAGATTTGTTCCCAGGCTTACTCACTCACGCTGGAAAATATCAGCACCACGTCCAAATGGGAGCAGCTCCTAAATGAGTAGTGGAACAACCTCGCCAGAAATCCTGGGAGTTCCTCCTCTCTCATCCTGCTGGGATGGAGGGAAAGAGAGAAAAAAATTACAGCTAATCAGGGCTCTGGAGATCTCCCTGTGTCCGTGGCCTTGCCAGGGATTCTGCCTGGCCTTGGCCACGTCACCGCCGTGTCCCCACGTCCGAGTCCCCCCATCTGGCGGCTCCTGACCTTGCTTTGTTCCCAGGGCTTTGCTCCCCGAGCTCTGCAGAGCTCTGGGATGCTGGCAGGGATGGGAAGCGCTGGATCCTCATCTCCATCTCCCTTTCACTGAGGCAGCTCTTTGTGGGGCCCTGAATGGGCCCTTCAGAGAGGCTGTGCTGGTGGCAGGGTGACAGAGGGGAGGGATGGTGTCACACATTGCTGGCTACAGGTGGCTCAAGTGCAGCTGGCTGCTTTTTATTGCCCTCCAAACGAGCTGCTTTAAATCTGGAGCTGCTGCCTCTGGTGTGCATTCCTTGCCAGTGTCCCTTGTCCCCTGGGGACAGGCTGGGGTGTAGGGGGTGCTGCAGGGGACAGTTGTGACGCTGTTCACAGGGGTCTCAGGCTGAGGGAAGAGACGAGGATTTGACTCCATGTTTCAGAAGGCTTGATTTATTATTTTATGATATATATATATATTTATGATCTATAAATATTTATATATTTATTATATATAAATATATATTTATGATATGTAAATATATATTTATGATATATATTATATTAAAACTATACTAAAAGAATAGAAGAAAGGATTCTCTCAGAAGGCTGGCTAAGAATAGAATAGCAAAGAATGATAACAAAGGTTTGTGGCTCGGACTCTGTACGAGACAGCTGGGCTGTGATTGGCCATTAATTAGAAACAACCAGCATGGGCCAATCACAGATGCACCTGTTGCATCCCACAGCAGCAGATAACCATTGTTTACATTTTGTTCCTGAGGCCTCTCAGCTTCTCAGGAGGAAAAATTTTAAAGAAAGGATTTTTCATAAAAGATGTCTGTGACAGACAGTCAGAGCCACTTGTGCCCTGGGGACAGGATGGGATGCAGAGGGTGCTGCTGGGGACAGTTTTTGCCTTCCCTTGCTGGCACTGGATGAGAGCAGCTGCATTTTACAGAGGGTAAAACACAGAGGCAAAATGGCTCAGGGTGCTACAGGGAGCTCAGCTGAGTTTTGATCTCCCAAATCCATGAGAATCCTTCAGTTCTCCCCGTCCCACCACCTGGTCAGGCAGAACCCTGGATGTCCGCTCACCATGTGAATTAAAATATCCACGTTGCAGTTTTCACTGAGACCATCATCCCCTTGGTCTGGCCTTTTGGGGAGAAATGAACGTTTGGTCAATGCCTGTAAACCCTGGGACATTCCTCTGGCTTCCACAGAGCTGAGGTTTGGGCCAGGAGGGCTGAGAATCTCCAGAAGAGCTGGGATCTGTTTGTTTGCAGTCATGTCCAAGAGGAGTAAGAGTTTCCAAAAGGGCTTAGGCTCAGGAGGAGCCTCCCAGTTTCTCCTTGCATCCTCGGGGAAATGGAGGCAGCTCCTGCAGGCAGCAGGACAGGGGAGCTTGGCTCAGCTCAGAGCAGATCCCGAGGCTGGAGCGAGTTCTGCCGTGTGTAATTCATGTGCTGACACCCCAAACGCTGAGCTCAGCCGGGCTGAGTTTGCCTTGTGCAGGCAGGGCAGCGATGAGAGGGCTCTGGTGGGGTTCAGGGGTGAACCCTGTGCAGGTTTGCTTTGCCTTTACGAGCTGCTTTAAATCTTGAGCTGCTGCCTCTGGTGTGCATTCCTTGCCAGTGTCCCTTGTCCCCTGGGGACAGGCTGGGCTGCAGGGGACAGTTGTGACGCTGTTCACAGGGGTCTCAGGCTGAGGGAAGAGAGGAGGATTTGACAGAGTCCGAGCTACAAACCTTTGTTATCATTCTTTGCTATTCTATTCTTAGCCAGCCTTCTGAGAGAATCCTTCCTTCTATTCTTTTAGTATAGTTTTAATATAATATATATAATAAATATATAAATATTTATATATAATAAATATATATTTATATATAATAAATATATAAGTATTTATATATCATAAATATATATATCATAAAATAATAAATCAAGCCTTCTGAAACATGGAGTCAAATCCTCCTCTCTTCCCTCAGCCTGAGACCCCTGTGAACAGCGTCACAACTGTCCCCTGCAGCCCAGCCTGTCCCCAGGGGACAAGGGACACTGGCAAGGAATGCACACCAGAGGCAGCAGCTCAAGATTTAAAGCAGCTCGTAAAGGCAAAGCAAACCTGCACAGGGTTCACCCCTGAACCCCACCAAGCTTTGCCCTGCTGGCTTTGCTCCCCTCTGAATCCACTGGCTCCTCTGTTTGTCCCGGAAAGCCGACGGCAGGAAGCAGCCTGTTGATGGAGGTGGCCCAGATCCCAATCTGGTGAACAATTAACTCTGCCGAGTGCTCTGTAATCAGCCCCAGCATCTTTTGCCCTCTCCCAATCTCCCAGCCCGGCCTCCTTTCCGAGGCAGCAGCGTTCTGCCCGCAGCCAGTGCTGCTCATCTGCTGCTTGTTTGCTCAGTGCCTCCCAATCTCTGGCTCCCATCTCTTGTCTGGCTGGAAGGGAAACTGGAAACTGCTGGGGGATGGTTTTGGAGGCAGGCAGCAGCACGGGAAGCCCTGGCAGAGGGCTGGGGTTCATCTGTGCTGCTGCCACTGCTGCCACCTCTCATCTGTCTGCTCGTCCTTCACCTCCCTCCCTCCACACAGCTCCTTCCAGCCTCATCCTCAGAGCTTTCCCTTTCCTCCTGCCTCTCCCTGCTCTTTTAGGGATGAGCTCTGAGCCACCGCAGGATTTTCCCAGCCTCGTTCCCCACTGGGAATTGCCCACATCAATTCCTGATCCCTGCTGGGAATCTGGGCGTTCCTTCCCACACCTGAACAGCAGCTCTGGGTGCAGAGTGCAGCTCCAGGGCTGCGGGCACGCAGCTCAGGATAAGGGAGGATGCTCCAGGGCCAGGCAGGACTGCAGGGATGCAGCTCAGGAAGCAGGAGGATGCTCCAGGTGGAGGCAGGACATGCAGGGATGCAGCTCAGGGAGCAGGAGGATGCTCCAGGTGGAGGCAGGACTGTGGAGATGCAGCTCAGGGAGCAGGAGGATGCTCCAGGTGGAGGCAGGACTGTGGGGATGCAGCTCAGGGAGCAGGAGGATGCTCCAGGGCCAGGCAGGACATGCAGGGATGCAGCTCAGGGAGCAGGAGGATGCTCCAGGTGGAGTTAGGACTGTGGGGATGCAGCTCAGGGAGCAGGAGGATGCTCCAGGTGGAGGCAGGACTGTGGGGATGCAGCTCAGGGAGCAGGAGGATGCTCCAGGCACTCAATCCCACTGCCAGCACCAGCAATTCCACCTTTGGTTGTGGCTTTTGTTCCCATTTTCTGCCATCCCTGCCACCCCCGGGGTGCTGGGGGCAGAAATAATTTGGGAGGTGTTCAGAGCGGGGTGTTTGAGCTGCTCTTTGCAGGGATTGCTGCTTTTTGGGGTCCAGGAGCAGCTCAGATGGGACATTTCAGGGATCTCAGCTGGGTTTGCTTCCCTTTCCCCTCCCTGGGTGGGTTCAAAGCAGGGGACAATTCCGTGTTTGTCACCGTGGGCCCCTCCATCCCTGGGGCCTGCAGGCACTGCCGCAACAAAAATCATAAATTGAGGGGTGAATTCCCAATGCAGAGCTGTCAGAGCTCGGTCCCTGTCACCTCTGCTGGGACACCTGGGTCACCTGGGAGAGGGGAAAATGCCGAGAGTGGGGTTGGAATCACTGCCCCTTCCTGAGTGCCTGGGAAGGGAGAGCTCCTGTGGGCACCGGGAAGGATGCTGCTAACGAGGACAATCCAATTAATGGCATTTTCTGTTCATTATTTTGTTAGTTTTTAACTTTTTAATGTTTTCCCTTATTTATTTTATTGGTGACACCCAAACCTTCCACCCTTGCACCGCCCTTGTCATCTTCATTTATCAGCTGGGAAACTGAGGCACAGATTTTATTCCTGGGGTTGGGAAAATCCCATCACTGGCAGCTCTGGATCTCAAACCTGAGACCTAAAAATCTCCTCAGGATATCTTGGTCTGAATCAAACAGCTCCTGGCTCGCTGTGCTCTGGGGTTTATCAATTTAATTCATCTTTTGGGCACTTTTTCAGTGTTTTTATTATTGAACCCTCTCCATGAACCCTCTCCCTCTCTTTTTTCCCCAATCCCTGAAATCCTCAGCCATTTCCTTTAAAACAACCCAAATTTTCCCAGCTGGACTGGGGCTGGGCACTGGCTTTGAGCAGTTTTTTTGTGCTGATTTTGCCTTGAATCGCTCCATTTAAAAGGAGAGGCTGCTGAAGCCAACCATAAACACCAAAACCCCCAAAGAAATCAAAATGTGCCTTTTTTGGGAAGCGGGAAAACATTCCCAGCGTTCCTTTTATTTCTGCTCTTTCTCCATTTTGATTTCAATGGTTTATTTTTCTATTTAATTATTCAGGCAGCATTAATGTGCTGGTCACTCCGAGGATGGGATTCCTGATCCTGGGGGGATTTATCCTCAAAACACCCCCCAGCTTTTCCCTCTCTCCTGTTGCTCCCAGCACTTCCCACTCTCAGAGCCTTGGCTTTTTTTAGTTGCTAAATCTGACAAGGTTTGTGAGCAGGAGCCTCGATTCTGCACTTGGGAACACGCACAGAAATATAAATTCAGCACTTTGGGTTTTTTTTTTTTCCTGCATTCCAGCATGGAACATCACCTGGAGCTTGGATTAATGCCATCTATGACTGGAATTATTGGGTGGAAAACCTTTTAGGTTGGTGGTTTATGGCCAAGGCCGTGCTGGAGGAAATGCAGATGCAGAGGGATCTTCAGGAGATGTCAGGAACTGAGGATCCTGCCCTGATCCAGTAGATCCATAAACAACAGAACGAAGGAAATGATCTTGGTGTGCCTGGAGACTCTGAGGAGGAGGAGGAGGCAGAACTGGAGGGTTTGGGTTGTGTCTGATCCAAATTAAAATGCAAAGAGAGTTTCTGAGACAAACTGAATTGAACAAATCAGCCCAACACCAGCCCACACCCTGCCTGCCACATCCTCTGCTCAGCAGTGGCTCCCAGAGGCCCTGGGGACAGCAGGAGCAGCAGGAGCTGTCCCATCATTGTCCCATCTCTGTCCCATTGCTGTCCCACCACTGTCCCATCATTCTCCCATTGCTGTCCCATCCTTATCCCATCTCTGTCCTATTATTATTCCATTGTTATCCCATCTCTGTCCAATCTTTGTCCCATTGCTGCTCCTTCACTGTCCCACTGCTGCCCCACCTCTGTCCCATCACTGTTTCGTTGCTGTCCCATCTCTTTCTCATCCCTGTCCCATCCTTATCCCATCTCTGTCCCATAATTTCCCGTCTCTGTCCCATCATTGCCCCATTGCTGTCCCATCACTCTCCCATCGTTATCCTGTTGTTATCCCATCATTGCCCCATCTCTATCCCATATTGTCCCATGGTGTCCCTCACTGTCCCCTCACTGTCCCATCACTTCCCCATCATTGTTGTCCCATCTCTGTCCCATCACTGTCCCATTGTTATCCCATCACTGCTCCATCACTGTCCCATCGCTGTCCTGTCACTGTCCCATGCTCTCCCATCTCTGTCCCATCACTGCTCCATCACTGTCCCATTGTTATCCCATCTCTGTCCTGTCACTGTCCCATGCTGTCCCCTCACTCCCGTGGGTGCCCTGTCCCTGCAGAGCCTAGCTGGGATCTTCTGGATCCCCCACACAAGGATGGGCAGAGCCATTTCCTCAGAAAAGTGCCCAGAAAAGGCTCAATTGGGGCATTTTAATTCCAGGCAAACACAGCAGAGCATCCGAGGGGGAAGGAGCATTTTTATAAATCACCATTAGCAGCACGTGTGCTGTTTAAGAACTTAATCCCTCCCAATCCCCCCTGATTAACAATTAATTGTGCCACTAATTGCGCTATCATAGCATGGCAGGCCCAGCCTGCAGCAGGCACAGGCAGCCACACCAGTGCTGAAGCAAATCCCAACTGGGAGCACTGGGAGGCCCTGCAGAGAGGGCCTGGGCCAAAATCCCTCCTCTATTGAAACCTAACGGTTCTAATCCTGCCTTATCTCCAGCGTTTCCTTATCAGCTGGGAGGCAGGACCAGTGTCATCCCTTTTTAAATGTGGATTTTCTTCCACTCCTGTGAAAATCACATGGAAATTCCTCTGTTTTGATTTGGAGTGAGGGGGAAAGCACAATATTTGAATTTATTTTCATTATTTTCTGCTTCTGGTGGCTGCAGTTGCCAAGGCCTCTCTCCCTGACAGTGCCCAAGGCCCTGCTCAGTGTCATCCCTTTTTTAGTGTGGATTTTCCTCCACTCCTGTGAAAACCACACAGAAATTCCTCCATGTTTTTATTTAGAGGCAGAGGAAAAGCACAATATATTAATTTATTATATTAAATATATTAATATATTAATAATATATTAATTTATTTTCATTATTTTCTGCTTCTGATGCCTCTTTTATGCACAGCAGGCTGTAATGTCCAAGGTCTCTCTCCCTGCTTGGTGTCATCCCTTTTTTAGTGTGGATTTTCTTCCACTGCTGTGAAAACCACATGCAAACTCTTCTCTGTTTTGATTTGGAGTGAGTAGAAAAGCACAATATTTGAATTTATTTTCTGCTTCTGGTGGCTGCAGTTGCCAAGGCCTCTCCCTGACAGTGCCCAAGACCCTGCTCGTTGTCATCCCTTTTTTAGCGTGGATTTTCCTCACTCCTGTGAAAAACACAAATAAATTCCTCCATGTTTTCATTTGGAGGCAGAGGAAAAGCACAATATATTAATTTATTTTCATTATTTTTACGTTTCTGATGCCTGTTTTATGCACAGAAGGCTGCAGTGTTCAAGGCTTCTCCCTGACAGTGCCCAAAGCCCTGCTCAGTGCCATCCCTTTTTTCAGTGTGGATTTTCCTCACTCCTGTGAAAACCACACAGAAATTCCTCCATGTTTTCATTTGGAGTGAGGGGAAAAGCACAATATTTGAATTTCTTTTCATTATTTTCTGCTTCTGATGCCTTTTTAATACACAGAAGGCTGCAGTGTCCAAGGCCTCTCCCTGGCAGTGCCCAAGGCCCTGCTCAGTGCCATCCTTTTTTTTTAGTGTGGATTTTCCTCACTCCTGTGAAAACCACATGGAAATTCCTCTATGTTTTGACTTGAAGTGGGGGGAAAAGCACCATATTTGATTTTATTTCTGTTATTTCCCTGTGAAAACCACATGGAAATTTCTCTATGTTTTGGTTTGGAGTAGGGAGGAAAGCACAATATTTGAATTTATTTCCATTATTTTCCTCTTCTGATCCTCTTCTATGCAGCCAGGCTGCAGTGTCCAAGGCCTGGGGGCCCGGCCATGACTTTTCCTGGGGGAGATCCCTCTCTTTCCCTCTGTTATCTCGCTCTGGGCTCTGTTATCTCTCCAAGGCTTGTGCAGGAACCAGCCTGGCTTGTCAAGGACACTGGGGCTCCCTCCCCCAGCAAGGCTTTTATAGCAGAGAGAAACTGAGATTGAAAAAATCTTAAAAATAAAACATTAAATTATTATTAAATAAATTATATTAAATATATTATTGAATAATATTAAAATTATTTAATATTAAAACGTTTTTTAATTGATTTTATTAAGATATATTAATATTAAAAGGAAAATTCATGCTTTTCAGCCCCACCAACGTATTTGTTTTGTCTACAAGTGACACCACAGCTTTGAGGACACGGGGCTGGCCTTGGCTGGGTGGCACAGATGGCATTTACAGTTTAACAAGGAGCAAGGTTTATCCAAACACTCCGTGCTCACCCGGGTTCCCAGACAGGCCTGAAATGTTTCCTCCCCAGAAAAGGGATCAGGGCTTGCACTGAGGCAGGAATAATCTGTTTATTGCACGTGGGATTTCTCTGTTCTGTTGCCTTTTTCTTAATTTGGAAGTGAAGTTGGAGATAATTTTAATAAGGAGCAAACATAAAACTGGATTTTATGTTAGCTCCTTATTAAAATTATCTAAATTATCCCCTAAAAATTTAATTTCCCATAAGTGCCCCGAAGGTTTTTCATGGAAAAGTTTAATTTTTTAGGGGAAAAGCAAGGACTGGGATGATCCCTTCCCTCAGCTGGGAAGCAGAGCCAGGCCAGGAGGATCTCACAGATCCCACAGACCCCACAGATCCCACAGACCCCACAGATCCCACATCTCACCCATCTGGGGCTCTGAGATCATCAGGAAGGGTCAGGATGAAAGGTTTTGCAGGATTTCCCTTTCTAGGAGAGAGGGATCCAAAAATAATCATATTTCTGTATTTATTTAAATAAAAATAATACTGATCACAGCTCCTGCTGTGCTTGGAAACTCTCTGGTCCCTCAAATGTTGGCTCCTCCTCACTCCCCTCCCCGTGGCTGCTTTTCCTCCCCATCCCATGGGGAAATATTGGCTATTCCCCCATACCCACAGGGCCCTCCAAGGATGGGTGCAGGGCTGGTTTAAGGTTTAATCCCAGCTTAGTGCAGTCAGGGTTTGCTCCCTCCCTCCCAGCCACGTGATCCTCACAGGGCTTTAAATAAATCAGATTTCCAACCCTCCAGCCCAGAGGGTTTTTGTGCCTTTAATGCCAAACTGTGGCACTGCTGCTCCAGAGCTTTGTCCTGGGGGAAGCCCTGGCCATGGCTGGGACTGGGAGTGACTGGAGCAGGGACAGGAGGGCAGGAGCAACTTCCCCTCTTATTCCATCCCTGCTCTGCAGGAAAATCTGTCCCAGGGTGGTTTTGGGATGGTTCAGGAGCTCCGAGGAGCTGGGATCCTTCAGGGAGAGGAGGGAGCTTTAATCCCACTGAAGGATCTCCAGGTCTTCCTTGGGTTGTGGAAATCCAGGTGTCTCCAGGCTGTGGAGCAAAGCAGGCAGAGATTCAGAGATTTCAGGTTTTTTCAGCAGCGCTTTCCCCTTTCATTCCATCCCATTCCATCAAATCTGTCCCAGGTTTGGGGCTGGTTCAGGAGCAGTGGCAGCTCTGAGGAGCTGGGATCTGCTGGGAGAGGCTGGAACATTAATCCCACTGAAGTCTCTCCATCTCTTCCTTAGGATGTGGAAATCCAGGTGTCTCCAGGCTGTGGAAGAAAACAGGCAGAGATTTCAGTTTATTTTCAGCAGCACCTTCTCCTCTCATTCCATTCTTGCTCTGCAGGAAGATCTGCCCCAGGTTTGGGGCTGGTTCAGGAGCAGTGGGATCCTTCTGGGAGAGGATGGAACACTAATCCCACTGAAGGCTCCCCAGCTCTTCCTTAGGATGTGGAAATCCAGGTGTCTCCAGGCTGTGGAGCAAAACAGGCAGAGATTTCAGGTTTTTTTTCCAAGTCCTTTTGTCAAGACAAAACATTTCCAGTCTCCTCAAAAACCCATGGCAAAGAGCCGAGCTCTTCATTGCTCTGAGTGCTCTTGGTGCTGCTGCTCCTCCACAGAAACCTGGGGTTTGTTTAGATTCCAACTGTTTTGTGGGTTTTTTTTTTGTTTTGTTTTGTTTTGTTTTGGGTTTTTTTGTTTTGTTTTGTTTTGTTTTTTTTCTGGGAAATTTTAATCCCGTCCAGAGCCTTTGAGGCCAGGATCCCTCTGGAAAGGTTTCTCCCGAGGATCCTGTTTCTGTGCTGCTCTTTGTGCCCCTCCTTTCCCGTGTGCCAGAGGTGGCTGCATTTCTCAAATTCCACGGGGCTATCGGGTGTCCAGGATGTCATTCCTGGTGCTTTAAATATCTTTTTGGAAAGGGGAGCCGGGCTGGGATTCCTGTGCTCAGCTGTCCCTGCCGAACTGTGTCACCCCCCCGGGTCAAACCCACCCTGCAGCTCAAGGGATTCCTTTCCCAAATATCCTCGTTTTGCACCCAAACTTCGTTTCAGCCTCATTCTCCTGGACCAGGAAGAGGCCTTGGGGCATGGGAGGAAAATTCCTGTTCAGTAGAGAGTGAAAAACCTTTCCCACTTCCAGCAGTGTAGGGCACCTGCTGATCCAGCGGCTGTGATCCCTGAGTGCAGGAATCCTCAGAATCCTCAGAATTGTGTAAAAGGGAGAAATTCCTGCTCAGTTTTTCCTGACATTTCCCACTTCCAGCCTTTCTGGAGCAAACCAGCAGTGCAGGGATCCTCAGAATCCTCAGCATCCTCAGAATCCTCAGAATTGTGTAAAAGGGAGAAATTCCTGCTCAGTTTTTCCTGACATTTCCCACTTCCAGCCTTTCTGGAGCAAACCAGCAGTGCAGGGCACCTGCTGATCAAGGGGCTGTGACTCCCTGAGTGCAGGGATGCTCAGAATCCTCAGCATCCTCAGAATCCTCAGAATCCTCAGAATTGTGTCCAAGGGAGAAATTCCTGCTCAGTTTTTCCTGACATTTCCCACTTCCAACCTTTCTGGAGCAAACCAGCAGTGCAAGGATCCTCAGAATCCTCAGAATTGTTTAAAAGGGAGAAATTCCTGCTCAGTTTTGCTGACATTTCCTACTTCCAGCCTTTCTGGAGTGAACGAGCAGTGCAGGGCACCTGCTGATCCTGAGTGCAGGGATGCTCAGGATCCTCAGGATCCTCAGAACCCTCGGAATCCTCAGAATGCTCAGAACCCTCAGAATCCTCAGGATCCTCAGAACCCTCAGAATCCTCAGAATGCTCAGAATGCTCAGAACCCTCAGAATCCTCAGAATCCTCAGGATCCTCAGAACCCTCAGAATCCTCAGAACCCTCAGAACCCTCAGAATCCTCAGGATCCTCAGAACCCTCAGAACCCTCAGAATCCTCAGAATGCTCAGAATGCTCAGAACCCTCAGAACCCTCAGAATGCTCAGAACCCTCAGAACCCTCAGAATGCTCAGAACCCTCAGAATCCAGGCTGCCCCCACCCTGGGGATGCTGCACGTACCAGGGAAGCGCTGGCACGACCCCAGCAGGGTGGGGACAATGCCAGCCCTGAGCTGCCCCAGCGCTGGGGTGGCCCAACTGGCCAGCAGTGGCCCCATTGTTGCTGCAGCTGAGCTCTGGCCCCTTGTCCCAGGTTAGGGAATAAGTGCCCAGTGTTCTGAGCTGCTGGAATAATGCCTGGCACTGGGATGCCTCGCTCAGAGCTGCCCCTGAGCTCACCAGGAGCCGAGGGAGAGCTGAGGGCATAGAGAAAGGCAAAATAGCCCAGAACAAAAGGTCCTTTGTGTGCTCCCGTTACTGGGCTCGTTTTCAGCTCCAAACCCGGGTGGGAATGTGCATCCAGCCTTGGATGGGAGGCTGCCCTTGCCTCCCATCCCTGCAGCCAGCACAGGTTGGAATCCCAGCCCTGGGAGTGGCCAAGGGCAGCTTGGAGCAACCTGGAGATGTCCCTGCTCATGGGAATGGGATGGGCTCTAAGATCCCTGTTTGTAGGAATGGGATGAGCTCTAAGGTCCCTGCTTGTGGAAATGGGATGAGCCTCAAGACCCCTGCTGATGGAATTGGGATGAGCCTCAAGACCCCTTCCCATGGGAATGGGATGAACTCTAAGGTCCCTGCTCATGGAAATGGGATGAGCTCTAAGATCCCTGTTCATGGAAATGGGATGAGCTCTAGGACCCCACCCCATGGGAATGGGATGAGCTGTGAGGTCCCTTCTCATGGAAATGGGATGAGCCTCAAGACTCCTGCCCATGGAAAATGGGATGAGCTCTAAGATCCCTGCTTGTGGAAATGGGATGAGTCTCAAGATCCCTGTTTATGGGAATGGGAGAGCTCCAAGATCCCTGTTTATGGGAATGGGATGGGCTCCAAGATTCCCTGCTGAGGGAATGGGTTGATCTCTAAGGTCCCTGCTCATGGGGATGGGATGAGCTCCAAGACTCCTGCTGACAGAAGTGGGATGGGCTCTAAGATCCCTGCCTGTGGGAATGAGCTGGGCTCTAAGATCCCTGTTCATGGGAATGGGATGAGCTCTAAGATCCCTGTTCATGGGAATGGGATGAGCCTCAAGATCCCTGCTCTTGGAAATGAGATGAGCTCTAAGATCCCTGGTCATGGAGATGGGATGAGCCTCAAGACCCCTGCCCATGGAAAATGGGATGAGCTCTAAGATCCCTGCCCATGGAAATGGGATGAGCTCTAAGATCCCTGCCCATGGAAATGGGATGAGCTCTAAGATCCCTGTTCATGGAAATGGGATGAACTCTAAGACCCCACCCCATGGGAATGGGATGAGCTGTGAGGTCCCTTCTCATGGAAATGGGATGAGACTCAAGACCCCTGTGTATGGAAATGGGATGAGCCTCAAGACCCCTGCCCATGGAAAATGGGATGAGCTCTAAGATCCCTGCTGATGGGAATGGGATGAGCTCTAAGATCCCTTCTCACGTGAATAGAATCAGCTCTAAGATCCCTGCTGATGGGAATGGGATGAGTCTCAAGATCCCTGCTGGTGCTCTGAGATCCCAGCTCATGGCAATGGCGTGAGCTCAAAGATCTCTCCCAACCCACTCCATTCTGTGCTTCCATGAGTCCATAATGACCTGGCAGGAAGTTTTCCATGGATCCACCTTTCCCAGGCTATCCCTGTGTTCTTCTGCCTCTCACAACGTGGCTTTGTCTCTTAACGAGGAATTCCCGACTGGAATTCAACAATTCCCAGCTGGAATTCTGCAGGGTGGGGACAGGAACGCTGTGAGCCCAGGGTCTCACATTCCCCAGGGTCTCACCTCCCAAGGGAATTCAAACCAGCTGACAGGGAGGGGGGAGGATGCCTTGCCATCATTCCTGATTTATCCCTGTGGCATTCCAAGGGAGCCCAAGCAAACCAGATAAGAATTGTTTTCCTTTTTTTCCCTGAGGCTTCTCATCTTCCCAGGAGAAAAATCCCGGGGAAAGAGATTATTTCAAAGAATGTGAATGCTACAGGTTGGATAGCAGGAAAAAGTTTTTTACAGAAAGGGTGATAAAGTTCTGGAATGTTCTGCCTGGGGAGGTGGTGGAGTCGCCATCCCTGGGGGTGTTTAACAAAGCCTGGATGTGGCACTGGGGGCCAGGACTGAGTTGAGGTCTTGGGACTGGGTTAGATTCGATCTTAAAGGTCTCTTCCAACCTGGTCATTCTGTGTTCCCCAGCCAGCATTATCCGAGCTTGGATGTGTTTAACAAAGCCTGGATGTGGCACTGGGTGCCAGGGGTGAGTTGAGGTCTTGGGACTGGGTTGTATTAAATCATCTTGAAGATCTCTCCCAACCCAGTGAGTCTGTGAATTCTGGGAATTCCGTGAATTTTGGGAATTCCCAGGGACTGGGGAGGTGGTGCAGTCGCCATCCCTGGGTGTGTTTAACAAAGCCTGGATGTGGCACTGGGTGCCAGGGGTGAGTTGAGGTGTTGGGGCTGAGATGGATTTGATGATCTTCAAGGTCTCTCCCAACCCAGTGATTCTGTGAATTCTGTGAATTCAGGGAATTCTGTGAATTCTGGGAATTCCAGGGACTGAGGAAGTGGTGGAGTCGCCATCCCTGGGTGTGTTTAACAAAGCCTGGATGTGGCACTGGGTGCCAGGGTTGAGGTGTTGGAGCTGGGTTGGACTCATTGATCTTCAAGGTCTCTTCCAACCCAGTGATTCTGTGAATTCTGTGAATTCTGGGAATTCCGTGAATTTTGGGGATTCCCAGGGACTGGGGAGGTGGTGGAGTCCCCATCCCTGGGGGTGTTTAACAAAGCCTGGATGTGGCACTGGGTGCCAAGGGTGAGTTGAGGTGTTGGGGCTGAGATGGATTTGATGATCTTCAAGGTCTCTCCCAACCCAGTGATTCTGTGAATTCTGTGAATTCAGGGAATTCTGTGAATTTTGGGGATTCCAGGGACTGAGGAAGTGGTGGAGTCCCCATCCCTGGGGGTGTTTAACAAAGCCTGGATGTGGCACTGGGTGCCAGGGTTCAGTTGAGCTGTTGGGACTGGGATGGACTGGATGATCTTGGAGGTCTCTCCCAACCCAGTGAGTCTGTGAATTCAGGGAATTCTGTGAATTTTGGGAATTCCAGGGACTGAGGAAGTGGTGCAGTCCCCATCCCTGGGTGTGTTTAACAAAGCCTGGATGTGGCACTGGGTGCCAGGGGTGAGTTGAGGTGTTGGGGCTGAGATGGATTTGATGATCTTGAAGGTCTCTCCCAACCCAGTGATTCTGTGAATTCTGTGAATTCAGGGAATTCTGTGAATTTTGGGAATTCCAGGGACTGCAGAGGTGGTGGAGTCCCCATCCCTGGGTGTGTTTAACAAAGCCTGGATGTAGCACTGGGTGCCAGGGTTCAGTTGAGCTGTTGGGGCTGGGTTGGACTCATTGATCTTCAAGGTCTCTTCCAACCCGGTGATTCTGTGAATTCAGGGAATTCTGTGAATTTTGGGAATTCCCAGGGACTGAGGAAGTCGTGCAGTCGCCATCCCTAGGGGTGTTTAACAAAGCCTGGATGTGGCACTGGGTGCCAGATTTCGGTTGAGCTGTTGGGACTGGGATGGACTGGATGATCTTGAAGGTCTCTCCCAACCCAGTGAGTCTGTGAATTCAGGGAATTCTGTGAATTTTGGGGATTCCAGGGACTGCAGAGGTGGTGGAGTCCCCATCCCTGGGGGTGTTTAACAAAGCCTGGATGTGGCACTGGGCACCAGGGTTGAGGTGTTTGGGCTGGGTTGGACTCATTGATCTCCAAGGTCTCTTTCAACCCAGTGAGTCTGTGAATTCAGGGAATTCTGTGAATTTTGGGGATTCCCAGAGACTGGGGAGGTGGTGGAGTCCCCATCCCTGGGGGTGTTTAACAAAGCCTGGATGTGGCACTGGGCGCCAGGGTTCAGTTGAGCTGTTGGGACTGGGATGGACTGGATGATCTTGAAGGTCTCTCCCAACCCAGTGATTCTGTGAATTCAGGGAATTCTGTGAATTTTGGGAATTCCCAGGGACTGAGGAAGTGGTGCAGTCCCCATCCCTGGGTGTGTTTAACAAAGCCTGGATGTGGCACTGGGCGCCAGGGTTCAGTTGAGCTGTTGGGACTGGGTTGGACTCATTGATCTTCAAGGTCTCTTCCAACCCAGTGAGTCTGTGAATTCAGGGAATTCTGTGAATTTTGGGGATTCCCAGGGACTGGGGAGGTGGTGGAGTCCCCATCCCTGGGGGTGTTTAACAAAGCCTGGATGTGGCACTGGGTGCCAGGGGTGAGTTGAGGTGTTGGGGCTGAGATGGATTTGATGATCTTCAAGGTCTCTCCCAACCCAGTGATTCTGTGAATTCAGGGAATTCTGTGAATTCTGGGAATTCCAGGGACTGGGGAGGTGGTGGAGTCCCCATCCCTGGGTGTGTTTAACAAAGCCTGGATGTAGCACTGGGTGCCAGGGTTCAGTTGAGCTGTTGGGGCTGGGTTGGACTCATTGATCTTCAAGGTCTCTTCCAACCCGGTGATTCTGTGAATTCAGGGAATTCTGTGAATTTTGGGAATTCCCAGGGACTGAGGAAGTCGTGCAGTCGCCATCCCTAGGGGTGTTTAACAAAGCCTGGATGTGGCACTGGGTGCCAGATTTCGGTTGAGCTGTTGGGACTGGGATGGACTGGATGATCTTCAAGGTCTCTCCCAACCCAGTGAGTCTGTGAATTCAGGGAATTCTGTGAATTTTGGGGATTCCAGGGACTGCAGAGGTGGTGGAGTCCCCATCCCTGGGTGTGTTTAACAAAGCCTGGATGTGGCACTGGGTGCCAGGGTTGAGGTGTTTGGGCTGGGTTGGACTCATTGATCTCCAAGGTCTCTTCCAACCCAGTGATTCTGTGAATTCTGTGGATTCCAGCGGGGTCGGTTGGGCCCTGCAGCCACACACACGGCGTTGCAGGATTGCCGTGTTTGCTGAGCAAATAAAAGCTCCACGAGGAGGAGCAGAACTCCCCATTTCTCTGAGCCTTGCAGGAGTGAATCGATGCCGCCTCATAGCCAGGAGTGCTGAATAGGGCTTTTCAGTTTGCCTTGTAAACACCACTGGTAATCTCTCCGGGGATTAAAAAATAAATAAATAAACAAACAAACAAACAAAAAACCGGTTTAAAACAAGCAAACTTTTCCCTCCTAGCCTTCCTCTCTTTCAGCTGGGAAATGGGGGCAGAAATCTGGTAAAGTGGTAAGGAAAAATACAGAAAACTGATAATTTTTGAGAGGCAATAATTAGTGCTGCAAAGCTTTGCTGGAGGAGGGAGGGGACAGCTCCACACCCCGGTGATGCCTAAAATACCTGGCTCAGGAATTCCAGAGCAGGGAATCTGTAAATTCAGGGAATTTGTAATTTCTCACTCAGGAGAAATCCATTCCCATGCAGAACAGCTCAAAGGTGATTTCCGAACACAGCCTTGAGGGCAGCAGCTGCATTTAAAGGATCTTTAACTCCTCGTGAGGAGTTTTCCTGCTGGGATTCACCTTTGGGGCCCTTTGAAGTGTTCCAGCCGGGTATTTACCCTCCACCCCAGTTCCAGTAAACGCAGATCGCTCGCCCTGCTGGCTTTAATCCTGGTTTTTGGTCGGCTTCCAAGCAGGGTGATTTCATTTTTTATGCCTAAATTCCTCGTTGCTGTGTGAAGCTGCTCCTTCCCCTCGTGTCATGTTGCTGCCTGCTGTTAATTATCCGGCTCGCTCTGCATCCCCGGCAGCATCCAGGGATCCTGCCAGGCTGTAAAACCCAAAGCGATGTCATGGCTGTGCTTAACAAGTGCCACTTTCCCTCGGAAAGTCAATAAATGCTTCCTTTAGCACACTGAGGAGAGGGGGGAAAAACCCCAATAAAATTAAACAAAATTAAAACGAAATTAAACAAAACGAGAGGCGGTTGTTGGGGGTTCTTCCCTTGAAATCCATGCTGGGGAGAGCAGCTGTGAAAAGGGATTTTTTTTTTTATCCCACAAGGAATGTGGCTGGAGGGTGGGTGAAGCTCCTGGAACCCCTTGGGGGGTTGTGGGGCACCCCACATTTCCTGGCTGGACCCTAAATTCCCCCTGGAACCCCACGTTGCCTGGCCCGACCCTAAATTCCATCAAGGCTGTGGGTGCTTTCCTTGCAGCAAATCCCAGCTTTGGGATCCTGTATGGATCCCGTATGGGACAGGGTGAATTCCTGTCAGGGAAGGAGCCAAGGGCTGAGGACAAGCACAATCCCATAAATCCCAGCTTTGGGATCCCATAAATCCCAGCTTTGGGATCCTGTATCCATATGGGACAGGGCGAATTCCTCTCAATGAGGAGCCGAGGGCTGAGGACAAGGACAATCCCATAAATCCCATAAATCCCAGCTCACAATCCCATAAATCCCAGCTTTGGGATCCTGTATCCATATGAGACAGGACGAATTCTTGTTGGGGAAGGAGCTGAGGGCTGAGGACAAGGACAATCCCATAAATCCCATCTTTGGGATCCTCTATCCATATGGGACAGGGCAAATTTCTGTTGGTGAATGAGAATTCCTCTCAGTGAGGAGCCGAGGGCTGAGGACAAGGACAATCCCATAAATCCCAGCTCACAATCCCATAAATCCCAGTTCACAATCCCATAAATCCCAGTTTTGGGATCCTGTATCCATATGGGACAGGGCGAATTCCTGTCAGGAAAGGAGAATTCCTCTCAATGAGGAGCCAAGCGCTGAGGACAAGGACAATCCCATAAATCCCCAATTTGGGATCCTGTATCCGTATGGGACAGGGCGAATTCCTGTCAGGGAAGGAGCTGAGGGCTGAGGACAAGCACAATCCCATAAATCCCAGATTTGGGATCCTGTATGCGTATGGGACAGGGCGAATTCCTGTCAGGGAAAGAGAATTCCTGTCAGGGAAGGAGCTGAGGACTGAGGACAAGCACAATCCCATAAATCCCAGCTCACAATCCCATAAATCCCAGCTTTGGGATCCTGTATCCATATGAGACAGGACGAATTCCTGTTGGGGAAGGAGCTGAGGGCTGAGGACAAGGACAATCCCATAAATCCCAGCTCACAATCCCATAAATCCCAGCTTTGGGATCCTGTATTCATATGGGACAGGGCGAATTCCTCTTGGGGAAGGAGCTGAGGGCTGAGGACAAGCGCAATCCCATAAATCCCAGCTTTGGGATCCCATAAATCCCATCTTTAACGTGAACTCCAAGCAGCTCCAGGTGTAGCTGGAAAAATGAACCCGAGGGTTCGAGACCAGAGCAGGGAGAGGCTCGGGCGTGGCAGGGGAGGCTGCAGCCAGCCCGGGGCTATTTTTACCCCTCTCTCAGCTCCTCTCCTCTCCCGGGTTTATATTTAGAGCTGCTGGCATTCCTGCAGGAATTCGTGGAGCAGTTTTGTGGCAGGGAGGAGCTGATTCCCTGTAAACCATCCGCAGCTTTTTGGGGAGGGGAAAGAGGATGAGTACAGCACTTCTCCTCATCTTCATCATTCACCCGAGTGTCTTTTCTGTTCCCTGCATCTTTCCTCACCCAGATTTGGTCCTGACCAAAGGAGATCCTCATTCACCTGAGTGTTTTTCCTGTTCTCTGCATCTTTCCTGGCCCAGATTTGGTCCTGACCAAAGGATCAAAGGAGGTTATGGATGGAGACACCACTTCTCATCTTCATCATTTACCTGAGTGCCTTTTCTGTTCTCTGCATCTTTCTCGACCCAGATTTGGTCCTGACCAAAGGATCAAAGGAGATGCTCATTCACCTGAGTGTTTTTCCTGTTCCCTGCATCTTTCTCGACCCAGATTTGATCCTGACCAAAGGATCAAAAGAGTTTATGGATAGAGACACCACTTCTCCTCATCTTCATCATTCACCCAAGTGTTTTTCCTGTTCCCTGCATCTTTCCTCACCCAGATTTGATCCTGACCAAAGATCAAAAGAGTTTAGGGATGGAGACACCACTTCTCCTCATCTTCATCATTCACCCGAGTGTCTTTTCTGTTCCCTGCATCTTTCCTCACCCAGATTTGGTCCTGACCCAAGGATCAAAGGAGATCCTCATTCACCTGGATGTTTTTCCTGTTCCTCCTGGCCCAGGTTTGATCCTGACCAAAGGATCAAAAGAGTTTATGGATGGAGACACCAATTCTCCTCATCTTCATCATTCACTCGAGTGTTTTTCCTGTTCCCTGCATCTTTCCTGGCCCAGATTTGGTCCTGACCAAAGGATTGAAGGAGGTTATGGATGGAGACACCACTTCTCCTCATCTTCATCATTTACCCGAGTGTTTTTCCTATTCCCTGCATCTTTCCTCACCCAGATTTGGTCCTGACCAAAAGATCAAATGAGGTTATGGGTGGAGACAGCACTTGTCCTCATTTTCCTCCTTTACCCGAACATTTTTCCTGTTCCCTGCATCTTTCCCGACCCAGATTCAATCCTGACCAAAGGATCAAAGGAGATCCTCTTTCACCTGAGTGTTTTTTCCTGTTCCTGGCCCAGATTTGATCCTGACCAAAGCATCAAAGGAGGTTATGGATCTGCTCGGTGGGGAGTGATCAAAGCAGGAATTGCTTTGGCAAGCACCTTCCCAAGATCCCAAACTCCTGCTTGATGTCCCGATTATCCCATTCCAGCCCCTGCCAGGCTGGGATTTTGTCCCCGGTGCAGGACCAGGAGCTGGATTCACTTCTGGATCTCCTGAACCTCCTTTGGAACCCAGAGCATCCTCACTGTGTCCGAGCACGTTCCAGCAGCGCTGGGAAAACATCCCAATGGCTGAAACCCTGAAACTGGAACGGGGGTGTCTCCAACCCTCCCGCCTCCCTTCCCAGCCCCGGCAAACCCCCCGAATCCAGGCACGGCCGAGCCTTCCTGCTCAGCGAGGCGGGGGCCGAGCGGGGGCAGGGAATCGCCGGGATTTTCAGCGAATTGCCGGCATTTTCAGCGAATTCCCGGCATTTTCAGGGGATTCACCCGCTGCAGGGTGCCGTGCCTCGCCGCAGAGCCTGGCAGGCGCCCAGCCGAGTGTTTGCATCGCTGAGGGATCGTCCTTTAAAGCTTTCTTCACATGCGGGCAGGGCGGTGCCGTTGTTGTCCTGGCGACGGGGATGCGGTGTGAGATCGGGCTGGGACGATGCGATCGCTCCGGGGCCGTGCTGATAAGCCTGGGAGGGGGCTGGGGGGGATCTGGGGACAACCAGGGGAGAGCAGGAGTGGGGACACCCAGGGGGAAGAGGAGACACCCAGGAGGAAGGGGCCGAGCTGCTCCAGACATGGGATGTGCGGGAAAGAGACGTTCCTTGTTGGGAAAATCATCCCTGAGAAGTTTTGGGGTCTGGTACCAAGGGTTGAGAGCAGTGTTAGAGCCCAGGGTGGTGCTGATAAACCTGAGGAGGCTCTGGGGACATCCAGGGGAGAGCTGGAGTGGGGACACCCAGGAGGAAGAGGCTGAGCTGCTCCCTGTGGGGAGAAAAATCACCCCTTAGAAATTTTGGGGTCCGTTTGGTCCCAAGGGGTGATTGAGCTCTTCAGATTGGGCTGGGGGCTGAGAGCAATGATAGAGTCCCGGGTGGTCGTGATAAATCTGGGGGATCTCTGGGGACAGCCAGGGGACAGCAGGAGTGGGGACACCCAGAAGGAAGAGGCTGAGCTGCTCCAGACATGGGATGTGCAGGAAAGAGACGTTCCTTGTTGGGAAAATCATCCCTGAGAAGTTTTTGGGGTCTGTTTGGTACCAAGGGGTGATTGAGCTCTTCAGATTGGGTTGATTTGGTTCAGATTGGGCTGACAGCACCATTAAGAACCCAAGGTGGTGCTGATAAACCTGAGGAGGCTCTGGGGACATCCAGGGGAGAGCAGGAGTGGGGACACCCTGGAGGAAGAGGAGACACCCAGGAGGAAGGGGCCGAGCTGCTCCAGACATGGGATGTGCAGGAAAGAGACGTTCCTTGTTGGGAAAATCGTCCCCTGAGAAGTTTTGGGCTCTGGTACCAAGGGTTGAGAGCAGTGTTAGAGCCCAGGGTGGTGCTGATAAACCTGAGGAGGCTCTGGGGACATCCAGGGGAGAGCTGGAGTGGGGACACCCAGGAGAAAGGGGCCGAGCTGCTCCAGACATGGGATGTGCAGGAAAGTGACGTTCCTTGTTGGGAAAATCATCCCTGAGAAGTTTTGGGGTCTGTTTGGTACCAAGGGGTGATTGAGCTCTTCAGATGGAGTTGGAGGCTGAAAGCAGTGTTAGAATCCAGGGCTGTTCATGGAAAATCCCCCGGTGGGGATGTCCAGAGGGTGAGGGATGCAGGAGGAGCATCCCCACACTGCTGGGGTTGGGAAGAGGAGAGGGACAGACCCAAACCTGAGGCTGGAACAGGGGTGGGACACTGATGTGCCATCCCTGGCAGTGTCCAAGGCCGGGTTGGACAAGGTCTGGAGCAACCTGGGACAGGGAATGGCGTGAGATGATCCCCAAAGTCCCTCCAACCCAAACCAGTTTGGGATTCTGGGATTTCGTGTCTGTACATCCAGGGAGTGCTGGATCCGTGCTGGGCAGGAGGAATTGCAGCGGGGCTGGAGCCCAAACCCCGCACGGGCACGGGCAGCACTTCCAGCGGGATCCTGGCAAGAGCCAAAGCGGGAAAGGCAAAGCCGCGCCCGGGCCGGCTCCGTGCCCCGAGGGTTTTCTTCCTTTAAGGGTTTTATTGCCTTAATCTCATCTGCGGTTAAGGCGATTCTGACGCCCAGTGGGAGGAGGCACCGGAGCTGGGATGGAGCTGAGATCCAGCTGGGATGGAGCTGGAATCGAGCTGGGAGGGAGCTGGGATAGAGCTGGGATGGAGCTAGAATCGAGCTGGGATGGAGCTGAGATGGAGCTGGGATCCAGCTGAGATGGAGCTGGGATAGAACTGGGATAGAGCTGGGATAGAGCTGGGATCCAGCTGGGATGGAGCTGGGATAGAGCTGAGATGGAACTGGGATGGAGCTAGGATAGAGCTGAGATGGAACTGGGATGGAGCTGGGATGGAGCTGGGATGGAGCTGGGATGGAACCAACCCCAAAAAGCAGGAGTTGTGGGGTAGAAATTCAGATCAGGATGCTGCCAACCCCAAAGAACAGCAACTATGGGGTGGGAATTGGGGTCAGGACATCGCCAACCCCAAAAAGTAGCAGCTGTGGGGTAGAAATTGGGGTCGGGATTCTGCCAACCCCAAAGAGCAGCAGTTGTGGGGTGGAAATTCGGATCAGAATGCTGCGAACCCCAAAAAGGAGCAGCTGTGGGGTAGAAATTTGCATCAGGACATTGCCAACCCCAAAGAGCAGCAGCTGTGGGGTGAAAATTGGGGTCAGGATGCTGCCAACCCCAAAGAGCAGCAGCTGTGGGGTAGAAATTGGGGTGGGGATGCTGCCAGCCTCAAAGAGCAGCAGTTGTGAGGTGGGGATGCTGCCAACCCCAAAAAGGAGCAACTGTGAGGTGGAAATTGGGGTCAGGATGCTGCCAACCCCAAAGAGCAGCAGCCTTGGGGCTGGGGGCCCATCCTGGTGCTGTCCATCCCCCTGAGCCTGCTGTCCCCTTTCCCTGCAGGGCTCTGCCGTCCCTGGCCGCTCGAGGGAAGATGAACAAGATGAAAAACTTCAAGAGGAGATTTTCGCTGTCGGTGCCGCGCACGGAGACCATCGAGGAGTCCCTGACGGAGTTCACGGAGCAGTTCAACCAGCTCAACAACCAGAGGAACGAAGGTGAGGAGCCCTGGGTATTGCAAAAAGGCTCCCAATATTCCCAGTTAGATTGTGCCTGGGCCGGTCTGACCCTCACTGCTGGGCCAAAGGCAGCAACTGCGGTGTGTCACCCCAGAGATACCTTGGCTAGCTGGTGGTTGCAGCCGGGCACTGAACAAGTCCAGGCTTGTTAGGAACCCCGTTTACCTCAGGAGGAATGGCTTCAGGCAATGGTGAAGAGAAAAAGGAAGAGGATTCTGCTGGAGGGTTTAATGTCCAGAGGTTTATTCCAAGGGTACAGGGGTCTGAACGTGAGCAACTGCTCCAACAGAACCTCGGCCGCATGGGCTCATTCACCTTTTAAGCTCAGGGACAGGGGGAGGGGAGGTACAGGTGAGGCACCAACCAGGTGAGAGGGGCAGGGTCTCAGGGGAAGATGACACCCAGACAGGCCAATGACCCCTGGGCATAGGGGCATCCTTTGAACTTGACCAACCACACGAGGCCTTGCTGGAATGTTCAGCCTGATTGACAGGACTCACTCAGCATGGGGGCGAGGGGGAAGGGAGAGAGGCATAGGCACACCTGGGGGGATGACCTGGAAGGCCAAAATGGGACATTACAGCACACCACAACACCTGGGCTGGGTGAGAGCCTCCCCGGGCACCCTCGGGGTTTGTGGAAGCGCCTGCCCCTCGTTCTGTGTGAGCAACACCTCGGCGTTAAAGCTGCACGGAGATTTATCCTTCACCAGGAAAGGCGGATGGGAGGGAAAGTATGAAAGTATTACCGCGCCTGAGTGGGCGCGGCTGGTGAGAGAGAGAGACTGTAAATCTTGTTTCTTGAATCAGAAGGCTTGATTTATTAAGATATTATATATTACATTAAGACTATACTAATAGGAATATAGAGAGAGGTTTGCAGAGCAGCTAGGCTAGCTAAGAATAGATAGAAAAGAATCCCACAACAAAGTTGTGGCCAAGGACTCAGTCCCCTGGCTTGCACTGGTGATTGGCCCTTAATTATAAACATAAAACATGAACCAATCACCAATCAAAATAGGTGCTCCTGTTGCATTCCCCAGCAGCTGATAATAATTGTTTACCTTGTCTTCGGAGGCCTCTGGCCTCCCGAAGACACAGAAATCCGAAAGAAAGGATTTCTGTGGAGAAATGTCTGCGACATCTCACCTTTCTAAATTGTATAAAATAAAAGAAAAATGCTGATGTGGAATGAACAGGAAATCTCTTCACCTGTGAAATATAGGATACTAATAAATCACTAAAACAATGCTACAATATAAGAAAAAAATGCAAGAAACAATGCAAAGAAAATTGAAGCCCATGCAGCTGATAATAATTGTTTACCTTGTCTTCGGAGGCCTCTGGCCTCCCGAAGACGCAGAAATCCGAAAGAAAGGATTTCTGTGGAGAAATGTCTGCGACAGGAAAGGAATTTGCACAAAATGGGGAGCTGTGGTTCAGGTGGAGGGTGGGAACGTGTGGGATCTCCCCAGAAGAGGGGGGTGACCCCTGTGGGGGATTCAGCTGATGTTCCCAAAGCCAAAGGGGCTGTTCTGTCCTGGGGGCTCGCCGGAGCAGCCTTTGCTACACCCTGTGCGTTGGTTTTGAGCATGCAGGGAGATGAGGGGTTAAATCCCAGCCTGGGCACAGCCCCTGTGCCAACACAGCCCCCAGAACGGGCTGGGGCAGGGCACAGGGAGGTGAGGGGTTAAATCCCAGCCTGGGCACATCCCCTGTGCCAACACAGCCCCCAGGGCAGGCTGGGGCACAGCTCAGGGAGATGAGGGGTTAAATCCAAACCTGGGCACAGCCCCTGTGCCAACACAGCCCCCAGGGCAGGCTGGGGCAGGGCACAGGGAGATGAGGGGTTAAATCCCAGCCTGGGCATATCCCCTGAGCCAACACAGCCCCCAGAATGGGCTGGGGCAAATCTCAGGGAGATGAGGGGTTAAATCCAAACCAGGCACATCCCCTGAGCTAACACAGCCCCCAGAACGGGCTGGGGCAGGGCTCAGGGAGATGAGGGGTTAAATCCCAGCCTGGGCACAGCCCCTGTGCCAACACAGCCCCCAGGGCAGGCTGGGGCAGGGCTCAGGGAGATGAGGGGTTAAATCCCAGCCTGGGCACAGGTGCAGGCTGGGGCAGGCTCAGGGCAGGCTGGGGATGCTGTGGGCGCTGGGAGCAGCCCAGCCTGGCTGGGCAGAGCTGGGCAGAGCTGGGCTGGGCTTGGGCAGAGCTGGGCAGAGCTGGGCTGGGCTTTGCCCTGTCCCATACGGATACAGGGTCCCAAATTGGGGATTTACAGGATTTATGGGATTGTGCTTGTCCTCAGCCCTCAGCTCCTTCCCTGACAGGAATTTCTCAGGGAGCTGGGGCAGAGCCTGAGGAACTGGGCAGAGCCTGGGGAGCCAGGCTGGTCCCGGGGAGCTGGGCAGAGCCGGGCTGGGCTCAGGGAGCTGGGCAGAGCCTGGCAGAGCTGGGCAGAGCTTGGGGAGCTGGGCAGAGCCTGGGGGAGAGCTGGGCAGAGCTCTTGGGAAGCTGGGCAGAGCCTGGGCAGGGCTTGGGGCGCCAGGCAGAGCTGTGCTGGGCTCAGAGAGCTGGGCAGAGCCTGGCAGAGCTGGGCAGAGCCTGGCAAAGCTAAGCAGAGCTGGGCTGGGCTTGGGCAGAGCTTGGGGAACCAGGCAGAGCTTGGGGAGCTGGGCAGAGCCAGGCTGGGCTCTCAGGGAGCTGGGCAGAGCCTGGCAGAGCTTGGGGAGCTGGGCAGAGCCGGGCTGGGCTCAGAGAGCTGGACAGAGCTGGGCAGAGCTGGGCAGAGCTTGGGCAGAGTTAGGCAGAGCCTGGCAGAGCTGGGCAGAGCCGGGCTGGGCTCAGGGAGCTGGGCAAAGCCTGGCAGAGCTTGGGCAGAGCTTGGGGAGCTGGGCAGAGCCAGGCTGGGCTCGCACCGGGTAAATCCCAGCCACCCCACGCTGCCTCCTGCCAGCTGTGCCACAGCCCTGCCCTCGCCGTGCCCCCAGCTCCCTTTCAGGCTCTGTGTGCCCTCTCTGAAGGGGCTGGGCCCTGGTGTCAGTGCCTGGCGCCAGCAGGGCCGTGCCAGCCTGGCTGCCCAGGGTGCTGGAGCTCGCTCGGGGCTGCAGCTTTTCCCTTCCTGGCAGGGCCCCTGGGGCTGTCCCTGTGTCCCCATCATCCAGAGCCCACCCTGGTGACAGCCAGGGCCAGCTCGGGTGCTCCTGGCTCCAGGGACAGGGGCAGATCCCAGCAGGGACCGACACCTGGGCTCTCCTTTCCTCGGGGAATTGCCTGGAGTTTGGTTTTCCCTCTTTCCCCCTCCAGCCTCAGAAATCCCTGGCTGCAAATCCCAAACCCTGGTGGCTGTGAGTGCCAGAATCACAAAATCAGGGAAGATTTGGCTTGGAAGGGACCCCAAAACTTCTCCCATTCCTCTCCCACCGCCCCAGGCTGCTCTGGCTCCTGTGAGGGGACAGGCAGGGGACAAAGGGACAAAGCCACCCCATCTGCTGACAAGTCCCCAGCTCCCCATCCCCTCGTTCTCACCACCTCACCCTCACAGATGCTGATAAAAGGAGGAAAAACAGGTTTGGGTTTTGTTTTTCTTTTTCCAGGCTGGAAAATCAAACAGCTTTCCAGCCTGGACACATCCTGTCACCGGCAATGTCACCTTGGTGCAACCTGAGTCGGGTTTTACAGGGGGATCAGGGCTGGGTGGGTTTGATAAGAGCTGGGGGCGTCCAGCAGCACCCCCCAAACACCCCCAGCCCGCTCTGCCCTCCCAAAATTCAGTGTTTGGGCTGGAAAGGGACAAACCAGAGCCAGCTCTGACCTCGGGAGCACCAGGCCCTGAGGAAATGATGATGAGGGGGAGGAAGGAGGGTGAAGAAACCAAGCCTGGAGAGGAGGCAAAGAAATTCGAAGTTCAAATTCACACTCAGAAAAAAAATTCAAAGTTCTGATTCACACTCAGCAAAGGAATTCAAAGTTCAAACTCACGCTCAGAAAAGGAATTCAGGGTTCCAAGGCAGGCAGGCAGAGGAGGGTCCTGGCCCCTTTCCTTGCGAGATCAAAGCTTGTTTGGGCAGAGGAGGAGTTGAAATGTATAAATGGATTTATAAAAAGGGCTGCCTGTGTCTGCTCCCCGTCCTTTGATATGGCAGCAGCCTCGTTCCCTCCCCGCCAGGGAATTCTGCTCACCCACAGCTGCACCCTGCCAGGTCCTGCAGGGTCCTGCAAGCCCACAGCTTCATACCAAGGTCCTGCAAGGTCCTGCAAGCCCACAGCTTCACACCAAGGTCCTACAAGCCCACAGTTTCACACTAAGGTCCTGCAAGCCCACAGCTTCACCCTGAGCTCCCTGCAAGGTCCTGCAAGCCCACAGCTTCACCCTGAGCTCCCTGCAGGGTCCTGCAAGCCCACAGTTTCACACCAAGGTCCTGCAAGGTCCTACAAGCCCACAGCTTCACACCAAGGTCCTACAAGCCCACAGCTTCACATCAAGGTCCTGCAAGCCCACAGCTTCACACCAAGGTCCTG
Organism: Passerculus sandwichensis; assembly: GCA_031885435.1. Taxonomy (NCBI): domain Eukaryota; kingdom Metazoa; phylum Chordata; class Aves; order Passeriformes; family Passerellidae; genus Passerculus; species Passerculus sandwichensis. The sequence goes on from CM063155.1 coordinate 3,583,814, forward strand.
CAAGGTCCTGCAAGCCCACAGCTTCACCCCGAGCTCCCTGCAGGGTCCTGCAAGCCCACAGCTTCACACCAAGGTCCTGCAAGCCCACAGCTTCACACTAAGGTCCTGCAAGGTCCTGCAAGCCCACAGCTTCACACCAAGGTCCTGCAGGGTCCTGCAAGCCCACAGCTTCACCCTGAGCTCCATGCAAGGTCCTGCAAGCCCACAGCTTCACCCTGAGCTCCCTGCAAGGTCCTGCAAGCCCACAGCTTCACACCAAGGTCCTGCAAGCCCACAGCTTCACACCAAGGTCCTACAAGCCCACAGTTTCACACTAAGGTCCTGCAAGCCCACAGCTTGTTTGGAAATACAAATCTGTCATTCCTCTCACACTGGAAGTGTCCAGGTTGTGGATTCACCTCTGATTTTACATCAAATATGACAAAGAGTTTGACCCACTGCTCTCAGAGCTGCTGGTTTGCAGGCTGCACCTTTTACCCAGCTTTGTTTTTGTTCCTCCTGTGGCAACCAGCACAAATTCACCCAAAATGTCATTTCCAGCAGGTTGGTCATCCTCCATACAGCCAGACCTTAAATGTCCCTTTTTATTTCTAATTCTTACAGAATTTAGGAGTTTTTCCCCATTTCTGAGGTACCTGAGAGGTCCAGACTTCCCAAAACACCTGATACCAAAGATTCCCCTCTAATGTACAGCCTTCCCTTTTCATTTTTGATTCTTGCAGAATTTAGGGGTTTCCCCCATTGTTTTTTTACCTTTCAATGTCCAATTTCATTGATCAGCAAACCTGAAGTTTCTTTGTAAAAGCAAAATATCCTTTCCCATTTATCAATCAGTGCAATCCTTCCCATTGTTTATCTCTCATTTTTTTTAACTCTCATTTGTTTATCTCCTGGTTTTATCTACCAGCAGACCCACAGCTTGTTTGGAAAGACAAATCTGTCATTCCTCTCACACTGGAAGTGCCCAGGTTGTGGATTCACCTCTGACTTTACATCAAACATGACAAAGAGTTTGACCCACTGCTCTCAGAGCTGCTGGCTTGCAGGCTGCACCTTTTACCCAGCTTTGGTTTTGTTCCACCTGTGGCAACCAGCACAAATTCACCCAAAATGTCATTTCCAGCGGGTTCTCAGCCTCCATACAGCCAGACCTTAAATATCCTTTGCTTTCCTTGATTAAAATTTGCTTGGCAAACGAGGAAGTTCAGAAATATTTGGTCCAGTTGAATGAATACATGTTATTTTCATACAGGGGATGTTTCCTGATTGTTGCTGTAAAAACAGATGGAGGGGAATGGGCAGGGAGCAGAGGAGGGGCTTTCCTTGATTAAAATTTGCTTGGCAAACGAGGAAGTTCAGAAAGATTCGGTCCAGTTGAATGAATCCACATTATTCTCATACCTGTGGTTAAATCGGGGGACGTTTCCTGGTTGTGGCTGTGAAAGCAGATGGAGGGGAATGGGCAGGGAGCACGGGAGGGGAATGGGCAGGGAGCACGGGAGGGGAATGGGCAGGGAGCAGAGGAGGGGAATGGGCAGGGAGCACGGGAGGGGTTTCACAGAGCCCTGGCACCGTTCCAGCCCCTCTGAAGCACCGGGGGAGGCGTGGGCTGGGCACCCGGCGCTGCCCTCCCTGTGCCCATGGCACCGACCCACGGCCCTTGCCAGGTCACTGCCCTGCCAGCTCTCATCCATCAGCCCAGCAAACCGCAGCCAGGGCCCGGCCCTGCTCAGCAGCCCTGAGAATCCAGCCCTGCCTCCCTCCCTCGGCAGCCGTGAGATCATCCCCGCAGCAGCCGGGATTGTCCCTGAGCCCGGGGACAGGGCAGGGACAGGGACAGGGACAGGGACAGAGCAGGGACAGGACAGGGACAAGGACAGGGACAGGGGCAGGGGCAGGGCAGGGACAGGGACAGGGCATGGACAGGGGCAGGGACAGGGACAGGGACAGGGACAGGGGCAGGGGCAGGGCAGGGACAGGGACAGGGCATGGACAGGGGCAGGGAGAGGGACAGGGACAGGACATGGACAGGGACAGGGCAGGGACAGAGCAGGGACAGGGCAGGGACAGGGACAGGGACAGGGGCAGGGCATGGACAGGGACAGGGACAGAGCAGGGACAGAGCAGGGACAGGGACAGGGACAGGGACAGGGACAGGGCATGGACAGGGACAGGGCAGGGACAGAGCAGGGACAGGGCAGGGACAGGGACAGGGCAGGGACAGGGACAGGGAAGGGACAGGGACAGGGCAGGGACAGGGACAGGGCAGGGACAGAGCAGGGACAGGGCAGGGACAGGGACAGGGCAGGGACAGGGACAGGGCATGGACAGGGACAGGGACAGACACAGGGACAGGGACAGGACAGACACAGGGACAGGGCAGGGACAGGGCATGGACAGGGACAGACACAGGGACAGGGACAAGGACAGGGACAGGGCAGGGACAGGGCATGGACAGGGACAGACACAGGGACAGGGACAGGGCAGGGACAGGGACAGGGACAGGGCATGGACAGACACAGGGACAGGGACAGGGACAGGGCATGGACAGGGACAGACACAGGGACGAGCAGGGACAGGGACAGGGACAGGGACAGGGACAGGGCAGTTCACAGGGGTGCCAGGAGGAGGGAAGGGATGAGAATCTTGACTCCATGTTGAAGGCTGATATATTATATTATATTATATTATATTATATTATATTATATTATATTATATTATATTATATTATATTATATTATATTATATTATATTATATTATATTATATTATATTATATCATATCATATCATATCATATCATATCATATCATATCATATCATATCATATCATATCATATCATATTATATTATATTATATTATATTATATTATATTATATTATATTATATCGTATCGTACTATATTATACCATATCATATCAATCATATCATATCATATCATATCATATCATTATTCTAAAAAAAGAAAGGCCCAAAGTAAGGGGTAATAAAAGTGATTTTGGCATTCATTTATTTATTTTATTCATTAAAAGTGATTTCAACACTTATTTATTTATTTATTTATTTATTTATTAAAAGTGATTTCAGCATTTATTCTCATCCATGATGCACAAATTCCACTCAAACACAGGATTCTGTCTGGGCAGTGTCAGCTTCTTCCTCTGAATCCTGACAGCGCCTTCGAGGCGGGAAGAAGTTCATTTCTCCTGATAATGGAGCAGTAAATTCTCTTTCTCTGAAAGATTCAGGTGTCCTGTGGCTGCTATCTCAGTGCCAGTCCTTTCTTTTAAAAAAGTCTCCTACATAGCATCCTTTCTATTTTAACATTTTTTATAACCTAAAACTATATTTAACACGCTACTGAAGAGAATTGATACAGCATCACTTTCGAACACAACACATACAATATTCATTTGAATATTTGCAAAAAAAAAATAGATGCGTTTTTCACACTCTGCTTTCTTCTCGTCCCCAGACCTGGCCCAGGGTCACCTGCAGCTGGCACAGCTGGGCAGGGAGGTGGCAGCTGATGGCAGCCCCGTGTCCCCAGCCGAGGGACAGGGCCGGTCCCCGGTGGGCGCCGTGCGCTACCGCAGCCACGGCCAGCGCCGCTGCTCCACGGAGGCAAGTGCTGGGGACAGGGGGACAGGGGGACATGGGGACATGGGGACAGCTGGGTGAGTGCTGGGGACATGGGGACATGGGGACATGGGGACAGCTGGGTGAGTGCTGGGGACAGGGGGACAGGGGGACAGGGGGACAGGGGGACAGCTGGGTGAGTGCTGGGGACAGGGGGACAGGGGGACATGGGGACATGGGGACAGCTGGGTGAGTGCTGGGGACAGGGGGACAGGGGGACATGGGGACATGGGGACAGCTGGGTGAGTGCTGGGGACAGGGGGACAGGGGGACATGGGGACATGGGGACAGCTGGGTGAGTGCTGGGGACAGGGGGACAGGGGGACATGGGGACAGCTGGGTCAGTGCTGGGGACAGGGGGACAGCTGGATCAGTGCTGGGGACAGGGGGACATGGGGACATGGGGACATGGGGACAGCTGGGTGAGTGCTGGGGACAGGGGGACAGGGGGACAGCTGGGTGAGTGCTGGGGACAGGGGGACAGGGGGACATGGGGACAGCTGGGTGAGTGCTGGGGACAGGGGGACAGGGGGACAGGGGGACAGCTGGGTCAGTGCTGGGGACAGGGGGACGGGGGACAGGGGGACAGCTGGGTGAGTGCTGGGGACAGGGGGACAGGGGGACATGGGGACGGGGACATGGGGACAGCTGGGTCAGTGCTGGGGACAGGGGGACAGCTGGGTGAGTGCTGGGGACATGGGGACAGCTGGGTGAGTGCTGGGGACATGGGGACATGGGGACAGGGGGACAGCTGGGTCAGTGCTGGGGACAGGGGGACATGGGGACATGGGGACAGGGGGACAGTTGGGTGAGTGCTGGGGACATGGGGACATGGGGACAGGGGGACATGGGGACAGCTGGGTCAATGCTGGGGACAGGGGGACATGGGGACAGGGGGACAGCTGGGTCAGTGCTGGGGACATGGGGACAGCTGGGTGTCACCTCCCCGTGGGCTGGGTGCCCTCTGGGGTGTGGCAGTGTCACACACCAGCCCTGGCATCCTCTGCTGTGACTGCCACCGGGTGCCACCACCCCCTTCCCTTGAGTGGCGCTGCCGTGTGGGATGTTTGGGGTTCCCCGTGGCAGGAAGGAATGATGAATGTGACTCCATGTTCTTAGAGGGCTAATTTATTATTTTATTATATTTATAATATATATTACTTATAACATTATGATATTTATAATGTAGACATAATATATTACATTATATTATATTACATTACATTACATTATATTATATTACATTACATTACATTACATTATATTATATTACATTATATTATATTATATTATATTATATTATATTATATTATATTATATTACATTACATTACATTACATTACATTACATTACATTACATTACATTACATTACATTACATTACATTACATTATATTATATTATATTATATTATATTATATTATATTATATTATATTATATTATATTATTATACTATACTACATTATACTATACTATACTATATTATATTATATTTACATCACATTATATTACATTAATTCTATTCTATTCTATTCTATTCTATTCTATTCTATTCTATGAAATTATAAGAAATTCTATGAAATTATAAGAAATTCTATACTAGAACTGTACTGAACTATAGACAAATGATACTTCAGAAGTCCAGAAAAAAACCAATAATAAAAACCCATGACTGACCAGAGTCCAACACAGCTGGCTTTGATTGGTCGTTAATTAAAACCAATTCACATGAAACCAATCAAACAATCACCTGTGGGTAAACAATCTCCAACCACATTCCAAAGCAGCCAAACACAGCAGAAGCAAATCAGATAATTCTTGTTTTCCTTTTTCTCCGAGCCTTCTCAGCTTCCCAGGAGAAGAATCCTGGGCAAGGAGGATTTTCCAGAAAATGTGACGGTGACGCTGCCACACCGACGGCAGAGCTCTTCCCCTCGGGATTCCTCGTGTCACCTCCCTGTCCCCTCCCGCAGGACGTCAGCAGGCGCCTCTCGCTGCCCATGGACATCCGGCTGCCGCCCGAGTTCCTGCAGAAGCTGCAGATGGAGAGCCTGGAGCTGCCCAAGCCCCTGAGCAGGATGTCCCGCCGCGCCTCCCTCGTGAGTGACACCGAGCACAGGCGTCCCCCTGTCCCGCCGTGCCAGCTCCCCCGGCTGTCACCGAGGTCCCCTCACGTCCCTGCCCCGTCCCAGCCCTTCCCGCACAGCGCCGGCAGCACCGGAAGGAGCTGAGAGAGCTGGGAAAGGGCTTGGAGAAATCTGGGAAGGGTTTGGAGAGTCCTGAGGGAGCTGGGGAAGGGAATGGAGAATCCTGAGAGAACCAGGGAAGGGTTTGGAGAGTCCTGAGGGAGGATTTGGAGGAGCTGAGGGAGCTGGGGAAGGGTTTGGAGGAGCTGGGAAGGGTTTGGAGAGTCCTGAGGGAGCTGGGGAAGGGTCTGGAGAATCCTGAGGGTGTTGGGAAGGGTTTGGAAAGTCCTGAGGGAGTTGGGAAGGGTTTGGAGAGTCCTGAGAGAGGATTTGGAGGAGTTGAGGGAGCTGGGGAAGGGTTTGGAGGAGCTGGGAAGGGTTTGGAGAAACCTGAGGGAGCTGGGAAGGCTTTAGAGAAATCTGGGAAGGGTTTGGAGAAATACTGAGGGAGCTGGGAAAGGGAATGGAGAGTCCTGAGAGAGCTGGGAAGGGTTTGGAGAAATACTGAGGGAGCTGGGAAAGGGAATGGAGAGTCCTGAGAGAGCTGGGAAGGGTTTGGAGAGTCCTGAGGGAGCTGGGAAGGGTTTGGAGAGTCCTGAGAGAGGATTTGGAGGAGTTGAGGGAGCTGGGGAAGGGTTTGGAGAAACCTGGAAAGGGTTTGGAGAAATACTGAGGGAGCTGGGAAAGGTTTGGAGAATCCTGAGGGAGCTGGGAAGGGTTTAGAGAGTCCTGAGGGAGCTGGGGAAGGATCTGGAGAAATCCTGAGGGAGCTGGGGAGGGTTTGGAGAAACCTGGGAAGGGTTTGGAGAGGTCCTGAGGGAGCTGGGAAGGGTTTGGAGAGGTCCTGCGGGGGCTGGGGAAGGGTTTGGAGAAATCTGGGCAGGGTTTGGAGAATCCTGAGGGAGCTGGGAAGAGTTTGGAGAGTCCTGGAAAGGGTTTGGAGAAATACTGAGGGAGCTGGGAAAGGGAATGGAGAGTCCTGAGGGAACCAGGGAAGGGCTTGGAGAGTCCTGAGGGAGGATTTGGAGGAGCTGGGAAGGGTTTGCAGAGTCCTGAGGGAGCTGGGAAGGGTTTGGAGAGTCCTGAGGGAGCTGGGCAGGGGCTCAGCCTGGAGCAAAGGAGGCTCAGGGGGAATTTCTGGCTCTGCACAACTCCTGCCAGGAGGGCACAGCCGGGGGGGATTTGGGATCTTATCCCAGGGAACTGGGACAGGAGGAGAGGGAACGGCCTCAGGCTGGGCTGGGGAGGCTCAGGTTGGACATGAGCAGGAATTTCCTCATGGAAAGGGCTGGAAGGGGCTGCCCAGGGGGGTTTGGAGCGCCCATCCCTGGAGGTGGCACTGAGTGCTCAGGGTGGGGATCGGGCACAGCCTGGACTCAGTGATCCCACAGGGATTTTCCAGCCTCACTAATTCCACGATTCCACGATTCTCCCTGCCCCACCTGCCCCTGCTGGGCCATTCCCCCCTCCCTCCCTCCCTCCCCTGTGCACCCCTGGCTGCCCTCTCAGCCTGGCTCCCTCCCAGAGCAGGAGAGGGAAACCCTCCTGCAGCTCAGCCCAAATGCAAATGGGGATAAATAATGAATCAGCCTTGGCTCCAGTGCTGGCATTTCCCTTCCTTTGCTGCTGCAGCAGCAGAAATAGGAGCAAAAACTCTGTGCACAACAAACCAGGAGCAAAAATCTCCCTGTGCAGACACCAGAGGTGCCCACGTACCACAGCCAGGCCTCAGGAGGCGTTTTGGGACACGAGGTGCCCCCTCAGGAGGAAGAGGAGGGACGGAGGGACGGGGAGCTGGAATTCACCTGCCTGTGCTGTCTGAGCAATAAAACAAAGCCCTGGCGATGTGTCATTAATATTCATGAGCCCCTCATGAATAAGGAATGTGGCTCTGGGGGTTGTTCCAGCACCTTCACTCCCCTGCTCAGGACAAGGCATTTCCCAGGATACACGGAGGGTTTGGGCAGCAGATGGAGAAAAAAATCCCAATTTGTTTCTTTCGTCTTTCAATGTCTAATTTCATTTATCAGCAAACCTAAAGTTTATTTGTAAAATCAAATATCTTTTCCCATGCACCAGTCAGTGGAATCCTTCCCATTTGGGCAACAAATGGAGTAAAAAATCCCAAAAATTGTCACTGCCCAGTGTCCCTGGAAACCCTTCTGGAGGTGAAGCCATCCCTGGATGAGGTTCCCTCCTCCCCAGTGATGTTTTCCTTTCTCTCTCACAGTCAGATATTGGCTTTGGGAAGCTGGAAACCTACATTAAACTGGACAAACTGGGAGAGGTGAGTAATCTGTGACACCCCTGGAAGGAATTCAATGAAATTCAAAGGGCAAAAAGCTTCAATATCCAGAAATTTCCAGAGCAAGTTTTTCTTGTGGAGCTCAGACGTGGTGCTGCCACCTCGAATGGTCCTTCCTCCAAATGTTTTGGGCACGCCAGTGCTGTGCCATGCTGGTGTTAGGAAAATCAATCCACAAACATCAGAGATTTATGTCCAAAAGGGAGACACAGAGGAGTCTTGACTTTATTTGAATAAAGGAAGAGGCCATGGGGCATTTCCCTGGGATCTCCCAAATTTTTGGAGGATGCAGCCTCCTTTTTATCCCAATTTCCAGCCACTATTCCCTTCTCTCTTTCCCCATTTCTGAGGTAATTGAGAGGTTCAGACTTCCCAAAACACCTGATACCTATGATTCCCCTCTAATCCTCTATATTCCCTAACCCTCTAATTCCCCGATAACCCTCCCTTTTCATTTTTAATTCATCAGAGATTTATGGCCAAAAAGGAGACACAGAGGAGTCTTGACTTTATTTGAATAAAGGGAGAGGCCATGGGGCATTTCCCTGGGATCTCCCGAAATTTTGGAGGATGTAGGCTCCTTTTTATCCCAATTTCCCACATTTCCCTCCCTCTTTCCCCATTTCTGAGGTATTTGAGAGGTTCAGACTCCCCAAAACACCTGACACCAAAGATTCCCCTCTAATCCTCTATATTCCCTATATATTCCCTATATTCCCTAACCTTCTAATTCCCCTATAACCCTCCCTTTTAATTTTTAATTCTTATGTAATTTAGGGGTTTTTTTCTTCCCCATTGCTTCTTTCATCTTTCAATGTCCAATTTCATTTCTCAGCAAACCTGAAGTTTATTTGTAAAATCAAATCTCTTTTTCCATTCATCAAGCAGTGGAATCCTTCCCATTGTTTATCTCTCAGTGCTGGTTTTATCTACCCACAGCTTGTTTGGAAAGACAAATCTGTCATTCCTCTCACACTGGAAGTGCCCAGGTTGTGGATTCACCTCTGATTTTACATCAAATATGACAAAGAGTTCGACCCACTGCTCTCAGAGCTGCTGGTTTGCAGGCTGCACCTTTTACCCAGCTTTGGTTTTGTTCCACCTGTGGCAACCAGCACAAATTCACCCAAAATGTCATTTCCAGCGGGTTCTCAGCCTCCATTCAGCCAGACCTTAAATATCCTTTGCTTTCCTTGATTAAAATTTGCTTGGCAAACGAGGAAGTTCAGAAATATTTGGTCCAGTTGAATGAATACACGTTATTTTCATACAGGGGATGTTTCCTGGTTGTTGCTGTAAAAACAGATGGAGGGGAATGGACAGGGAGCAGAGGAGGGGTTTTGCAAAATTGAATTGATCCTTGTTTGTAAAGACAAACCCAGCATTCCTCACACTGAGAAATGTCCCTGTGACCGTGTTCACAAGGATGAGGGAAGAGACGAGGATCTGACTCCGTGTTTCAGAAGGCTGATTTATTATTTTATTACATATATTACATTAAAACTATACTGAAAGAATAGAAGAAAAGGTTTCATCAGAAGGCTGGCTAAGAATAGAAAGGAATGATAACAAAGGTTTGTGTCTTGGGCAGAGAGTCTGAGCTAGCAGGGCTGTGATTGGCCATTAATTAGAAACGATTTTATGAGACCAATCCCAGATGCACCCGTCGCATCCCACAGCAGCACATAATTAACGTTTACACATTGTTCCTGAGGCCTCCCAGCTTCTCAGGAAGAGAAAAATCCTAAGGAAAGGATTTTTCACGACAAGCTGTCTGCGCCGTGTCCCCATTGTCCCCAGGGCACCTACGCCACGGTGTTCAAGGGCCGCAGCAAGCTGACAGAGAACCTGGTGGCGCTGAAGGAAATCCGCCTGGAGCACGAGGAGGGCGCTCCCTGCACGGCCATCCGGGAAGGTGAGGCTGAGAAGGGCTTTCCTGGGGTTCCCAGGGGGGATTTGGGGTGGCTGTGACCAGCCCCGCTGTCCCCGCAGTGTCGCTGCTCAAGAACCTCAAGCACGCCAACATCGTCACCCTGCACGACATCATCCACACCGAGCGCTGCCTCACCCTCGTCTTCGAGTACCTGGTGGGTCTGGGGGCTCCTCTGGGGGCTGGGGGGGGGGGGCGAGGGAGGGACAGACTGACGCATCCCTCCCCCTGCAGGACAACGACCTCAAGCAGTACCTGGAGAACTGCGGGAACCTGATGAGCGTGCACAACGTGAAGGTGAGGGGCGTGCGGGGCGCCCTGCCCTGCTCCTCGTCCCCACTGGGGGGGTTTGGGGCTGGGAGAGGCTGGAGATCCCTTCACCCTTAATTTCCTGCTCCCTTTGACCTTTCTGGGGCTGGAGATCCCCTCAGTTCCTGCTCCCTTTGCCCTTTCTGGGGCTGGAGATCCCCTCACCCTTTATTTCTTGCTCCCTTTGCCCTTTCTGAGGCTGGAGATCCCTTCAGTTCCTGCTCCTTTTCCCCTTTCTGGGGCTGGAGATCCCTTCAGTTCCTGCTCCTTTTCCCCTTTCTGAGGCTGGAGATCCCCTCAGTTCCTGCTCCTTTTCCCCTTTCTGAGGCTGGAGATCCCCTCAGTTCCTGCTCCTTTTCCCCTTTCTGAGGCTGGAGATCCCTTCAGTTCCTGCTCCTTTTCCCCTTTCTGGGGCTGGAGATCCCTTCAGTTCCTGCTCCTTTTCCCCTTTCTGGGGCTGGAGATCCTCTTGCTCTCCAGTTTCTGCTCCCTTTGCCCTGAGGCTGGAGATCCCCTCACCCTCCAGTTCTTGCTCCATTTCCCCTTTCTGAGGCCGGATATCCCTTCAGTTCTTGCTCCCTTTGCCCATTTTGAGGCTGAAGAACCCCTCACCCTTCAGTTCCCGCTCCCTTTTCCCCTTTCTGAGGCTGAAGATCCCCTCACCCTTCAGTTCTTGCTCCCTTTGTCCATTTTGAGGCTGGAGATTCCTTCACCCTTCAGTTCTTGCTCCCTTTGTCCATTTTGAGGCTGGAGATCCCCTCACCCTTCAGTTCTTGCTCCCTTTGTCCTTTCTGAGCCTGGAGATCACTCCACCCTCCAGCTCTTGCTCCTTTTTCCTTTTCTGAGCCTGAAGATCCCCTCACCCTTGAGTCTTTGCTCCTTTTCCCCTTTCTGAGGCTGGAGATCCCTTCAGTTCTTGCTCCTTTTGCCCTTTTCCTGAGGCTCCCCCAGCGTTTCCACCCTGAATGAAATCACTGCACATTCACATTTCACTCATCCCATCCCGTGGCCCTTTCCCAGAACTCAGTTCCGAGGGGTCTTTCCTGCTCACAACATCCAAATTCCTCGAGGCAGGTTGAGTTTTAGTCCTAAATGCACCTTCCTCCTCCTCCTCCTCCTCCTCCTCCTCTGTGGTGGTGTTTGTGGGTCCCCAGGACAAGGGAAGAGATGAGAAACTTGACTCCATGTTTCAAAAGGCTGATTTCTTATTTTATGATATATATTATATTATATTATATTATATTATATTATATTATATTATATTATATTATATTATATTATATTATATTATATTATATTATATTATATTGCATTATATTGCATTATATTGCATTATATTGCATTATATTGCATTATATTGCATTATATTATATTATATTGCATTATATTATATTATATTGCATTATATTATATTATATTGCATTATATTATATTATATTGCATTATATTATATTATATTGCATTATATTATATTATATTGCATTATATTATATTATATTATATTATATTATATTATATTATATTATATTATATTATATTATATTATATTATATTATATTATATTATATTATATTATGAAAGTGACATATTAAAGCTATACTAAAGAAAAGAGAAAGGAGACATCAGAAGGCTGGGAAAGCAAGGAATGACAATAAAATCTTGTGACTGCTCAGAGTCCCAACACAGCTGACTATGATTGGCCATTAATTAAAAAATAATCACACGAGACCAATCAAAGATGCACCTGTTGCGTTCCACAGCGGCAGATAACCATTGTTCACATTTCATTGCTGGGGCCTCTCAGGAGAAGAATCCTAATGAAAGGATTTTTTTTTGTAAAATACCTCTGTGACATTTCTCCTCCTCCCCGCAGATCTTCATGTTCCAGCTGCTCCGCGGCCTGGCTTATTGCCACGGCAGGAAAATCCTGCACCGAGACCTCAAACCCCAGAACCTGCTCATCAACGAGCGGGGCGAGCTCAAGCTGGCTGATTTTGGTAGGTGAATTTTGGTAGGATTGGGATAAAAAGGGGGGGAGCAGCTCCTTGATGCGTGTCCCCGCCGCCCTCAGGGCTAGCCAGGGCCAAGTCTGTCCCCACAAAAACCTACTCCAACGAGGTGGTGACGCTGTGGTACCGGCCCCCCGATGTCCTGCTGGGCTCCACCGAGTACTCCACGCCCATCGACATGTGGTGAGCACCCGCCGAGCCGCCCCGCGCCTCGCCAGGAGGGGTCGGGCCTTTCCATCCTCATCCTCACCGTGCTGGCTACAACAGGGCTGGGGGCGCTCTCCCAGGGATGTTCGCACTGTCCCCAGGGCTCCCCAGAGCTGTTTTACCTGTCCCCTGAGGCTTTTTACACCAGAGGGTTTGGGGCTCTCCCCGAGCAGATTTTCCCTGCCCCGAGGGCTCTCCCAGAACAGTTTCCCTGTCCCCAGGCTGTCCCAGTGCATATTTCCCTGTCCCCATGTCCCCAGGGCTCTCCCAGAAGTTTCCCTGTCCCCAGGGCTCTCCCAGTGCAGATTTCCCTGTCCCCAGAGCAGTTTTCCATGTCCCCATGTCCTCAGGCTCTCCCAGAGCAGATTTCCCTGTCCCCAGAGCTCTCCCAGTGCAGTTTTCCCTGTCCCCATGTCACCATAACTCTCCCAGAAGTTTCCATGTCTTTGGGACTCTCCCAGAGCAGATTTCCCTGTCCCCAGTGCAGATTTCCCTGTCCCCATGTCCCCAGGGCTCTCCCAGTGCTCTTCTCCCTGTCCCCAGAGCTCTCCCAGAGCAGATTTCCCTGTCCCCAGAGCAGTTTTCCATGTCCCCATGCCCCCAGACTCTCCCAGAGCAGGTTTCCCTGTCCCCAGAGCTCTCCCAGTGCAGTTTTCCCTGTCCCCATGTCCCCATAACTCTCCCAGAAGTTTCCATGTCTTTGGGACTCTCCCAGTGCAGATTTCCCTGCCCTCAGTGCAGTTTTCCCTGTCCCCATGTCCCCATAACTCTCCCAGTGCAGATTTCCCTGTCCCCATCGCAGTTTCCCCATCCCCTGGTATTCGGGGTCGGCTCGATGCCATCCCCACCCCGCTGGGAGCGGTTCCTCCTCCCGGAGCCGATCCCGCTCCACCCGCGGGGTTTGTCCCCTGTGACCCCGGGCTTTGTCCCCCGTGGCCCCGGGGTTTGTCCCCTGTGACCCCGGGGTTTGTCCCCCGTGGCCCCGGGGTTTGTCCCCCGTGACCCCGGGGTTTGTCCCCCGTGACCCCCGGCTGTCCCCTGCCCTGCAGGGGTGTCGGCTGCATCCACTACGAGATGGTGACGGGCCGGCCGATGTTCCCGGGCTCCACGGTGAAGGAGGAGCTGCACCTCATCTTCCGCCTGCTGGGTGAGCGCCGAGCCCGCTCCCCGCGCGGGGGCACTGCCGGCCCGGGAACGGGAATGGGAATGGGAATGGGAATGGGAGCAGGAACCGCCCCGGGAACGGGAACGGGAGCGCCGTGCGCTGAGCCCGCTCCCCGCGCGGGGGCACTGCCTGCCCGGGAACGGGAACCGCACCGGGAACGGGAATGGGAACGGGAGCGGGAACCGCACCGGGAACGGGAACGGGAATGGGAACGGGAGCGGGAGCGGGAACCGCACCGGGAACGGGAACGGGAGCGCCGTGCGCTGAGCCCGCTCCCCGCGCGGGGGCAATGCCGGCCCGGGAACGGGAACGGGAATGGGAACCGCACCGGGAATGGGAATGGGAATGGGAATGGGAATGGGAACGGGAATGGGAACGGGAGCAGGAACCGCACTGGGAACGGGAATGGGAACGGGAGCGAGCGCCGAGCCCGCTCTCCGCGCGGGGGCACTGCCGGCCCGGGAACCGGAACGGGAATGGGAATGGGAGCGGGAACCGCACTGGGAACGGGAACGGGAATGGGAATGGGAGCGGGAAAGGGAGCAGGAACCGCACTGGGAACGGGAATGGGAACGGGAGCAGGAACCGCACTGGGAACGGGAACGGGAATAGGAACGGGAGCAGGAACTGCACTGAGAACGGGAACGGGAATGGGAGTGGGAACCGCACCGGGAGCGGGAACAGGAGCAGGAGTGGGAATAGGAGTGGAACGGGAATGGAAACAGGAGCGGGAACGGGAACGGGAATGGGGATGGGGATGGAGATGGGAACGGGAACAGGGATGGGAACGGGAACCGCACCAGGAGCGGGAGCAGAACGGGGTAGGGCGGGGTGGGATGATGGGATAATGGGATGGGACGGGATCCATGGGAAGGAGGGAACAGGGATGAGGTGGACAGGAATGAACTGGGATGGGATGGGATGGGATGGGATGGGATGGGATGGGATGGGATGGGATGGGATGGGATGGGATGGGATGGGGTGGGGTGGGGTGGGGTGGGGTAGGAAGGAAGCAAAAGGGAAGGAATGGACTGGGATGGGATGGAATGGGATAATAGGATGGGATAATGGGATGGGATAGACAGGAATGAACAGGGATGGGGTGGGAAGAAGGGAACAGGGACAGGATGGGGTGCAGAGGAATGAGCAGGGATGAAGTGGGATGTGGTAGGAAGGAGGGAAAAGGGGAGGGATGTGCTGGGATGGGGTGGGATGGGATGGGATGGGGTGGGAAGAGGGGTGGGATGGGATGGGGTGGGAAGAGGGGTGGGATGGGATAGACTGGCGTTGCAGGAATGAAGGAGGATGGGATGGGGTGGCCAGGAATGCAAAGGGGTGGGATGAAACGGGCAGGGATGGGCACACATGGCTGCGGTGAGCTGGAGCGGGCAGGGGTCAGCTGGCACGGACAGCAGCCGCCTGCAGCCCCTCCAGGCTGGCACAGGTGTGAGGATGAGCGGCTCCCTGCTGGCACTGCCACCCCCTGGGCACATCAGTGCCCTCTCCGGGGACAGCCCCACGCTCCTGGAGCTTCCATCCCACCCAGAGCCCATGCAGGCCCCCTGTCCCCCACAGGAACCCCCACAGAGGACACCTGGCCTGGGATAACGTCCAACGAGGAGTTCAAGGCTTACAACTTCAGCCAGTACCGAGCCCAGCCCCTGATCAATCACGCCCCAAGGTACCCCAGGGGCAGGACAGAGAAAACTGGGGGGGTTCGAGGGGTGGAAGGGGCAGCCCGGGCTCCTTTCGAGGCTGCAGTGCCACTCGTGCCTCCTCCCTGTGGTCCTTGCAGCCTCCTGGGTGCAGCCCTGGGGCAGTTTTGGTTTTGTTTTCCCCTCTCTCCCAGGCTGGACTCGGAAGGCGTCGACCTGCTGACAAATCTGCTGCTGGTGGGTGCTGGGAAAGGGGAAAAAAGGGGAAAGGTTGGGAAATGGGAATGGGGAAATGGGAATGGGGAAATGGGGAAATGGGAAATGGGGAAATGGGAATGGGGAAAAGGGAATGGGGAAAAGGGAAGGGAAGGGAAGGGAAGGGAAGGGAAGGGAAGGGAAGGGAAGGGAAGGGAAGGGAAGGGAAGGGAAGGGAAGGGAAGGGAAGGGAAGGGAAGGGAAGGGAAGGGAAGGGAAGGGAAGGGGCACCTGGAGCAGGGCACTGCCATGGGGCGGGTGGGTGGCACTGCTGGGGTGGGCAGGGGGGCCCAGATGTGTGATATAAATGTAGAGAGGTGTATAAATGTAGAGAGGAAATGTGCGGTGGAAATGTGCAGGGGCGCCCAGATGTGTGAGGCGAATGTAAACAGGTGCCCAGATGTGTGATATAAATTTGCAGGGGTGCCCAGATGTGTGAGGTGAATGTACAAGGGTGCCCAGATGTGTGGTGTAAATATAGGGAGGTGCCCAGATGTGTGATAATAATGCTGAGAGCTGCCCAGATGTGCGAGTTGAATGTGCAAGGGTGCCCAGATGTGTGGTGTAAACGTAGAGGGGTGCCCAGATCGATGGCGTAAAGGTCCAGGGGTGCCCAGATGTGTGGTGTGGGTGTGGAAAGGTGCCCAGATGTGTGCCATAACTGAGTGTTTCTGGTTTTTTCCCTGGGGCCTTGTGCAGTACAGAGCCAAGGGCCGGATCTCAGCCGAGGCCGCCCTGCAGCACCCCTACTTCAGGAGCCTGGGGGAGCGCGTGCACCTCCTGCCTGACAGTGAGTGACCCAAAATGGGGAAAAATGGGGAAAAATGGGTAAAATGGGGTAAAACAGGGGCTGCAGGCACCTCCTGCCTGACAGTGAGTGCCCCAAAAATGGGGAAAAATGGGGAAAAATGGGTAAAAATGGGGTAAAACAGGCTGTGGGCACCTCCTGCCTGACAGTGAGTGACCCCAAAAATGGGGAAAAATGGGGAAAAAAGGGTAAAAATGGGGAAAACAGGGTAAAACAGGCTGCAGGCACCTCCTGCCTGACAGTGAGTGACCCCAAAATGGGGAAAAATGGGGAAAATGGGGAAAATGGGGAAAACAGGCTGCAGGCACCTCCTGCCTGACAGTGAGTGCCCCCAAAATGGGGAAAAATTGGGAAAAATGGGGAAAAATGGGGTAAAACAGGCTGCGGGCACCTCCTGCCTGACAGTGAGTGACCCCAAAAATGGGGAAAAATAATAATAATAATAAAATATAATAATAATAACAATGAATACTAATAATGCTACTATTAATAATGCTAATTAATAATAATAATAAACACTACTACTAATAACAATATTATAACAAAAATAACAAAAAATACTACTAGTAATAATAAAAAAATTAAATATAATGATGATGATGATAACAATAGTAATAAATAGTAATAATAATAATAATAATAATAGCTACTACTACTCCTAATAACAAATATTATAATAATAAGAACCTTAAATACTAATAATGCTTATAATACTATATTATTACTACTAATAATAATAAGTAATAATAATAAACACTGCTACTACTAATAATATTATAATTATAATAAGAACCATAAATACTACTACTAATAAAAATTAAAATAATAATGGTAATAATAATAATACTCATGAATGCTACTACTATTAATAATATTATAAGAAGAAGAACCATAATTACTAATAATATTAATATTACTACTAATAAAAATAGTAAAAATTAATAAACACTAAAATATATTAACATTAACATTAACACTAATATTAATATTAATATTAATATTAATATTATTAATAAATAATAATAATAAATAATAAAAACACTAATTCTACTAATGGTACTACTAATAACAATACCCATAAATGCTGCTGCTGCAACTACTACTACTACTAATAATAATAATTACTAATAATGTTAGTAATAATAATAATAGTGAACACCACTACTACTAATATAATAATAACAACAACCATAAATACTACTACTAATAATAATTAAAAATTAATGATGATGATGATAATAATAATAATAATAATGTCTTTATAATAATAACATCATAATAATAGTAACCATAAATGCTACTTCTACTGCAACAATAAAAATAAAAATAAATAAAAATAAAATTAGAAATAAAAATAAAAATAAAAATAAAATATAATTAAAAATAAAAATAAAAATAAATAAAAATAAAAATAAATAAAAATAAAAATAAATAAAAATAAATTAAAAATAAAAATAAATAAAAATAAATAAAAATAAATGAAAATAAAATTAAAAATAAAAATAAAAATAAATAAATAAAAATAAAAATAAATAAAAATAAAAATAAGTTAAAAATAAAAATAAATAAAAATAAAATAAATAAAATAAAAATAAAAATAAAAACAATTTGTGTGGGACGGGACGGGCTGGGCGGTGCCAGCTGCTGCCCGTGGCAGTGCCCGCTGTGCCAGCCCTGACCCCGTGTCTGTGCCCTCCCTGCCCAGCCGCCTCCATCTTCTCCCTGAAGGAGATCCAGCTGCAGAAGGACCCCGGGCACCGCGGCTCGGCCTTCCAGCACTCGGGTATGGCTGGGCATGGCATGGGCAGGGGGTGGGCAGGGCATGGGCAGGGGATGGGCATGGGATGGGCATGGGATGGGCAGGGGATGGGCATGGCATGGGCAGGGGATGGGCAGGGGATGGGCATGGCATGGGCAGGGGATGGGCAGGGCGTGGGCATGGGATGGGTATGGCATGGGCAGGGGATGGGATGGGCATGGGAGGGGATGGGCAGGGGGTGGGCAGGGCATGGGCATGGGATGGGTATGGCATGGGCAGGGCATGGGCAGGGGATGGGCATGGGATGGGCAGGGCATGGGATGGGCAGGGCATGGCATGGGCATGGGGTGGGCATGGGATGGGCAGGGGATGGGCAGGGGATGGGCAAGGGATGGGCATGGGATGGGCATGGCATGGGCAGGGGATGGGCAGGGGATGGGCATGGGATGGGCATGGGATGGGCAGGGCATGGGCATGGGATGGGCAGGGGATGGGCAGGGGATGGGCAGGGGGTGGGTATGGGATGGGCAGGGGATGGGCAGGGCGTGGGCATGGGATGGGCAGGGGATGGGCAGGGCATGGGATGGGCAGGGGATGGGCATGGGATGGGCAGGGGATGGGCATGGGATGGGCAGGGGGTGGGCAGGGGATGGGCAGGGGGTGGGCAGGGGATGGGCAGGGCATGGGCATGGGCAGGGCATGGGGTGGGCATGGGCAGGGCATGGGCAGGGCATGGGTATGGCTGGGCATGGGATGGGCAGGGGATGGGCAGGGGGTGGGCAGGGGGTGGGCAGGGCTGGCACCTCTGCCCAGTGCCGTCAGGGTGGGGCAGCAAATTCCCAACCCTGCTCCTTGTCACCTCACCCATCCACCAACCACCCCTGGTGCCACATCTGGGCACCCTGGGGCACAGCTGGCAATGCCCAGGCTGGGAATGCCCTCCCCGGAGCGAGGATTTGTGGGGTTTGGGAGCTCAGGGTGGGGATTTGGGGGCTCAGGGTGAGGATTTGGGGGCTCAGAGTGGGAATTTGTGGGGTTTGGGGGCTCAGAATGGGGTTTGGGGGGCTCAGGGTGGGGATTTGGGGGCTCAGAGTGGGAATTTGTGGGGCTTGGGGGACTCAGGGTTTGGATTTGTAGGGTTTGGAGGGCTCAGGCTGGGGATTTGTGGGGTTTGGGAGCTCAGGGTGAGGATTTGTGAGGTTTGGGGGGCTCAGGGTGGGGATTTGTGGGGTTTGGGGGGCTCAGAGTGGGAATTTGTGGGGTTTGGGGGGCTCAGGATGGGGATTTGTGGGGTTTGGGAGCTCAGGGTGAGGATTTGTGAGGTTTGGGGGGCTCAGGGTGAGGATTTGTGGGGTTTGGGGGGTCAGGGTGGGATTTTGGGGGTTTTGAGTGGGGATTTGTGGGGTTTAGGGGGCTCAGGGTGGGGATTTTGGGGGTTTGGGGGGCTCAGGGTGGGGATTTGTGGGGTTTGGGGGGCTCAGGGTGGGATTTTGGGGGTTTGGGGGCTCAGAATGGGGTTGGGGGGGCTCAGGGTGAGGATTTGTGGGGTTTAGGGGGCTCAGGGTGGGATTTTGGGGGTTTTGAGTTGGGATTTGTGGGGTTTGGGGGCTCGGGGTGGGGATTTGTGGGGTTTGGGGGGCTCAGGGTGGGGATTTGTGGGGTTTGGGGGCTTCAGGGTGGGATTTTGGGGGTTTTGAGTGGGGATTTGTGGGGTTTGGGGGCTCAGAATGGGGTTTGGGGGGGCTCAGGGTGGGGATTTGTGGGGTTTGGGGGGCTCAGGGTGGGGATTTGGGGGCTCAGGATGGGAATTTGGGGGGTTTGGGGGGCTCAGGGTGGGGATTTGTGGGGTTTGCCTCAGGCAGAAGTTACTGGAAACGCACCTTAGCTCAGACAAGCTGCCCTGCACCCCCTGATTTTTCGGGGAGACCACATTAGGACTGCTGGGCACAGCCTGGCCTGGCACTGGGAGCACCTGGGGCACACCTGGGGCACATCTGGGGCACACCTGGGCACACCTGGACACACCTGGGGCACACCTGGGGCACACCTGGGCACACCTGGGCACACCTGGGCACACCTGACCCCCCCTGTCCGTGTCCCCTCCCCAGCCCGCGGCAAGAACAGGAGGCAGAGCATCTTCTGAGCTGGGATTTGAACGGAAACGCCGGGAAAGGAGCGGCTCCCACCCTGCCCTGGGCACAACCCCCGGCTCCAGCAGGACCCCAAAACCCCCGGGAGCAGCTCCCAGACCCCCAAAACCCCCGGGAGCAGCTCCCAAATCCTCGGGAGCAGCTCCCAAACCCCCAAAACCCCCGGGAGCAGCTCCCAAACCCCCAAAAACCCCGGGAGCAGCTCCCAGACCCCCAAAACCCCCGGGAGCAGCTCCCAAACCCCCAAAAACCCCGGGAGCAGCTCCCAAACCCCCAAAACCCCCGGGAGCAGCTCTCAGACCCCCAAAACCCCCGGGAGCAGCTCCCAAATCCTCGGGAGCAGCTCCCAAACCCCCCTGCACGGACCTGGGGCATCATCCCCCCCTTTTGTTTGGGGGTGTCCCCACTGAGAGCGGCCCCAGGGAGGAGATGCCAACGCCTGCCATGACCTGGGAGGGGTTTGGGGTGGGGATTTGTGGGGTTTGGGGGGGTCAGAGTGGGGATTTGTGGGATTCGAGGGGCTCAAAGTGGGGATTTGGGGGCTCTGGGGAAGGATTTGGGGGCTCAGAGTGGGGATTTGTGGGATTTGAGGGGCTCAAAGTGGGGATTTGGGGGCTCAGAGTGGGGATTTGTGGGGTTTGGGGACTCAGAATGAGGATTTGCTAAGATTTGGAGGCTCAGGATGGGGATTTTTGGCATTTGGGGGGCTCAGAGGGCGGATTTGTGAGGTTTGGGGGGTCAGAGTTGGGGTTTGAGGGGTTTAGGGGTCCAGGGTTGGGATTTGTGGGGTTTGGGTACTCAGGGTGAGGATTTGTGGGGTTTTCAGGCTCAGGATGGGGATTTGTGAGGTTTGGGGGGCTCAAAGTGGGGATTTATGCGGTTTGAGGGGCTCAGAGAGGGGATTTGTGGAATTTGTTCCTGCTCCCAGACTGGGATGTCCCTGCTCCCAAACTTGGATCTTCCTGCTCCCAAACTGGGATATTCCTGTGCCCAAACTGGGATATCCTTGTTCCCAAACTGGGATATTCCTGTGCCCAAACTGGGATATCCTTTCTTGTTCCCAAACTGGGATGTCCCTGCTCACAAACTGGGATAACTCTGCTCTCAAACTGGGATATCCTTGTTCCCAAACTGGGATGTCCCTGCTCCCAAACTGGGATATTCCTGTGCCCAAACTGGGATATCCTTGTTCCCAAACTGGGATGTTTCTGCTCCTACCCAAACTGGGATGTTTCTGCTCCTAAACTGGGATATTCCTGTGCCCAAATCGGGATATCCTTGTTCCCAAACTGGGATGTTCCTCCCAAACTGGGATAACTCTGCTCTCAAACTGGGATATCCTTGTTCCCAAACTTGGATCTTCCTGCTTCCAAACTGGGATATCCTTGTTCCCAAACTTGGATCTTCCTGCTTCCAAACTGGGATATCCTTGTTCCCAAACTGGGATATTCCTGTGCCCAAACTGGGATATCCTTGTTCCCAAACTGGGATATTCCTGTGCCCAAACTGGGATATTCCTGTGCCCAAACTGGGATATCCTTGTTCCCAAACTGGGATATCCTTGTTCCTAAACTGGGATGTTCCTGCTCCCAAACTGGGATATCCTTGTTCCCAAACTGGGATGTCCCTGCTGCCCCCCCACCCCCCAGCCTCTCCCAGTGCTTGTTGCCAAACTGGGATGTTCCTGCTCCCAAACTGGGAGCACCAGGACTGGCACCAGGACTGGCACCTGGACTGGCACCTGGCACTGGGACTGGCACCCAGGACTGGGACTGGCACCTGGCACTGGGACTGGCACCTGGCATTGGGACTGGCACCTGGCATTGGGACTGGCACCCAGGACTGGGACTGGAACCTGGCATTGGGACTGGCCCTTTGCTCCGGCTCTCAGCGGGGCTGTTCCCTCCCGGGGCAGGGAGCGATTCCTGCAGCAATCCTTGGGAAAAGCTCCATGGGAAGGAAAATGATCCTGGAGCTTCCCCGGGGCTGGCAGTGCCCGGAGCCCCCGGTGCCAGCCCAGCCCTGCCCCAGCCTCGGCGTTGTCTGAGCTTTGCCCAGCCCTGCTCTGTTCCCTGCCCGGGGTTTCCAGCCCCGATTGTTCCCTGATTGATTCCAGGGCACGGGAGGAGCAGGGACAGCCCCAGACCCCAGTGACGCATTTGGGGCCGCGGCTTCCCGGTCCCTCCTGGTGCCCTCTTTCCCTGATTTCTTCTTTTTCTGGTTCCCTCTTTTCCTGGTTCCTTTTTTTTCCTGATCTCTCTTGCTTGATTCCCTTTTTTCTTCCTGGTCCTTCCTGATTCCCTCTTTTCCTGGTCTCTCCTGATTCCTTCTTTTCCTGGTTCCCTCTTTTTCTGGGTTCTCCTGGTTCCATTTTTTCCTGGTCCCTCCTGGTTCCTTTTTTTTCCTGGTTCCCTCTTTTCCTGGTTCCTTTTTTTCCTGATCTCTCTTGCTTGATTCCCTTTTTTCCTGGTCCTTCCTGATTCCCTCTTTTCCTGATCTCTCTTGATTCCTTTTTTTCCTGGTCCCTCCTGATTCCTTCTTTTCCTGGTTCCTTCTTTTCCTGGTTCCCTTTTTTTCCTGATCTCTCTTGCTTGATTCCCTCTTTTCCTGGTCTCTCCTGATTCCTTCTTTTCCTGGCCTCTCTTGGTTCCCTGTTTTCCCGGTTCCCTCTTTTTCTCATTCCCTCTTTTCCTGGTTCCCTTTTTTCCTGGTCCCTTCTGGTTCTTTCTCTTCCTGGTTCCTCCCGATTCTCTCTTTTTCTGGTTCCCTCTTTTCCTGGTCACTTCTGGTTCCTTCTTTTCCTGGCTCCCTTTTTTCCTGATGTCTCCTGATTTCCTTTTTTCCTGCTCTCTCCTGGTTCTTCCTTTTCCTGGTTTCCTCTTCTCCTGGGTTCTTCCTGGTTCCAATTTTTCCAGGTCTCTCTTGGTTCCTTCTTTTCCTGGTCCCTCCTGATTCCCTCTTTTCCTGGTTCCATTTTTTCCTAGTCCCTCCTGATTCCTTCTTTTTCTGGTTCCCTCTTTTCCTGGTCTCTCTTGATTCCCTTTTTTCAAGGTCTCTCTTGGTTCCTTCTTTTCCTGGTCCCTCCTGATTCCCTGTTTTTCTTGTCCCTCCTAGTTCCCTTTTTTCCTGGTCCCTCCTGATTCCCCCTTTTCCTGACCTCTCTTGGTTTCCTCGTTTCCTGGTCCCTCCTGATTTCCTCTTTTTCTGGTTCCCTCTTTTCCTGGGTTCTCCTGGTTCCATTTTTTTCCTGGTCCCTCCTGATTCCTTCTTTTCCTGGTTTCCTCTTTTCCTGATCTCTCCTGATTCCCTTTTTTCCTGGTACCTCCTGATTCCCTCTTTTCCTGGTTCCATTTTTTCCTAGTCCCTCCCGATCCCTTCTTTTTCTGGTTCCCTCTTTTCCTGGTGCTTCCTAGATCCATTTTTTTCCTGGTCTCTCTTAATTCCCTTTTTTCAAGGTCTCTCCTGGTTCTTTCTTTTCCTGGTCCCTGCTGGTTCCCTCTTTTCCTGGTCCCTCTTTTTCTGGGTTCTCCTGGTTCCATTTTTTCCAGGTCTCTCCTGATTTTTTTCTTTTCCTGGTCTCTCTTGGTTCCTTCTTTTCCTGGTCTTTGCTGATTCCCTCTTTTCCTGATCTCTCCTGACTCCTCCTTTTCCTGGTCCCTCCTGGTTCCCTTTTTTCCCAGTTCTCTCTTTTGCTGGTTCCCTCTTTTCCTGGTCCTTCCTGGTTCATTCTTTTCCTGATCTCTCTTGGTTCCCTCTTTTCCTGATTCCTTTTTTCCCGGTCCCTCCTGTTTTCCTTCTCCTTCCTGATTCCTTCTTTTCCCTGATTTCCTGTTTTCCTGGTCTCTCCTGGTTCCTTCTTTTTCCGGTCCCATTTTTTCCTGGTCCTTCCTGCTTCCCTCTTTTCCTGGTCTTTCCTGGTTCCATTTTTTTCCTGGTCCCTCTCGATTCCCTTTTTTTTTCTGGTTCCCTTTTTCCTGGTCCCTCCCGACTCCTTCTTTTCCTGATCTCTCCTGGTTCCCTTCTTTCCTGATCCTTCTTGATTCCCTCTTTTCCTGATTCCCTTTTTTTCCCCCTGGTCTCTCCTGGTTCCTTCTTTTTCCGGTTCCATTCTTTCCTGGTCCCTCCTGGTTCCCTGTTCTCCTGCAGCTCTCCCAGTGCAGAGAATATGGAATTAAAGGGCGTTTTCCCAAGATTTTCAAACTCTGGGATTGGGAATGAATTTCCAGGGGCACTGAGCCACCCCACACATCCCCAGGGGGAGAAATTCAGATCCAGATCCAAAAATTCCTGAAATTTTGAAATGCTGAGGATCAAGGCAAACTGCTGGGAGAATCCCATGGAACCAGGACAGCATTCCCAGGATTGGGAAAAGCCTGGAGCAGGGCAGGAACCCTCCCTGGGCACCCCTGCCCTGTCTCTGCTCCGTTTTCCTGCTCGCTTTTCCCATTCCCACCACTCAAACAGCAAAATTCCTTTGGAGTTTGGAGATTCTGGACAAAATGATGCAATTTTTTTTTCCTTCTTCCTTACAAAAAAAAGATGAAAAAAATATGGAACTAAAGGGCATTTTCCCAAGATTTTCAAACTCTGGGATTGGGAATGAATTTCCAAGGGCACTGAGCCACCCCACATCCCCAGGGGGAGAAATTCAAATCCAGATCCAAAAATTCCTGAAATTTTGAAATGCTGAAGATCAAGGCAAAGTGCTGGGAGAATCCCATGGAACCAGGACAGCATTCCCAGGATTGGGAAAAGCCTGGAGCAGGGCAGGAACCCTCCCTGGGCATCCCTGCCCCGTCTCTGCTCCGTTTTCCTGCTCGCTTTTCCCATTCCCACCACTCAAACAGCAAAATTCCTTTGGAGTTTGGAGATTCAGGACAAAATAATGCAATTTTTTTTTTTCCTTCTTCCTTACAAAAAAAAGATGAAAAAAATATGGAACTAAAGGGCATTTTCCCAAGATTTTCAAACTCTGGGATTGGGAATGAATTTCCCACGGGCACTGAGCCACCCCACACATCCCCAGGGGGAGAAATTCAGATCCAGATCCAAAAATTCCTGAAATTTTGAAATGCTGAAGATCAAGGCAAAGTGCTGGGAGAATCCCATGGAACCAGGACAGCATTCCCAGGATTAGGAAAACCCTGCTGGATCCTGTTCATCCTTGCACAGGCTTTCCCTTTTCCCCTTTAATTCCCTCAAATTTGGGTTTGGGTTAAGGTTTCCACCTTGTGAGAGAAATTCCCAATATTTGGCAACGCCCCAAAACCCGGGGAAAACGGGAATTTCTTCCCTCCTGAACTCTTTTTTTCCTTTCTTTAGAATCCCAGCTTTTCCAAGGAGTTTTTGTGAGATTTTTTTGGAGGATTTTTTGCCCCTCTGGAATCAACGCCCAGAACCCCCCAAGTTTACAGAATTCCAGAGAATTCCAGAGGGTTCCAACCCCCCTTTTGCCGATCAGCTCCCAATTCCAGATAATCCCGTTTATCCCATGGATATCTGATTCCCATTTGGAGTGTAAATATTTGGTGCCACTCTCTGATCTCCACAGCTGGAAAAAAAAACAGAGCAGGGATCAAATCCTGGAATTAAATCCCTTATTTTTCAACCCTGGCATAAAATTCCAGCCCTTTGAGGCTGGGTTTAGGAGGAGATTAAATCATGGAATTAAATCACTCTTTTCCACCTTTGGCATAAAATTCCAGCCCTTTTAGGCTGGGTTTAGGGGGAGATTTAATCCTGGAACTAAATCACTCTTTTCCATCTTTGGCATAAAATTCCAGCCCTTTTAGGCTGGGTTTAGGAGGAGATTAAATCCTGGAATTAAATCACTCTTTTCCACCTTTGGGATAAAATTCCAGCCCTTTTAGGCTGAGTGTAGGGGGAAATTTAATCCTGCAATTAAATCCCTTTTTTCCAAACCTGGCATAAAATTCCAGCCTCATCCATTAAAAAAAACCCCCATCCCTGGGCAGGATTTCCCAGGTTTTTTGGAATTTTCATGAAAATGTTGGGAATTTCTGTGGTTTTCCAGCATTTTTTTCCTCCCTCATTTCACGGATTCTGCCATCCACCACATCCAGGAGCAGGGGCAGGCAAAAGGAAGTTGTTGCTTTGTCTCGCCCTGGGTTTTCTTGGAATTTTTTCCCCTTTTTTTTATTACCAGAAAAAAAAGATTTTTGGCTGTGCCCTCAGGAAATTTGGATTCCTGGTATTCTTTTGTCTGGCCAGCTGGTGGGAATGGGTGAAGGAATAGAATTAAATCAGGGTTTGGGACAAAAACAACAAAAAAAAAACAACTCTTGGAGGCAGAGCTGTGCGTTCCCACACGGATCCTCCTTTCCTGGCCCAGCGCTTCCATGTGGAAAATCCAAACAACAAAATTCCTTTGGGTTTGGGAGACTCAGGACAAAATAAATGCATTTTTCCCCTTTTTCTTTACGCAAAAGATGAAAAAAAAGTGGAATTAAGGAGCGTTTTCTCAAGGTTTTCCAATGGTTTTTGTTTGGGTTTTTCTGCAGCTGTGCTGCACATCTGGACACTCGGTGCAAAACTGGATTTGGATTTTGGATGTCCCTCCAAAATCAGATTTCGGAGCCATGTCTGAGCATAAATAATAAAAAATCCACATTTTTAATTGCCTCCCTCCATCCTCAGCTCATCCTGCAGCAGGAAAAATCGATGGAAGGGGCCGGGGTGGATCCCAAGCTGTGAATTTCTCTGGGGTGATTTTTTGGCAGAAAACTGAGAATAAATGTATTTAACTAGTGCTGTACAAACAAAAGACTTGTTTTAAAATAAATGATTTTAAGGATTTATTCCAAAAGAATTAATGATTTTTATATATATATATATATAGGGAGAGAAAGTTTTTCTGGAATAAATGGAAAGGTACAAAAAAATAAATAATGATAATAATAATAATAAAGGATTTTATCCATCTGTCAGTGTCTGGACCATATTTTATAAGAATATTTCAAATTTTCTATTTCAGAAAAATAGAATAGAAAAAGATTTCTATTTTTAATTTTTCAGATGAAAAAGATTCTAATTTTCTTTTTACTATTTATATATTATATATTATATGTTATATGTTATATGTTATATATTACATATTATATATTACATATTATATATTATATATTATATATTATATATTATATATTATATATTATATATTATATATTATATATTATATATATATATACTTCTCTTTTTTTAATTTATAAGGTTTCTATTTTTTTTCCCCAGATTATTTTGTGCTTCTTTTTTCTCTCCTTACACAGAAAGAAAAAAAAAAAAAAAAGGAATTTAAGAGCATTTTCCCAAGTTTTTCCAATGTTTTAGTTGGGTTTTCCCATCTGATCTGTTGGATTGTGAATTCTCCAAAGTAAGATTTATGGAATATGGGATGGGTTTTTATGGGATATCTTTTGTATGGGATTTTTCCTCTTTTTTTAAATTTTGATAGGAGAAGGATGTGGGGATTTTTTAGGGTTGAAGGAAGGTGGGAAGTGCCAGGGAAATCAGCTTTTCCTGCAGCTCCAGCCCCTTTTCCTGCTGGAATTTTGAGCAAAAAAATAAATTTTATTTACAGGGATCCTCATGGCAGGAATGATGGATCTGATCCATGATCTCAGAAGGTTATATTATATTATATTATATTATATTATATTATATTATATTATATTATATTATATTATATTATATTATATTACATTACATTACGTTATATTATATTATATTATATTATATTATATTATATTATATTATATTATATTATATTATATTATATTATATTATATTATATTATATTATATTATATCGTATCATATCATATTAATTGTAGTATATTTATTATATTATATTTATTATATTGCATTGCATTACGTTAGATTACATTACATTATATCATATGCTGTACTAAAACTATACTAAAGAATACAGAAAAGATACTTACAGAAGGCTAAAACATAATAATGAATTCATGAAAAGATAATAATGCAAAAATGAAAAAGTAATAATGAAATAATGAAAATATAATAATGCAATAATGAAAAAATAATAATGAAATAATGAAAGTATAATAATGCAATAATGAAAAAATAATAATGAAATAATGAAAATATAATAATGTAAACTCATTACTCTTTCCAGAGTCTGACAGAGCTTGACACTGATTGGCCAAAGAGCCAAAATAATCAACATAAAACTAATTAAACAATCACCTGTGGGTAAACAATCTCCAAACACGTTCCAAAGCAGCCAAACACAGCAGAAGCAAATCAGATAATTCTTGTTTTCATTTTTCTCTGAGGTTTCTCAGCTTCCCAGGAGACAAACCCTGTGCAAAGGGATTTTTACAGAAATGTGAACGCCACACAAAGGGAAATCGTCCCTGGTGTCCTTTGCAGGAGCCCTGAATCAACATTGGCACAGCCCCGTGGGCAAACACAGCCAAGGCTGCCAGGCCCTGCCCGGGTTTGAGGAAGGAACCAGGGACAAATTATTCAGGAAAAAAAAAATTTCCCCTTTTCCCACAAATCCAGCTGCTAAAACCCCCCGGGGTTTGGGATACCCAGCTCTGGAAAATCCTTTTGGGATGTTCCCATTGTGCAGCGTTCCTGGAGAGAGCCCTCAGCGCTGCGGGGAGGTGGGGAGAGCCGGGCTGGGCTCTGGGGGTGCAGCTGGGGGGTCTTTGGGAGCTCTGTGGGGTCTTTTAGAGGATCTGTGGGGTCTTTGGGGGGTTTGTGGGATCTTTGAGGGTTCTGTGGCATCTTTGGGGGATCATCTGTGGGGTCTTTGGGGGCTCTGTTGGGTCGTTGTGAGATTATCTGTGAGGTCTTTGGGGGATCTTCTTTGGGGACATCATCTGTGGGGTCTTTGGGGGCTCTGTGGAGTTTTTGGGGAATCCGTTTGTGGGGTTTTTGGGAGATCATCTGTGGGGTCTTTGAGGGCTCTGTGGGGTCTTTGGGGGATTTGTGGGATCTTTGAGGGATCTGTGGGGTCTTTGGGGGCTCTGTTGGGTCTTTGTGAGATTATCTGTAAGGTCTTTGGGGGATCATCTTTGGGGTCCTTAAGGGTTCTGTGGCATCTTTGAGGGACCTGTGGGGTCTTTGGGGGCTCTGTGGAGTTTTTGGGGGATCGTTTGTGGGGTTTTTGGGAGATCATCTGTGGGGTCTTTGGGAGCTCTATGGGATCTTTTAGAGGATCTGTGGGGTCTTTGGGGGATTTGTGGGATCTCTGAGGGATCTGTGGGGTCTTTGGAGGATCATCTGTGGGGCCTTTAAGGGTTCTGTGGGGTCTTTGAGGGATCTGTGGGGTCTTTGGGGGCTCTGTGGAGTTTTTGGGGGATCGTTTGTGGGGTCTTTGAGGGCTCTGTGGGGTCTTTGTGGGATTATCTGTGAGGTCTTTGGGGGATCATCTTTGGGGTCTTTGAGGGTTCTGTGGGATCTTTGATGGATCTGTGGAGTCTTTGGAGGATCATCTGTGGGGTCTTTAAGGGTTCTGTGGCATCTTTGGGGGATCATCTTTGGCGTCTTCAAGGGTTCTGTGGGGTCTTTGAGGGCTCTGTGGCATCTTTGGGGGATCATCTGTGGGGTCTTTGGGGGCTCTGTGGAGTTTTTGGGGGATCCGTTTGTGGGGTTTTTGGGAGATCATCTCTGGGGTCTTTGGGAGATCTTTTTAGGGGATCTGTGGGCTCTCGTTGCTTTAGGACATGAAATAAAACCACGTGGACACTGGAATCTCCAAGGTAAAAAAGAAAAGAGGTTTAATTTCTGACCCCAACATTTAGGATGGATTTACATCATTATTTTCAAATAAAGTGACCCTGGATTGAGGGGTGACAGTGCCACCTCCCCAACGACACTGGACAAACCAACAGCCCATCAAATTTCTCCTCCTCCGCCAAAGAACGCCAAGCAATCAGTTATTTACAGAGAGCGCATGAGACAGCTCGTTACAGGAATGTAAACATCAGAAGGCTTAGAAAAACTTTAAAAAATAATAAATAAAATAAATAAAAAATAAAGGTGCTCCTCCCAGCTGCCCTCCCTGGCACGGGTTTGGGGCGGGGGTGAGGTGTGGGATCTCAGCACCTCAGGATGAGGGTGCAGAGTGACCGAGACCACCCTTGGGGGGCTCGGGAGTCCTGGAACGTTGCCAGAAGTGTCTGGTGGCTGGACTTTGATCCTGCACAGGAGATGACACCTGTATGAGGATGGGAGGATTCTACTGGGTAAATGGTGAAGGGATAAGTTAATTAGAGTATAAAACAAAGGGTTTAGGATTTCTGGACGAGGGGGTCTAAAGAAGTAAGATGGAGGAATTGGGGTGTGTCCTGTCCTTCTTCTTCTTCTTCTTAGTCTCCATCTTCTGTGGTGATGGTGGCACTTTAGGATTGGTCTTTACTAGAAGTGCACCGGTTAATAAGAGTAGTAGGTATTGGGGAAAAATTATAAATATTGTACACGTAACTTCGGGTATAAAGATAAGTGACCGCCCAGGGGCTGCGGAGTGTGTGCCCATGGCTGGCTGCTGTGCAGACCTCTGTCGGGCTGAAAGAAAATCTTTTAGATAAACAATTAATAAACACTGAGACCGAAACAAGATCAGAAGCCTCTCCTCGTCCTTTGAAGCGTGGGCTGCCCAAGGCCACTTTGGGCCTCTCCAGAACACCTAAACAGCACAAGAAACCGAGCAAGTGGCATCCCTGAGCTATCCCTGGACATAAAACAGCCGAGCAGAGAGAAACAGAAAACTGAGAAACATAAATCAAGCATAAAACAGGAAGACAAAGGGAAAAATGAGATTCAACAGTGAGGAAGCACCGGGGCGGCAGCTGCAGGGCACAGGGTGTGGGAGCAATCCCAGCTGGGTGGGAGGGAGGGAGGGGATGAGGAGGCAGCGCTTCCTCCTGCAGGCGGGCGTGACGAGCTCTGCCGCAGCTTCCAGGCCGGGCTCTGACCTAGAACGGGAGCTCCCCAAACCAGCCCGGCCGGGAGCTCTGACCCCGAAAGGCACGAGGCGAACAAACACTCCCTGCCCTGTCCCTGCTGTGCTGAGCATCCTTCCTGCAGCCAGCCCCTCGCAGGTGCGGCTCTGCGGCCTCAGGGGTTCCTCCAGCTGCTTCAGTGCTTCAGAGTTATTTTCTCATCAGCTCAGGCGGTGCTGGGGCGAGACCGTGCTCACAGGGGTCTGAGGATGAGGGAAGAGACGAGGATCTGACTCCTGTGTTTCAGAAGGCTTGATTTATTATTTTATGATATATATTACATTAAAACTGCACTAAAAGAATAGAAGAAAGGATCTCATCAGAAGGCTGGCTAAGAATAGAATAGAAAGGAATGATAACAAAGGTTTGTGTCTTGGACAGAGAGTCTGACCCAGCTGACTGTGATTGGCCATTAATTAGAAACAACCAATCCCAGATGCACCTGTTGCATCCCACGGCAGCAGATAATCAATGTTTACGTTTTGTTCCTGAGGCCTCTCGGAAGAAAAAATCCTAAGGGAAAGGATTTTTTATAAAATATCATATATACAGTAGAGTACATAGTACAGGACATCCCTGGAGCCACTGCCACCACTGTCCCCTGTGGTGGTGTTCACCAGGGGTCCAGGCTGAGGGAAGAGACGAGGAGCTGACTCCACGTTTCAGAAGGCTGATTTATTATTTTATGATATATATATATATTTATGATATATAAATATTTATATATTTATGATATATAGTATATTAAAACTATACTAAAAGAATAGAAGAAAGGATTTCATCAGAAGGCTGGCTAAGAATAGAAAAGGAAAGAATGATAACAAAAGCTTGTGGCTCGGACAGAGAGCCAGAGCCAGCTGTCTGTGATTGGCCATTAATTAAAAACAACCACATGATCCAATCCCAGATGCACCTGTTGCATCCCACAGCAGCAGATAATCAATGTTTACATTTTGTTCCTGAGGCCTCTCGGAAGAAAAATTCCTAAGGGAAAGGATTTTTTTAGAAAATATCATATATACAGTAGAGTATATAGTACAGGACATCCCTGGAGCCACTGCCACCACTGTCCCCTGTGACCGTGCTCACAGGGGTCCAGGATGAGGGAAGAGACGAGGATCTGACTCCACGTTTACGAAGGCTGATTTATTATTTTATGATATATATATATATTTATGATATATAAATATTTATATATTTATGATATATAGTATATTAAAACTATACTAAAAGAATAGAAGAAAGGATTTCATCAGAAGGCTGGCTAAGAATAGAAAAAGAAGGAATGATAACAAAAGCTTGTGGCTCGGACAGAGAGCCAGAGCCAGCTGACTGTGATTGGCCATTAATTAGAAACAACCACATGATCCAATCCCAGATGCACCTGTTGCATCCCACAGCAGCAGATAACCATTGTTTGCATTTTGTTCCTGAGGCCTCGCAGCTTCTCAGGAGGAAAAATCCCAAGGGAAGATTTTCCATAAAAGATGTCTGCGACACTGGGATTTTTGTTTGGTCCCATCTCCAAACGCACACGGAGCTCCTGGGCCCATCACACGTGGCTGCTGGGGTCACTCTGGGGGTTTCAGGGGTCTCTCAGCCCCAATTTGCCCCAAATGGGGACGGGGAGAACTTCCCCAACCTCTGACTCCAAGGCCGTGGCCAAGCTGCCAACCCAAACACTGGGGAAGGCCTTGGAGGAGCTCCAGCTCTCTGCTGTCCTGTGGGGCCTCGGGTGGTTCCACCCCAAGGAAACCCGTAGAAAATTTATTTTTAGGGCTGGATTTCCCCACTGTGCTGAGCCTGGGCTGAGAGAGGTGATTCCAACAGCACCACAAATCAGGGCTGGAGCTCTGCAGTCACTTCAAGCGGGACCCAGCGCTGTAAAAAATAGCTCCTCCGGTTGAAAAGAATAATTTATATGCCTAAAAAAAATCCTTTCTGCGCCAGGAATGTGCGAAAGCAAAGGAAGGTGTTTCCCAAAGGCCGCCCGGACCCTCTGGAGCTGCAGCCCTGCCCTCCCTCCATTCACGGCTTCACCCTGCAGCAAGTGCAGAGCTGGGGGGGTTCCAGTTCAGCGCAAGCCCAACAGCGATTCCAGCTTGGAAAGCAGCCTGGAAGTGCCTCCTCGCGGAGCTAATTCGGGGCCCGCATCTCCCGCGGCTCGCATTTTGATGAGCTCCCTGCGGGGAGGGGAGCCGCATTTCTGTGGAGCCAGCAGGGATCTGGGTGTTCTTGTGCTGACTAAACCCACCCACGCCTCGGGGCTTATTTGCAAGCAGATCCTGCAGGGGTTGTGGCAGCCCTGGTGGAAGGAAGGGCCTGGCGTTCCTGGGAGGTGGCACTGAGATGGCACTGAGATATTCCTGGGAGGTGGCACTGTGATATTCCCAGGATTGGCAGTCTGGTATTTCAGGGAGATGGGATTGTGATATTCCTGGGACATGGCACTGATATTCCTGGGAGATGGGATTGTGATATTCCTGGGACATGGCACTCTGGTTTTCCCAGGAGCTGGCGCTGATATTTCCAGGAGTGGCACTCTGGTATTCCTGGGAGATGGCACTGTGATATTCCAGTGAGATGGCACCGTGATATTCCTGGGAGATGGCACTCTGATATTCCCACAATTGGCACTCTGACATTCCCACAATTGGCACTCTGATATTCCTGGGAAATTGCACCTTAATATTCCTGGGAGCTGGCACTCTGATATTCCTGAGACCTGGCACTGTGATATTCCCAGGAGCTGGCACTCTGGTATTCCCAGGATTGGCACTCTGGTATTCCCAGGAGCTGGCACTGTGATATTCCTGGGAGATTGCACTGATATTCCCAGGATTGGCACTCTGGTATTCCTGGGAAATGGCACCTTAATATTCCTGGGAAATGGCACTCTAATCACTCTAATATTCCCAGGAGCTGGCACTGATATTCCCAGGAGATGGCACTGATATTCCTGGGAGATGGCACTCTGATATTCCTGGGATCTGGCACTCTGGTATTCTTGGGAGCTGCCAATCTGATATTCCCATGAGCTGGCACTGTGGTATTCCCAGGATTGGCACTGTGATATTCCTGGGAGATGGCACTCTGGTATTCCCAGGAGTGGCACTCTGTAATTCCTGGGAGATGGCACTTGATATTCCCAGGAGTGGCACTCTGATATTGCCAGGAGTGGCACTGTGATATTCCTGGGAGATGGCACTGTGATCTTCCCAGGAGCTGGCACTCTGGTAATCCCAGAAGCTGGCACTGTGATATTCCCGGGAGCTGGCACTGTGATATTCCCAGGAGCTGGCACTGTGATCTTCCCAGGAGCTGGCACTCTGGCATTCCCAGGAGCTGGCACTGTGATATTTCTGGGAGCTGGCACTGATATTCCCAGGACTGGCACTCTGACATTCCCAGGATCACCCAGGTCACTGGTGTGGCTCTGGGTAGGGGCTGGGTTGACATTTTTATTTGTCACCTCTGGATGCCACCCTTGTGTCTGGGGTGGCACAGAGAAGCTGCGGAGCTGGGGAGGGCACGGCTGGGCCGTTCCGGGGTAGGAATTCAAGCCCTGGGGAGCTGATGCCGCGAGCAGCGAGCTCAGGTGTCCCTGGATCGCCCTTATCTCCGGATAAAGATCGGGAATGTGGCCCAGGGGAAGCTTTGTCAGTCGTTCCTTTGGGGCAGAGCCCCTGGAGTGCGGGAGATGAGGATCAGCTCCTCCGTCAATGCAGGGAGGTGGATGGGGAAAGGGAGCCGGGGGATTGCAGAATCCTGGAATTGTTCACGTTGGAAAAGACCTCTGGAGATCCCCCAGCCAGGGCCACCTGGAGCAGGCGACACAGGAGCACACCCAGGCGGGTGCTCCGGTGCTCCTGGCTGCCTTCCCCAGCAGTTTCTGATGGAAAATCTTGATGGAAAATTTTGTAATCCCAATCATTTTGGTGGCAAGGCTTCATTATCCAAACCCTTTAGGTGGAAAGGCTTTGTTATCCCAATCCTTTTGGTGGAAAGATTTTGTTACCCCCTTTTCCCTTTTGGTGGAAAGCTTTTGTTATCCCAATCTTTTTGGTGGAAAGATTTTGTTACCCCCTTTTTCCTTTTGGTGGAAAGATTTTGTTATCCCAATCTTTTTGGTGGAAAGATTTTGTTACCCCCTTTTTCCTTTTGCTGGAAAGGCTTTGTTATCCCAATTCTTTTGGTGGAAAGCTTTTGTTATCCCAACCCTTTTTTGGTAGAAAGGCTTTTTTTATCCCAACCCTTTGTTATCTCAAACCTTTGGCTCTGTTACCCCAACCCTTTCGGTAGAAAGGCTTTTTTATCCCAACTCTTTTTCCCTTCTGCCAGGGGAAGGGAAGCAGAGGCTGCTGCAGCAGCGCGGCGTCAAACCGAGTTTTTGCCCGGCAGGGAGAGCCCCAGGCTGCGGCTCAGCGTCCCCATCCGGGCTGGTGTCGGATGCCCCAACGATAAAACCCCGTTTCCGCCGTGCCCTGTTGAGTCATGCCCCGTCCCTGAGCCTCATTCCTGCCCGGCCCTGGCTGTCCCCATCGGTCACGCAGCACAAGGACACCGCCGCCGGCCCTCGGGGCGCTCTTTGATTGTTTAATGGCCTCGGGTGCCCGGCAGCCGCAGGAACCTCGAGTTTGGGGCGTTTTGGGGGGGTTGGGGCGCGGTTGTCGCCGTCCCTCGCTGCCGCAATCCCTTTGCGCCCCGGTGGCTGCGGCTCCCCGCGCTCTGTGGGCCGCGGAAGAACAAGGGCTGGCGTGTAATTTGGGGTTGGCTAAAGATTAAGCCGCGGCCAGGTGGGAATGAGCACCTGCGGCCCCGGAGCGACATTCCAGAGGCGCAGGGTCACAGGATGGGCGAGTCCCCGAGCGCGCCCGGCCACCTGCAGCCAGCGCTCCGCCGCGGCCCCGCTCCAGCGGCGCTGCTCTGCCTGGAAAGAGCGTTCTAAAAATTGCCAGCCTTCCCCAGCTAAAGTAGGTGAAATATTTATAAACCCATCCTCTAGAGAAGAACCTTTTGCGTAAGCATCCAAACCGCTCCGGCTTCAAAACCCGCGCCCTCCCCCGGCCCCCAAGGCGCCTTGTGCTGCTTTAGCCAGCGATGGGGCAACTTTAATTGCGTTTGTCTGGCACCGCGGCACCTCGTCAGAAAAAATAAAAAAAGGGGGGGATTTCTGGGTTTCGGGATTTCTGGGTTTCGGGATTTTTGGATTTCGGGATGTCTGGATTTCGGGATTTTTGGATTTCTGGATTTCTGGGTTTCGGGATTTTTGGATTTCGGGATTTTTGGATTTCTGGATTTCGGGATTTCTGGATTTCCTGCTCCGTTGTGCTCTGTTCCAGCGGGAGTAGCCGGTGTGGCTGTGCTTTAACGCTGGGGTGGGGGCGAACAGAGGGGTCGCCCCATTTTGGGAGGAGGAGGATGAGGATGGTGATGATGATGAGGAGGAGGGGGAGGGAAGCAAAGCGCCGCTTCCAGCGCCCGAGGGATGCGCGGAGTCCGGCGGGGCGGCTCCGGGGGCGGCGGGGATGGGGATGAGGATGAGGATGGGGAGGGAGGGAGGGAGGCCCCGCTCCGCCCGGCCCCGGAGGCGGAGCCAGCGCCCGGCGCGGCGGGATCGGGAGCAGCCACATCCCGCAAGGGAAGGAGGAGCGGGGAGCGGGGCGGCGGCAGCGGGGCCGGAGCCGGAGCCCGGAGCTCGGAGCTCCAGCAGCGGGGCCGCCCCGCGCCGCCGCCAGCGCCGCAGCGCAGGATGTGGTGGGACGAGCGGGTGTCGGCGCGGTTCCGGAGGAACCTGCAGCCCACCCTCACCTACTGGAGCGTCTTCTTCAGCTTCGGCCTCTGCATCGCCTTCCTGGGGCCCACGCTGCTGGACCTGCGCTGCCAGACCCAGAGCTCGCTCTCGCAGATCACCTGGGTGTTCTTCTCGCAGCAGTTCTGCCTCCTGCTCGGCAGCTGCCTCGGAGGGGTCTTCAAGAGGACGTAAGAGCCCGGAGAACTCAGCGCTGCTCCCTGGGGGGCTCCCCGCGGACCCCCCGCCCTTAGCCCGGAGCGCCGTGGGCAGCGCCGGCCGGGCTTGGGGGATGAGCCGGGTTCGGGGGGGATTGAGCCGGGTTTGGGGGGGATTGAGCCGGGTTTGGGGGGTTGAGACGAGCTTGGGGGCTGAGCAGGGCTTGAAGGGCTGAGCCAGGTTTGGGGGCTGAGCCGGGCTTGGGGGATGAGCCGGATTTAGGGGGTTGAGACGAG
This sequence comes from Passerculus sandwichensis, assembly GCA_031885435.1. Taxonomy (NCBI): domain Eukaryota; kingdom Metazoa; phylum Chordata; class Aves; order Passeriformes; family Passerellidae; genus Passerculus; species Passerculus sandwichensis. Next base: position 3,621,432 of record CM063155.1, read on the forward strand.
TTTGGGGGGCTGAGCCGGGCTTGGAGGGATGAAACGAGCTTGGGGGCTGAGCCAGGCTTGAGGAGCTGAGCCGGGTTTGGGGGCTGAACTGGGTTTTTGGGGATTGAGCCGGGTTTGGGGAGCTGATCCAGGTTTGGGGGATTGAGCCGGGCTTGGGGAGCTGATCCGGGTTTGGGGGATTGAGCCGGGTTTGGGGGATTGAACCGGGTTTGGGGGAGCAAAACGAGCTTGGGGAGCTGAACCGCGCTTGGAGGGCTGAGCCAGGTTTGGGGGCTGAGCCAGGTTTGGGGGCTGAGCCAGGTTTGGGGGATTGAGCCGGATTTGGGGGCTGAGCCGAGCCGTGGATGCTGCTTGGGATAAAACCACTCCCGAGTGGAAGCGGGCACGGGGGGCGCCGCGGAGGGTCCGCAGCCCTCGGGGCCCCCTCGTTGAGGGATTCCCTCCCCCGGCAGCCCCGCTCGGCTCCCGGTGCGGTTCCATCCCCGGAGCAGCCCCAGCGTGGAGTTCCAGCCAGAACTTCCCGCCAGGAATTATTTGTTTTGTTGTTTTCTGGATTTTATTTTTTTTTTTTTCCCTCTCCTTAACCTTGGCTGTTTATCGCCCAACCAAGAATATTTTTGGCAAGCGTGCTTTAATAACCTCGGCGTCGGAAATGGAGGCAGCGCCGCGTTTGGCCGGAGTTTGGGAGAGCACGTGGAGGGACGCGAGTGGTCCTCGTGGTGTCCCGATGGAGAGGGGGGGAGCCCCGAAAGGGACCCAGAGCCAGCCCCGTGCCCGGGATGTGTCGCAGATAAATCACCCGGGCTGTCTCAGGGCTGAGGATTGCCAGGGAGGCGTTTGATTTGGGGCTGGGTGACAGCCCGGGCATCAGCTGATTATTTACGTTGTCACCGATGCCGGGGCGGTGATGTAACCTGCGTGTGTGTGTGTGTGAGATCCACGCACCTCCACGGGGAGAATCCCCCAGGAATCCTGGGGAAAACCTCCTTCAAACGCGCTGGGTGTGGGATCTGTGTGGATTCAGGGGAGTCCTGGGTGCCGGAGCGGCTGCGAGCGGAGCCCTCCTGGTGCCACCAGCGTGGAGGGGACAATTGGGGCACTGGGGACAGCGCGTGGGGACTTTGCTGCGGCTCTGCCACAGCTCCGGCAGCGCTGGCTCAGCAGCGGAGCCTCTGCCAGCCCCCGGGGCCGCCTCGCATATGTTCGGAGGGAAATGCACAATTCCCGCTGCCAGCTCCTTCCCAAAGCCCCACAGAGCCCATCGGGGCTTTCGTGATTGGGGAGTCACAAAGTTTGAGCTGCGTTTTGGAGGGGGGTGGAAAAAAAGTGTGTTCGGTGCTGGTTGGGAAGCAGGGCGTGTTTGGGATTTGTGGAGTCCCCACTGGGGAGTGACAGCGCTGCCAGGCAGGCAGGAGGGAATGTTTGGGATGTTTGGAGCTTGTGAGTGTTGTGGGGAGGTCACGCAGAGCCTCGCAGCCTCCAAATGTGTGGGAATAAAAAATTGTTCAGGCTCCAGGAGCTCCGGTACAATCCCTTCTGCAGGGATGGATGGGCTGAGCCGGCCTGCCAGGGCTTTATAAATCAAATCAAATTTATAAATCCTCAGGGCTGCCAGGGAGGAGCACTGGGCAGGTCATTTTTCCAGCTGGGAGACGGAAACCTGCTGTGGAGCATCCCTGGAGCCTGGCTGGGAGCTGAGGGGGGTTCCTGATGCAGAATTTGCTGTTTCCTGTGACCGTGTTCGCAGGGGTCCCAGGATGAGGGAAGAGACGAGGATCTGACTCCGTGTTTCACAAGGCTGATTTATTATTTTATGATATATATTACATTAAAACTATACTCAAAGAATAGAAGAAAAGGTTTAATCAGAAGGCTAGCTAAGAATAGAATAGTAAAAAATGACAACAAAGGTTTGTGTCTTGGACAGAGAGTCCGACCCAGCTGACTGTGATTGGCCATTAATTAGAAACAACTCTATGAGACCAATCACAGATCCACTGTTGCATCCCACAGCAGCAGATAACCATTGTTCGCATTTTGTTCCTGAGGCCTCTCAGCTCCTCAGGAGGAAAAGCCCCAAGGGAAGGATTTTCCATGGAAAGATGTGTGTGACAGCTTCCTTTGGGTTAAATCGCTCTGGGTGACCCCTGGGGGACAGCAGTGGGTGGTGGCACCTGAACCCGGGCTCTCCTGTGCCCAGAGAAGCTGCTGGGAGCTGCTCCTGGAGCTCGGGGACAGGGATTTCAGGGCTGCTCCGTCCCTTCAGCACAACCCAGCTCCACAATTCCACGGAAATGCAAAGTTTGCCCTGCCAGGGGATGGAGGAGCGATGCTGCTGCTCTGTCCTGCAGTCCTGGGATGGCTGCTGGTCCCTTTCTGGGGGTGCAGGGGCAGCAGCCCCCCAGGAAACGGGGTTTGAGCTCCCTGGGGTTTGCTGGGAGGTGTGAGGAGCTCTGGCCCAGGAAATGCAGATTTTCCCAGGGTTTGCATCCCTGGGGATGGGGCCGGAGCCTCCTGCAGGAGCGCAGAGAGCCCCGAAGGGAGCCCTGAACACCCCAAGGACTCTTCATGCCTGGAATCAGCTGGGAAAGATCCCAAGAGCCCCTGATGGGGAAGCAGGAACAGCTCCAGGGATGGAAATGGGATGGGAGAGCTGGGAGGAGCAGCCTGGCCTCAGACACACAGGGAGAGCTGAAATTTTGGGGAAATTCCCACCCTGGCCCTGCCAGCTCCAGAGGGGAGTTCTGTGCATTTTCCTTCATTTTCCTTCCCCATTTTGTTGCATTTCAGGCTCGAATTGTGAGGTTAAACCCTGCACACGCTGCTGACAGAAGCACCAGGGTGCCCCAGATTGGTGCTGGGATTTTTTTTTTAAATTCAGAAATTCAGCATTTTTGTGTCCTGTTGAAAATTTGCTTTTTTGGGGCAGCCCTGGGCTGATCCCAGCGCTGTGGGCACAGACCAGGAGGGCACTGGGGGAGCTGGGGCTGTGCTGGAGCCCTGGGCAGATTTGGGGAAATCCTCGCTCCTGGCACTGCCAGCTCCACTGGGGAGCTCAGTGCTCCTGCATTTCATTTTCCTTCCCCATTTTGTTGCACTTCAGGTTTGAATTGTGAGGTTGAAGCCCTGCACACGCTGCTGACAGAAGCACCAGGGTGCCCCAGATTGGTGCTGGGATTTTTTTTTTTAATTCAGAAATTCAGCAATTTTGTGTCCTGTTGAAAATTTGCTTTTTTGGGGGCAACCAGGAGGGCACTGGGGGAGCTGGGGCTGTGCTGGAGCCCTGGGCAGATTTGGGGAAATCCTCGCTCCTGGCACTGCCAGCTCCATTGGGGAGCTCAGTGCTCCTGCATTTCATTTTCCTTCCCCATTTTGTTGCATTTCAGGTTTGAATTGTGAGGTTAAACCCTGCACACGCTGCTGACAGAAGCACCAGGGTGCCCCAGATTGGTGCTGGGATTTTTTTTTTAATTCAGAAATTCAGCATTTTTGTGTCCTGTTGAAAATTTGCTTTTTTGGGGCAGCCCTGGGCTGATCCCAGCGCTGTGGGCACAGACCAGGAAGGCACTGGGGGAGCTGGGGCTGTGCTGGAGCCCTGGGCAGATTTGGGGAAATCCTCGCTCCTGGCACTGCCAGCTCCACTGGGGAGCTCAGTGCTCCTGCATTTCATTTTCCTTCCCCATTTTGCTGCATTTCAGGCTCGAATTGTGAGGTTAAACCCTGCACACGCTGCTGACGGAAGCACCAGGGTGCCCCAGATTGGTGCTGGGATTTTTTTTAAAATCCAGAAATTCAGCATTTTTGTGTCCTGTTAAAAATTTGCTTTTTTGGGGCAGCCCTGGGCTGATCCCAGTGCTGTGGGCACAGACCAGGAGGGCACTGGGGGAGCTGGGGCTGTGCTGGAACCCTGGGCAGATTTGGGGAAATCCTCGCTCCTGGCACTGCCAGCTCCATTGGGGAGCTCAGTGCTCCTGCATTTCATTTTCCTTCCCCATTTTGTTGCATTTCAGGTTTGAATTGTGAGGTTGAAGCCCTGCACACGCTGCTGACGGAAGCACCAGGGTGCCCCAGATTGGTGCTGGGATTTTTTTTTAATTCAGAAATTCAGCATTTTTGTGCCTTGTTGAAAATTTGCTCAGAAACAGCATTTTGGTGTCCTGTTGAAAATTTGCTTTTTTGGGGCAGCCCTGGGCTGATCCCAGCGCTGTGGGCACAGACCAGGAGGGCACTGGGGGAGCTGGGGGCCCTGGGCAGGCTCCTCTCAGCCTGACCCACCCCATTCCTGCAGGCCTGAGGGGATGGGACCCTTTTCTTGTCCTTTCACAGCCCCTGCTCTGTCAGATTCCCATCTCCTGGAGCTCTCAGGACCCTTCACTGTCACTGCCACCTTTTGTGGCTCGGAGAGCAGCACAGGATGAGCCCTTTGGGGACACAAACCCCCCGAGGGTGGCTCTGCTTGCTGCAGGAGCCGAGGGGAGCAGCAGTGAGATCATCCTCACCTCCTCCTTGTCGGTTTTATTGCTTCTCTTGTCTCGGCTGTTTTATGTCCGGAGATAGCTCAGGGATGCCACTTGCTCGGTTTCTGCGCTGTTTAGGTGGCCTGGAAAGGCCCAGGGTGGCCTTGGGCAGCCCGGCGCTTCAAAGGACGAGGAGAGACTTCTGATCTTGTCTCGGTCTCAGTGTTTATTAATTGTTTATCTAAAAGATTTTCTTTCAGCCCGACAGAGGTCTGCACAGCAAGCCAGCCATGGGCACACTGAGAGCCCCCGGGGCGGTCACCTATCTTTATACTCGAAGTTACGTGTACAATATTTATAATTTCTCCCCAATACCTTCTACCCTTATTAACCAGTGCACTTCTAGTAAAGACCAATCCCAAAGTGCCACCACCACCACAGAAGATGGAGGCTAAGAAGAAGAAGGAGAAGGACAGGACACGCCCCAATTCCTCCATCTTACTTCTTTAGACCCCCTTGTCCAGAAATCCTAAACCCTGTGTTTTATACTCTAATTAACTTATCCCTTCACCATTTACCCAGTGAGATCCTCCCATCCTCATACAGGTGTCATTTCCTGTGTAGGATCAAAGTCCAGCCACCAGACACTTCTGGCAACATTCCAGGACTCCCGAGCCCCCCAAGGGTGGTCACGGCCACTCTGCACCTTTATCCTGAGGTGCTGAGATCCCACACCTCCTCATCCTCACCTCGTCCTCTTCCTCATCCTCACCTCGTCCCCTCAGGCCTTTGGCTTTCTAATGATCCCTTTTGCAAGTCTGAGCTGGCCCGATTATCATTTTTCCTCTTGATCTCAGGGATTTGGGAAACGCTCCCTTGAGGTGGGGAAAAAAAAAATAAAACAGTGCTGGGAGCTGGAGAGATCCGATGGGAACACCGAGGTGGGGACTCCTAAATCCCCGTGGGAGGGATTTGCTGGCTGGCGGTGCAGGATTGGCTCTGGGATTGCCCGTCCTGATCCTACAGGGATCGGTCCAAACCTCTCCCGGGTTTGGGATGGAGCCAGGGCGTGCTCTGGGCGCTCTGGAATGGAATTTGGGACATTGCAACCCTGCTGGAGGAGAATTTCCCATCCTGATCCCAGAGAGATCAGTTCAGACCCCTCACGAGCAGCTGTGGGTTTGGGATGGAGGCAGGGTGTGCTCTGGAATGGAATTTGGGACATTGCAGGGCTCATTTTGCACCTTGTGGTAGAGAATTTCCCAACCTGATCCTACAGGGATCAGCCCAAAACCTCTCCTGGGCAGCTGTGGGTTTGGGATGGAGGCAAGAAATGCTCTGGGTGCTCTGAAATGAAATTTGGGACATTGCAACCCTGCTGGAGGAGAATTTCCCATCCTGATCCTGCAGGGATCAGCCCAAACCTCTCCTGTGAGTTTGGGAATGGAGGCAGGAGGTGCTCTGGGTGCTCTGAAATGAAATTTGGGACATTTCAGACCCTGCTGGAGGGGAGCCTGCCCTGTGTTGGGGACAGAGAGACCAGGCTGTGACACCAGGGCTGCTTTTCCAGCCCTTTGGAAAGGTTTGGCATCATCAGGACAGGCTGAGTTCACGGGGTGCCTCATTTTGGGTGCCCCCCAGGGGTTTTGTGTGTCAGGAAATCATCCCTGAGGGCTCAGCTGAGTCTCCCAACCCCACCTGGGGCCTGGCACTGGCAGCAGCAATCCCTTGGTCCCCCCTCGTGCCACCACCCTGGGCTGGTGGCATTTGCAGGGGCACCATTGTGTCATTAACCCATGGCTGGGGGCAGGAGTTTTGACCCAAGGTGACATTTTTAATGCTCATTAAGGACATTAAACCCCCCCCAATCAGTGTTTCACTGGTGACGAAGCTGCTCCCCAGCCAGGCAGGGGGGTCCTGCAGAGTTTTCTTTGTGCTTTTCAGGGAGTGTATGACTCTGCATCACACTCCCTCCCATCAGACAGCCCATGAAATGTAGGATAGTCCAAATCTCCACAAAAAAACCCAAATATTTTGCAGTTTTACGGATTCTCTGGGAGGTTTTCCCATCGCTCCCAGGCTCGGGTTCCCCAGCTCTGGAGGGAGCAGCCTCGGAGCTGCTCCTGTCTCATTTGCCAGGCGCTTTTCCTGCCGTGACTGTGCACATCTCCCAGCTCCCTCCCTCCCTCCCTCCTTCCCTCCCCCAGAAATCCCACGGCTCTGCTGTCAGAGGACCATCAGTAGTCACAGATTGGAAAACACTGGCTGCTCCTGCCCTGGGCTGGGCACAGGGAGGCTCTGGCACTGCCAGAGGGGCAGGAGGTGCCCTTGGCACCAGCAGGAGCAGCGAGCAGGACATGGAGGGCCCGGTCACTGTGGGGCTGCAGATGGAGGAGGGCTCTGACAGGGCCAGGGACAGTGACAAGGCCAGAGAGAAGTGACATGGCCAGGGACAGTGATAGGGCCCAGATCTGTGATACGGCCAGGAACAGTGACAGGGCCTGGGACAGTGACAGGGCCAGGGACAGTGATAGGGCCCAGATCTGTGACAGGGCCTGGGACAGTGACATGGCCAGGGGCAGGCCCGGATCTGTGATATGGCCCAGGGACAGTGGCAGGCCCAGATCTGTGATTATGGCCCAGGGACAGTGGCAGGCCCAGATCTGTGATATGGCCCAGGAACAGTGACAGGGCCAGGAACAGTGACAGGGCCAGGGCTGTGATTATGGCCCAGGAACAGTGACAGGGCCAGATCTGTGATATGGCCCAGGAACAGTGACAGGGCCAGGAACAGTGACATGGCCAGGGCTGTGATATGGCCCAGGGACAGTGACATGGCCAGGGGCAGGCCCAGATCTGTGACATGGCCCAGGGACAAGTGACATGGCCCAGGGACAGTGACATAGCCAGGGCTGTGATGTGGCCTAGGACTGTGATATGGCCCAGGAACAGTGACAGGACCAGGGCAATAACAGGCCCAGATCTGTGACATGGCCAGGGACAAGTGACATGGACAATGACAGAACCAGGGCTGTGATATGGCCAGGGACAAGTGACATGGCCCAGGGACAGTGACAAGGCCAGGGACAGGCCCAGATCTGTGACATGGCCCAGGGACAGTGACATGGCCATGGCCAGGCTGTCCTGGCAGGGCAGGAGGGTCTGGCTGGCAGCTGGGTCTCCCCCTCCTCCTCCTCCTCCTCAGAGCCTTCTCCAGCCTGTTTGGGGGTGTGGAGCAGGGATGGGGGCACTGCCGGGCACTGCTCAGACCCACATCCCCCCGTTACTGATAATTACCAACTGCCACCACCCTGGCTGTGACAGGGACCTGCCAGTGCCACTCTGTCTGCTGTGCTGCTCCAGCCCCATCTCTGCTCATCCCAGGACTTCACTCTGCTCCTGCTTCCCTCCTTCCTTCCCTTCCTTCCCTCCTTCCTTCCCTCCTTCCTTCCTGCCTTCCCTCTTGGCAACCCTGGAGCCACACGATGCCAGCCTGGGCACTGCTCACTGCCAGAGCTGGAAGGGGACAGATCTGGTCCCTCAAAGGGGACAGATCCCATCCCTGAGTGGGGACAGATCCTGGCCCTGGGAAGAGACAGATCCTGGCCCTGGGAGGGGACAGACCCCATGCTTTGGAGGGGACAGATCCCGGCCCTCAGAAGGGACAGACCCCAACCCTGGGAGGGGACAGATCCCGGCCCTCAGAAGGGACAGACCCCAACCCTGGGAGGGGACAGATCCCGGCTCTGGAAGAGGACAGATGCCATCCTTTGGAGGGGACAGATCCCATCCCTCTTGCACCTGGCTGGGTTTTTCTCTATAAAGAGTTTTGTTGTTTTGCCTTTTATTAAAACGTTCTTGTTTCCAACGCTCCCACAGAAGCCATCCTGCTGCTTTTATGCCTTCTGAGGTAGCTGAGCTATCTTGGGTGTGAAATAAATCTCCAAGAGCTTGAGAGGAGATCCATATTTCAGTCCCCTGCAGGAGGAGGTGGCAGTGCCCAGGGGTGGGTGACACTGGGCTGTGGTGTGGAGCATCTCCCTCCTCTCACCGGGAAATCTGGGGCTGCAGGAGCTGAGATCAATGAGATGGGGGCAGCGTGGCTGTTGGATTACATCTTTTTCTTACCCAGAAATGGAGTTTTTGAGAGGTGTTTTATTTTTTTAATTCAATTTTTAGTCTCACGTGAAGGGTGAGACAATACAGGTGTTACAATTCACACCGTCACAATCCGAAGGTGTCTCCTAATTACAAAGCACTTTATCAGCTTTAACCGCACCGTGCAATTTTCCATAAATCCATTTCCCACCTGTCACTGCTGCTCTGGTGGTGGCCCTGATTCTGTCCTGCCTCTCTCCCTTCCCCAGGCTGGCCCAGTCCCTGCTGGCCCTGTTTGCCTCGTCCCTGGCCATCTCTCTGGTGTTTGCCATCATCCCCCTGTGCCACAACGTGGTGGTGCTGGCCGTGGTCATGGCCGTGGCCGGGCTGGCCATGGGCTGCATCGACACCATCTCCAACATGCAGCTGGTCAAGATCTACCAGAAGGACTCTGCCATCTTCCTGCAGGTGAGAGCGGCGTCCCCAACCCCCCTGGGCTGCTCTAGGATGGACTTTATTTGGAAATTCTCCCCAGAAAGGTTCCGTGGGCATTGGGAGGGTGAAGGCACCATCCATGGAGGTGTCTGAGGAAAGCCTGACTGTGGCATTGTGGGGCCAGGATGGAGTTTAGGAGAAATTTCTCCCCAGAAAGGGTCCTTGGGCATTGGAAAGGTGGCATCACCATTCCCGCCTGTGGCACTGTGGTGCCGCCACCACCCTGGGCAGGTTTAGGATGGAGTTTAGGAGAAATTTCTCCCCAGAAAGGGTCCTTGGGCATTGGAAAGGTGGCATCACCATTCCCGCCTGTGGCACTGTGGTGCCCCCACCACCCTGGGCAGGTTTAGGATGGAGTTTAGGAGAAATTTCTCCCCAGAAAGGGTCCTTGGGCATTGGGAGGGTGGCATCGCCATTCCTGGAGGTGTTTGAGGAAAGCCTGGCTGTGGACTGTGGTGCCCCCACCACCCTGGGCAGGTTTAGAGTGCAGTTTAGGAGGAATTTCTTCCCAGAAAGGATCCTTGGGCATTGGGAAGGTGGCATCACCATTCCTGGAAAGCCTGGCTGTGGCACTGTGGGGTCCTCACTGCCCTGGGCAGGTTTGGGATGGACTTGAGGAAGAACTTTTTCCCAGAACAGATCCTTGGGCATTGGGAGGTTGGCATCACCATTCCTGGAAAGCCTGGCTGTGGCACTGGGGTGCCCCTACCACCCTGGGCAGGTTTAGGATGGAGTTTAGGAGGAAATTCTCCCCAGAAGGGGAGGTTGGCATCACCATCCCTGAAAAACCAGCCTGTGGCATTGTGGGGTCCTCACCTCCCTGGGCAGGTTTAGGATGGAGTTTAGGAGGAATTTCTTCCCAAAAATGGGTGGTTGGGCATTGGGAGGGTGGCATCACCATCCCTGGAGGCATCTGTGGAAGGTGCCACTCAGGTCTGGTGACACTGTGGCGTCAGCTCACACTTTGGACTCGATCACCCCAAAAGTCTTTCCCAACTGAATTAATTCTGCGATTCTGAGGAGGAGGAGGAGGAACTGGGGGCTCTGCCACCCTCCTGCTCCAGCGCGTCACCCCTCCTGCAGGCCCTGCACTTCTTCGTGGGTTTCGGGGCCCTGCTGAGCCCCCTGATCGCCGACCCCTTCCTGTCGGACACCAACTGCATCCTGGCCAACGGCACGGCCAACGCCTCCAGCAACCTGCCGCACATCCGCAAGTCGCTGCTGCCGCACCACCCCGGCAACCTGTCCCACTACGCCCTGCCCATGAAGGGCATGGTGGTGACACGCGTGTCCTACGCCTTCTGGATCATGGCCCTCATCAACGTGAGTGCTGCGGCCGCGGGACCCAGCTGGGGTCGTCCTGGGAGTGCCCAATGGGATCATCCTGGGAATATTCAATGGGATCATCCCTGGGGTATCCAATGGGATCATCCTGGGAATATTCAATGGGATCATCCCTGGGGTATCCAATGGGATCACCCTGGGAGTATCCAATGGGATCATCCTGGGAATATTCAATGGGATCATCCCTGGGAATATCCAATGGGATCATCCTGGGGTATCCAATGGGATCATCCCTGGGGTATCCAATGGGATCATCCTGGGAGTGCCCAATGGGATCATCCCTGGGGTATCCAATGGGATCATCCTGGGAATATTCAATGGGATCATCCCTGGGGTATCCAATGGGATCATCCTGGGAATATCCAATGGGATCACCCTGGGAGTAGCCAATGGGATCATCCTGGGAATATCCAATGGGATCGTCCCTGGGGTATCCAATGGGATCATCCTGGGAGTACCCAATGGGATCATCCTGGGGTATCCAATGGGATCATCCTGGGAGTACCCAATGGGATCGTCCTGGGAATATCCAATGGGATCATCCTGGGAATATTCAATGGGATCATCCCTGGGGTATCCAGCTGGGATCACCCTGGGAGTATCCAATGGGATCATCCTGGGAATATTCAATGGGATCATCCTGGGAATATCCAATGGGATCATCCTGGGAATATTCAATGGGATCATCCCTGGGGTATCCAATGGGATCATCCTGGGAATATCCAATGGGATCATCCCTGGGGTATCCAATGGGATCATCCTTGGGGTATCCAATGGGATCATCCTGGGAATATTCAATGGGATCATCCTGGGAGTATCCAATGGGATCATCCTGGGAAGATTCAATGGGATCATCCCTGGGGTACCCAATGGGATCATCCTGGGAATATTCAATGGGATCGTCCCTGGGGTATCCAATGGGATCATCCCTGGGAGTATCCAATGGGATCATCCTGGGAGTACCCAATGGGATCGTCCCTGGGGTATCCAATGGGATCATCCTGGGAGTATCCAATGGGATCGTCCTTGGAGTATCCAATGGGATCATCCCTGGGGTATCCAATGGGATCATCCTGGGAATATTCAATGGGATCATCCCTGGAGTATCCAATGGGATTGTCCTGGGAATATTCAATGGGATCATCCTGGGAATATCCAATGGGATCATCCTGAGAATATTCAATGGGATCATCCCTGGGGTATCCAATGGGATCATCCTGGGAATATCCAATGGGATCATCCTGGGGTATCCAATGGGATCATCCTGGGAATATTCAATGGGATCATCCCTGGGGTATCCAATGGGATCATCCCTGGAGTACCCAATGGGATCATCCCTGGGGTATCCAATGGGATCATCCTGGGAATATTCAATGGGATCATCCCTGGGGTATCCAATGGGATCATCCTGGGGTATCCAATGGGATCATCCCTGGGAATATCCAATGGGATCATCCTGGGAATATTCAATGGGATCATCCCTGGGGTATCCAATGGGATCATCCCTGGGAATATCCAATGGGATCATCCCTGGGGTATCCAATGGGATCGTCCTGGGAGTACCCAATGGGATCATCCTGGGAATATTCAATGGGATCATCCTGGGAATATTCAATGGGATCAACCCTGGGGGTACCCAGCTGGGATTGTCCCGGGAGCTGGGATCACCTCAGGAGTGTCCAGCTGGGGTCATTCCTGGATTATCCAATGGGATCGCCCTGGGGTATCCAATGGGATCATCCTGGGAATATTCAATGGGATCATCCCTGGGGTATCCAATGGGATCATCCCTGGGAGTATCCAATGGGATCATCCCTGGGGTATCCAATGGGATCATCCTGGGAATATTCAATGGGATCATCCTGGGGTATCCAATGGGATCATCCTGGGAATATCCAATGGGATCATCCTGGGGTATCCAATGGGATCATCCTGGGAATATTCAATGGGATCGTCCTGGGGTATCCAATGGGATCATCCCTGGGAATATCCAATGGGATCATCCTGGGAGTATCCAATGGGATCGTCCTGGGAATATTCAATGGGATCGTCCTGGGAATATTCAATGGGATCATCCCTGGGGTATCCAATGGGATCATCCCTGGGAATATTCAATGGGATCATCCTGGGAATATTCAATGGGATCATCCCTGGGGTATCCAATGGGATCACCCTGCTGGAGATGCTGGGTTATATTTTATTATATTTTATTTTTTATTTTTTATTTTTTATTATTCTATTCTATTCCATTCCATTCCATTCATCTCCCCCAGCCTGCTGGAGATGCTGGGTTATATTTTATTATATTTTATATATATTTTTTTATTTTTTATTTTTTATTATTTCATTCCATTCCATTCATCCCCCCCAACCTGCTGGAGATGCTGGGTTATATTTTAATATATTTTATATTTTATTTTTTAATTTTTATTATTCTATTCCATTCCATTCCATTCATCCCCCCCAACCTGCTGGAGATGCTGGGTTATATTGTAATATATTTTATATTTTATTTTTTATTTTTTATTATTCTATTCCATTCCGTTCCATTCCATTCCATTGCATTCATCCCCCCCCCAACCTGCTGGAGATGCTGGGTTATATTTTATTATATTTTATTTTTTATTTTTTATTTTTTATTATTCTATTCCATTCCATTCCATTCATCTCCCCCAACCTGCTGGAGATGCTGGGAGCAGCTCAGCTCCAAAGTCCTGACCCTTTTCAAGGTGGAAACAGCAGAGGAAGATGATGGGAAGGGGTTTTTAAACCTCCAGGGACGTGGGTGAAAAGAGTTAACAACAGAAATGGAAACCAGGAGCAGCAGCCTGGTTATAAAATGGCCAAATCCCACATTTCCAGCCCGGTTTTTGTGTGGATTCTGACAAGGCACGAGCTGAAATGATTCATTTCGAGCTCTTGCTTTTGTTTGGAGTGGAAATGTCTCAATCTGACTCTGGCACGAGCGCTCGGTGCCGAGCTGACAGCGGAGCCGTGCCGATGTTTTTGAAGCAAAATGGGTTTGCTTTGGGAAAATGAAGCAGCTCAGCATAATCAAAACAAAGCGCTTGGAGCGCTCCCAGCCAAAATCTTTCACTCAACGAGAAAAAATTTGTGCCTTTTCATCCAGATTTTGGAACAAAACCCCCCATATTTTAGAGTTCAGCTCTCCCACGGAACGGAAATTTCATCGCCCAGCGTGTTGGAAGGGGCTGGAAATCGGGGGAATGTCCGTGGAGAGGGAGGTGCTGGTCAGGAAGGTGCTGTCCCCGGGGAAGTGTGGGACTCTCCATTGTGCTCTGCAGGAGCCTGGGACACAATGGCAGGGAAGGATCCCGGATTCCTGGGGGGAAACAGCCAGAAATAGCAGCAGGAGGGAGCTGGAACGTCCCCACGCTGAGCTGGGCGATGCAGCAGCTTGTGGGGATTTTGGGGATGGATAAAAGCTACCAGGTGAGGGAGGGAGCAGCTCTGGGAATTTGGGAAATGTTGGGAATTGGGGGTTCTGGTGAGGGAGAGAGCAGCTCGGGGAATTTGGGAGGTTTTGGGTGCTGGGAATTGGGAATTCTGCTTGGCCAGGTGAGGGAGGGAGCTGGAATATCCCCACGCTGAGCTGGGGAATGCAGCAGCTTGTGGGGTTTGTGGGGATGGATAAATCTGCCAGGTGAGGGAGGGAGCAGCTCTGGGAATTTGGGAAACGTTGGGAATTGGGGGTTCTGGTGAGGGAGAGAGCAGCTCAGGGGATTTGGGAGGTTTTGGATGTTGGGAATATGGGAACTGGGGGCTCTGCTTGGCCAGGTGAGGAGGGAACAGCTCCGGGGATTTGGGGAGTGTTGGGTGCTGGGAATTGGGGGTTCTGGTGAGGGAGGGAGCAGCTCTGGGAATTTGGGAGGTTTTGGGTGCAGGGAATTGGGAATTCTGCTTGGCCAGGTGAGGGAGGGAGCAGCTCTGGAAATTTGGGAGGAGGGAGCCGGAATATCCCCACGCTGAGCTGGGGAATGCAGCAGCTTGTGGGGATTTTGGGGATGGATAAATCTGCCAGGTGAGGGAGGGAGCAGCTCTGGGAATTTGGGAGGTTTTGGGTGCAGGGAATTGGGAATTCTGCTTGGCCCTTGGCTCCTGGTGGGGAATGCTCCGGTGTCCCTTTTTCCCTTGGGAAAAGAAAATATTCCTGCCAAAAAAAAAAAAAAAATCAAACCACACAAAAAGCAGCAAAAAAAATATCCTGGGAAGGTGGGAAGGAATTCTGGGAGAAAATGGCACCAAAATCTGGTTGTCCAGGAGAGCAGGGAAAAAAACCCACAGTGGGAGTGGGAAATGGGGAATCTCAAACTGGGGACTGGGATACACCCAGAGTGGGACTGGGAATTGGGGAATCCCAAACTGGGGCCCAGGGATATCAGAGGCACTGGGAACTGGGGAATCCCAAACTGGGGGCAATGGATACGCTGAAAATGGGACAGGGAATTGAGGAATCCCAAACTGGGGGACAGGGATACAATCCCAGTTGGAATTTGGGAATCTCAAACTGGGGACTGGGGATAAACCCAGAGTGGGACTGGGAATTGGGGAATCCCAAACTGGGGCACAGGGACATCAGGGGCACTGGGAACTGGGGAATCCCAAACTGGGGACTGGGATACACCCAGAGTGGGACTGGGAAATGGGGAATCCCAAACTGGGGGACAGGAATACAACCCCAGTGGGAATTGGGGAATCTCAAACTGGGGACTGGGGATACACCCAGAATGGGACTGGGAAATCCCAAACTGGGGGCAATGGATACACTGAAAATGGGACTGGGAATTGGGGAATCCCAAACTGGGGCCCAGGGATATCAGGGGCACTGGGAACTGGGGAATCCCGAACTGGGGACTGGGATACACCCAGAATGGGACTGGGAATTGGGGAATCCCAAACTGGGGCCCAGGGATATCAGGGGCACTGGGAACTGGGGAATCCCGAACTGGGGGCAATGGATACACTGAAAATGGGACTGGGAACTGGGGAATCCCAAACTGGGGACTGGGATACACCCAGAATGGGACTGGGAATTGGGGAATCCCAAATTGGGGCACAGGGATGCACACAGAGTGGGACTGGGAATTGGGGAATCCCAAACTGGGGACTGGGATACACCCAGAGTGAGACTGGGAACTGGGGAATCCCAAACTGGAGGACAGGAGTACAACCAGTGGGAACTGGGGAATCCCAAACTGGGGCCTTGTCCTGGAGGCTGGGAGTGCCCAGGGCCCTTATCTGCGCAGCCAGGCCCTCTGAGGGGAGGGAATATTTTTTGCTAAATCTGCAATTCAGAAGAATGAAATCTGGTGCTGACCTCCGGAAGGATCAGAACCATCAAGCAAATGCGTTTTTCTTCCATGGGACCGAACTCACTGTTCCTATTCCCATTGTTCCCAGAACAATGCAGGCCTCATAAATGAATTCAGGCTGGAGGGGCGGGGTGGGAGGCAGGGGGGGGGAATTCTCCATACATTTAAATCATGCCACGAGCCAACAAAAGGCAGGAAATTTGGAGCTGGAGCTCACACTTGCTCCCAGACATGTAGAAAACAAGGCAATGAGCTGTCACTTAGGATTTCCTGGCTTTCTCCCCCGGTTGGTTGCAGTGTAAACAGCGCTGGGCTGTGCTGGGAGGAGATGGGAGAGCTTCGCTTGCTCCCCTCAAAAAAAAAAAAAAAAAAAATAGAAAAGGGAAAAAAGAAAATTTAAAAAAAAAGGCATTCCCTGTGGAATTGGAGGCACCAGGGAGTCCTGGGTGTGGGCTGGGATGGGGTGGGCTCATCCCTTGGGATCGCTGCTGCCCCATGGGTGTGGGGTGGCACTGTGGGGATTGTGGTGGGACCATGGAGTGCTGGAGCATCCCTGGATGCACAGAGGACCCCAGGGCTGGGGCTGGACCCTCCCTGCGGTGCTCAGGCCGTGCCCTGCAGGGCCCCGGGCTGTCCCTGTTGGCCTGGGAACCGCGGGCTCCTCTCTCGGGAGGTGCTGAGCAACCCCTGCTAATGGCTGGGCATGGGGACGGCAGCAGCTCCCGCTTCCCTCGGGCAGAGTTCCAACTGCTCTGCCCCCACAGCTCCGGGGTTCCACTCGTGGGGCAGCAGCAGCACAGCAGGGCTGGACCCCAGAACGTTTGGGGTTTGGCACTTTGGGACCCCAGAATGTTTGGGGTTTGGCACTTTAGGACCCCAGAACGTTTGGGGTTTGTAGGGCTGGCACTTTGGGAGCCCAGAATGTTTGGGGTTTGTAGGGCTGGCACTTTGGGAGCCCAGAACATTTAGGGTTTGTAGGGCTGGCAATGTGGGAGCCCAGAACGTTTGGGGTTTGGCACTTTGGGAGCCCAGAAGGTATGGGGTTTGTAGGGCTGGCACTTTGGGACCCCAGAATGTTTGGGGTTTGTAGGGCTGGCACTTTGGGAGCCCAGAACATTTAGGGTTTGTAGGGCTGGCAATGTGGGAGCCCAGAACGTTTGGGGTTTGGCACTTTGGGAGCCCAGAAGGTATGGGGTTTGTAGGGCTGGCACTTTGGGACCCCAGAATGTTTGGGGTTTGTAGGGCTGGCAATTTGGGAGCCCAGAACGTTTGGGGTTTGGCACTTTGGAAGCCCAGAACGTTTGGGGTTTGGCACTTTGGGAGCCCAGAACGTTTGGGGTTTGTAGGGCTGGCAGTTTGGGACTCCAGAACATTTGGGGTTTGTAGGGCTGGAACTTTGGGAGCCCAGAACATTTGGGGTTTGGCACTTTGAACCCCAGAACATTTGGGGTTTGTAGGGCTGGCAATTTGGGAGCCCAGAACGTTCAGGGTTTGGCACTTTGGGAGCCCAGAACGTTTGGGGTTTGTAGGGCTGGCACTTTGGGAGCTTTGCCTGGGGTCCCTGTGCCCATTTCCAGGTGAATGCTGGAGCCTGGGGCTGCCTGGGGATGCCCCAGTGGATCAGGAGATTTTTCTCCCAGTTTTCTCCCTCTTTTCCCCTCTCCAGCCTCAGCATCTCCCATCCCCACCTCTCCTTGCTCTGAAATTCCCTTCAGGCACCTCCCCTGCGGAATCTGAGCCCAGCACCTCAAACCTCTGCTGCTGGGGGAGCTGGGCTGTGGTTTTGGGGTGATTTTGGGGGTGATTTTGTGGTGATTTTGGGGTGTTCAGGTGCTCACCCCTCCTCTATCCCCTCCCCAGCTGCCGGTGCCCATCGCTGTTACTGGAGGAGCTGGGCTGTGGTTTGAGGTGGTTTTGTGGTGATTTTGGGGGTGATTTTGTGACATTCAGGTGCTCACCCCCTCTCTGTCCCCTCCCCAGCTGCCAGTGCCCATCGGTGCTACTGGGCTGTGGATTTGGGGTGGTTTGGGGGCGGTTTTGGTGTAGTTTTGGGGGTGGTTTTGGGACGTTCAGGTGCTCACCCCTCCTCTATCTTCTCCCCAGCTGTCAGTGCCTATTGCTGCTGCTGGGGGAGATGGGCTGTGATTTTCGGGTGGTTTTGGGGTGATTTTGGGGTGGTTTTGGGGTGTTCAGGTGCTTATTCCTCCTCTGTCCTCATCCCAGCTGCCAGTGCCCATCGCTGTTGCTGGGGGAGCTGGGCTGTGATTTTCGGGTGGTTTTGGGGTGATTTTGGGATGTTTTTGGGGTGTTCAGGTGCTCACCCCCCCCCGTCCCCTCGCCAGCTGCCCGTGCCCATCGCTGTTACTGGAGGAGCTGTGCTGTGGTTTTGGGGTGATTTTGGGGGTGATTTTGGGACATTCAGGTGCTCACACCCCCTCTGTCCCCTCCCCAGCTGCCAGTGCCCATCGCTGCTGCTGGAGGAGCTGTGCTGTGGTTTTGGGGTGATTTTTGGGGTGATTTTGAGGATGGTTTTGGGGGTGATTTTGGGATGTTCAGGTGCTCACCCCCCTCTGTCCCCTGCCCAGCTGCCAGTGCCTATCACTGTTACTGGAGGAGCTGGGCTGTGATTTTGGGGTGATTTTGGGATGTTTTTGGGACATTCAGGTGCTCACCCCTCCTCTATTCTCTCCCCAGCTGCCAGTGCCCATCGCTGTTACTGCAGGAGCTGTGCTGTGGTTTTGGGGTGGTTTGGGGTGATTTTGGGGGTGATTTTGAGGATATTTTTGGGGTGATTTTGGGGTGTTCAGGTGCTCACCCCCCTCTGTCCCCTGCCCAGCTGCCAGTGCCCATCGCTGTTACTGGAGGAGCTGGGCTGTGGTTTTGGGGTGATTTTTGGGGAGTGGTTTTGTGGTGATTTTGGGGGTGATTTTGGGGGTGATTTTGGGGTGTTCACATGCTCACCCCCCTCTGTCCCCTGCCCAGCTGCCAGTGCCCATCGCTGTGTTCTTCCTGCTCTACAAGGAGCGCCTGGTGCCCTGCTTCAACGGCAGCAGCCACCCGCTGCTCTCGGCTGACGAGCTGGCCCTGGAGACACGGCCTGGGGACAAGGACGAGCTCTCCACCGCTGCCCAGAGAGCCCACACAGCTGCGGGTGAGCTCTCTCGTGGATTTTGGGGAGAAAAAGCCAGGTTTGAGTGGCTGGGTGTAATGGGAAACCCAGCGCTGCTGACTGTTGCAAAGTGTGCGCAGGGATCTCATCCAGGAATACCCAAGCAAAGCATTTGGTGCCCAAATTGCCCTCAAATCAGATGAAATCTTGAATAGAGTTGGTGTCCCAATCCCAGTGAGGCCTCCAGGCTGTGTTTCTCCATTCCATGTTTCTCTGAGCCACCCTAAAGCCCCTCAACCCTTTTAGGGACACGTGGCAGTTGTGCCCCTAAATTCCCTCCTGCTTTTGGGTCACATTTCTTCAGATTATTCCCTTTAAAGTGTCACATTTCTCACTGATTATTCAGTTTAAAGGGTCACATTTCTCACTGATTATTTCAGTTCATTGTGCTGCAGACGCTGATTTTTTTATAGGAAAGGAATAAGAAACAACCAATTTCCCCTCCCTTGTTTGAGGGGAAAAGTGAAATCCAGCAATAGTTTGCTCTTGACCTCACGGCTGCACCCTGCCTTGGGGACAATGGGGACATTGTTCTTTCCTGGCCAGCAGGGACGTGTCACAGTCCATTCTTTGGGTAAACAGTGAATATCTCAGAAGTAAATACGGTTCAGGGCTTTGGGAAGTGTTCCGTGTTGTTCCTGGAGAGATGGCTTTGGCCCCGGGCAATGAAAGGGGATTTCAGGGAATTCTTCAGGGTGAGGAGGTGTGGGATTTTGGGGTGTGGAGAGCCAGGATTTTGGTTTATGGAGAGCCAGGATTTTGGTGTGTGGAGAGCCAGGATTTTGGTGTGTGGAGAGCCAGGATTTTGGTGTGTGGAGAGCCAGGATTTTGGGGTGTGGAGAGCCGGGATTTTGCAGTGTGGAGAGCTGGGATCCCAGGGTGAGAACAGACAGGATTTTGGGGTGAGAAGAGCCAGGATTTTGGGGTATGGAGAATCAGGATTTGGGGTGTGGAGAGCCCAGGGTTTTGGGGTGTGGAGAACTAGGATTTTGGGGTGAGAAGAACCAGGATTCTGAGGTGTGGAGACCCAGGATTTTGGAGTGTGGAGAACCCAGGATTCTGGGGTATGGAGAGCCAGGATTTTAGGGTGAGAAAAGCCAGGATTTTGGGGTGTGGAGAGCTCAGGATTTTGGGGTGTGGAGAGCTGGGATCACAGGTTATGGAGAGCCAGGATTTTGGAGTGTGGAGAGCCAAGGTTTTGGGGTGAGAAGAGCTCAGGATTTTGGGGTGTGGAGAGCCCAGGATTTTGGCATATGGAGAGCCAGGATTTTGGGGGGTGTGGAGAGCCAGGATTTTGGGATATGGAGAGGCCTGGATTTTGGGGTGAGAAGAGCCAGGATTTTGGGATATGGAGAGCTGGGATCCCAGGGGATGGAGAACCCAGGATTTTGGGGGTATGGAGACCCAGGATTTTGGGGTGTGGGGAGCCAAGATTTTGGGGTATGGAGAGCCCTGGATTTTGGGGTGAGAAGAACCAGGATTTTGGTGGATGGAGAGCTGGGATCCCAGGGTATGGAGAGCCAGGATTTTGTGGATGGAGAGCTGGGATCCCAGGGTATGGAGAGCCAGGATTTTGCAGCGTAGAGAGCCAGGATCTCGGGGTGTGGGCAGCAGGTACCCCTGCTGTACCAGGATCCCAGGCCGTGGGCAGACCCCACACCCACTCCCATTTCCCTCTGGAGGCTCAGAGGAAGATGAAGGTGAGCTGGAGCCCCCCAAGCTCAGCAGTGCCTGACGTTCAGGGTCCTGCTCAGCTGTGTCCTGCAGCTGTCCCACAGAGCAAACCCCACCCAGCCCCGGGGGCACGTTCTGCTCAGGTTTGCTTGGCGTTGTTCTCCATCAGGTCACGAGGATTTGTTCAGCTGCTGCCAGAGCAAGAACTTCCGAGGGGTTTCCTTCACCTACTTCGCCGTGCACATCACCGGCGCCCTGGTTCTCTTCATGACTGACGGCATCGTGGTGAGTGCAGTTGCCCGAATTTCTGGATTTTTTTCCCTCCCAAACCCCTGTGAAACCCCTCAGGGGCTCCTCAGTGGTGAGAGGGGTTAGACAGGAATGGGAATTTCCAAGGATAAGCAACCCTGAGCTCTAAACGTGATGTGTGGAGCTCCAAGAGGGCAGGGCAGCCCCTTGGAGAGGGAGGATCTCTGGGTTTTCCTTGGAGCTTTGTCCTTTTGGGACAGACTAAACCCCACACCCTGCTGCTGGTGGATCTGCAAACCCTTCCACCGTGCTCTGAGGGACAGAGGAGCCTGAAGTGCCCACGGGGATGTGACAGAGAAGGATTTTCCTGCAGGGAGAGTACTCGGGATTCGTGTACAGCTACGCCGTGGAGGAGCCTCTGGCCGTGGTGCACAAGGTGGCCGGGTACCTGCCCAGCCTCTTCTGGGGCTTCATCACCCTGGGCAGGCTCATCTCCATCCCCGTGTCCTACAGGATGAAGCCAGCCACCATGGTCTTCATCAACGTGGTAAGGATGGGGTTGATTGGTTAATTGCTGCCCAGGGTTTGGGGCTGCAGCTCCTCTCACGCCTGGGGGGTTTGCGCAGGTAGGGTGGGCAAGGTGCCCTCCGGGCAGCCACAATTTCAAATTTCATTGCCCAGCTTTGATTGCCCAGCTTTCCTGAGCCTGCTCCTCAGCTGGGAGAGCTGGCACTAAAATAATTTGCCCGTTTTGTTGACTTTACACAGTGACTCCTTCATGCGCAGGGAAATGAATTCCTGGGGTGAATGAACTCCTGAATTCCTTGCCATGGCCAAGGGAAGGCAGCTCAGAATTCTCTGTGAATTCTCTTTCAGCTGTGAATTCTCTGCTGAAACTGCAGCAGCTGGCAGAGCTTGATAAAATCAATAAAACACCTTGGGAAAGGGGCAGGAATCCCTGTGGGATGGGTGAGGAAGAGCTGTGTGGGGAAATGGCAGAAAACACAAAGGGGATGATCCCAATCCCCTTTACAGCGACAAAAAGCATGAGCAGGCAGTTAAATTCCAGTTTATGTGAACCAGAAGTGATTTTGGAGGCTGTATTTTGATAATAAAGCACATTACAGTGAGTTATAATACCCATTGCTGGAGTCAATAAAACACCTTGGGAAAGGGGCAGGGATCCCTGTGGGATGGGTGAGGACATGGCAGAAAACAGAAAGGGGATGATCCCAATCCCCTTACAAAAAAGCACGAGCAGGCAGTTAAATTCCAATTTATGTGAACCAGAAGTGATTTTGGAGGCTGTATTTTGATAATAAAACACATTACAGTGAGTTATAATACCCATTGCTGGAGTCAATAAAACACCTTGGGAAAGGGGCAGGAATCCCTGTGGGATGAGTGAGGAAGATCTGTGTGAGGACATGGCAGAAAACACAAAGAGGATGATCCCAATCCCCTTACAGCGACAAAAAGCACGAGCAGGCTGTTAAATTCCAATTTATGTGAACCAGAAGTGATTTTGGTGGCTGTATTTTGATAATAAAACACATTACAGTGAGTTATAACACCCATTGCTGGAGTCAATAAAACACCTTGGGAAAGGGGCAGGAATCCCTGTGGGATGGGTGAGGAAGATCTGTGTGGGGAAATGGCAGAAAACACAAAGGGGATGATCCCAATCCCCTTACAGCGACAAAAAGCACGAGCAGGCAGTTAAATTCCAATTTATGTGAACCAGAAGTGATTTTGGAGGCTGTATTTTGATAATAAAGCACATTACAGTGAGTTATAATACCCATTGCTGGAGTCAATAAAACACCTTGGGAAAGGGGCAGGAATCCCTGTGGGATGGGTGAGGACATGGCAGAAAACAGAGAGGGGATGATCCCAATCCCTTTACAGCGACAAAAAGCATGAGCAGGCAGTTAAATTCCAATTTATTTGAACCAGAAGTGATTTTGGAGGCTGTATTTTGATAATAAAACACATTTCAGTGAGTTATAACACCCATTGCTGGAGTCAATAAAACACCTTGGGAAAGGGACAGGAATCCCTGTGGGATGGGTGAGGAAGAGCTGTGTGGGGAAATGGCAGAAAACAGGGAGGGGATGATCCCAATCCCCTTACAAAAAAGCACGAGCAGGCAGTTAAATTCCAATTTATTTGAACCAGAAGTGATTTTGGTGGCTGTATTTTGATAATAAAACACATTTCAGTGAGTTTAAACACCCATCTAACAGGGTGGGGAGAAGGTTTTGGGGTGTTCTGAGTGAGAATCCCCCTGGCTGCCCCTGACCCTGTGCAGTGCTGGGAGCTGCCGGAGGATCCTGGAGCCATCGCAGCAGCATCAGAACAAATTCCAGCTCGAATTTGGCTTCTCCAGCATCCAAATTTTGCTGAGCTGGAAAATATCAGAGCTCCCTCTGCTGACTCTACCCCGGTTATTTCCCCTACAAGCCAGAAGTGAGGGAAATTTAATTTAAATGCCGTTGGCTTTTTGGCTTTATTGCTGTGGCTGCTCGCTGAGCAGTTATGGAGAGTTAATTCTGTAATTACTGAGAGTGACTTCAGTCTTACTCAGCAGAATAAAGAATTATTGGTGATTAAGACATGTAAATACTCTGGAAGGTATTATTGCATTTCAAAGTATATGTTTCAGATAAAGCCTTAAATTTCTGTGTAATGAAATTAAGACTTAATTACCAAGTTATGTAATGAAAATTAGCAAATTCAAAGCCAGATGGATTTTCTTTGGCCATTCACTTTCTCAAGCACTGATTTTTTTTTCTTTTTCCCAGCATATTTCCTCTTCCAGACTATTTCCCCTTAAGAATAAATATATTTTCTCTTCCAGACTATTTCCCCTTAAAAATAAACATATTTCCTCTTCCAGACTATTTCCCCTTAAAAATAAACATATTTCCTCTTCCAGACTATTTCCCCTTAAAAACAAACATATTTCCTCTTCCAGACTATTTCCCCTTGAGAATAAATATATTTTCTCCTCCAGAATATTTCCCCTTAAAAACAAACATATTTCCTCTTCCAGACTATTTCCCCTTAAAAATAAATATATTTTCTCTTCCAGAATATTTCCCCTTAAAAACAAACATATTTCCTCTTCCAGACTATTTCCCCTTAAGAATAAACATATTTCCTCTTCCAGAATATTTCCCCTTAAAAATAAACATATTTCCTCTTCCAGACTATTTCCCCTTAAGAATAAATATATATTTTCTCTTCCAGAATATTTCCCCTTAAAAAGAAACAAATTTTCTCTTCCAGAATATTTCCCCTTAAAAATAAACATATTTCCTCTTCCAGAATATTTCCCCTTAAAAATAAACATATTTTCTTTTCCAGAATATTTCCCCTTAAGAATAAATATATATTTTCTCTTCCAGAATATTCCCCCTTAAAAACAAACATATTTCCTCTTCTAGAATATTTCCCCTTAAAAAGAAACAAATTTTCTCTTCCAGACTATTCCCCCTTAAAAATAAACATATATTTCCTCTTCCAGACTATTTCCCCTTAAGAATAAATATATTTTCTCCTCCAGAATATTTCCCCTTAAAAATAAACATATTTCCTCTTCCAGAATATTTCCCCTTAAAAAGAAACATATTTCCTCTTCCAGAATATTTCCCCTTAAAAAGAAACAGATTTTCTCTTCCAAACTATTTCCCCTTAAAAATATTTTCTCTTCCAGACTATTTCCTCTTAAAAATAAACCTATTTTCTCTTCCAGACTATTTTCCCCTTAAAAATAAACATATTTTCTCCTCCAGACTATTTCCCCTTAAAAATAAACATATTTCCTCTTCTAGACTATTTGTCCTTAAAAATAAATATATTTCCTCTTCCAGACTATTTCCCCTTGAGAATAAACATATTTTCTCTTCCAGACTATTTCCCCTTAAAAACAAACATATATTTTCTCTTCCAGACTATTTCCCCTTAAAAAGAAACAAATTTTCTCTTCCAGAATATTTCCTCTTAAAAATAAACATATTTTCTCCTCCAGAATATTCCCTCTTAAGCCCAAACCCTAGACCCTGCTGCACTCAGCATTTTTCTGACTGGTTTTTGCGGGTGCTGCCCCACAGGTCGGGGTGCTCATCACCTTCCTGCTGCTCCTGATCTTCTCCTCCAGCGTGGTTTTCCTGTTCGTGGGCACGGCCTCGCTGGGGCTGTTCCTCAGCAGCGCCTTCCCCAGCATGCTGGCCTACACCGAGGACATCCTGCAGTACCAAGGTCAGCTGCCATTTCACCTGCTGCATTTTTAATTTTTCCACCCCATCTCCCCTTTTTTCAGCTCTTTCTCTCCTCCCTCGGCAGGCCTGGAAGTTCAGGTTTGCGTTTGGAGGCAGATTTGTTGAAGGGAAATGTCCGGTTCTCTGTTTTGCTGATGAATAATGACCCCAGGCAGGGATCCAGCTTCAATTCCTGGTTTGAGGAGCTCAGGGACGGGCAGGAACGCTGCTGGGGAGGGAGATGGTTCTGGAAACATCACCAGATTACCTGAGCGATGGTTCTGGAAACATCACCAGATTACTGAGCTGGTTCTGGAAACATCACCAAAACATCACCAGATTACCTGAGCTGGTTCTGAGAACATCACCAAATTACTGAGCTGGTTCTGGAAACATCACCAAATTACTGAGCTGGTTCTGGAAACGTCACCAGATTACCTCAGCTGGTTCTGAAAACATCACCAAAACATCACCAGATTACCTGAGCTGGTTCTGGAAACATCACCAGATTACTGAGCTGGTTCTGAGAACATCACCAGATTACTGAGCTGGTTCTGGAAATATCACCTAAACATCACCAAATTACTGAGCTGGTTCTGAGAACATCACCAGATTACTGAGCTGCTTCTGAAGACATCACCAGATTACTGAGCTGGTTCTGGAAACATCACCAGATTACTGAGCTGGTTCTGGAAACATCACCAGATTACCTCAGATGGTTCTGAAAACATCACCAAAACATCACCAGATTACCTGAGCTGGGTCTGGAAACATCATCAGATTACCTGAGCTGGTTCTGAAAACATCACCAGATTACTGAGCTGGTTCTGAAAACATCACCAGATTACTGAGCTGGTTCTGGAAATATCACCAAAACATCACCAGATCTGAGCTGGTTCTGGAAACATCACCAGATTACTGAGCTGGTTCTGGAAACATCACCAGATTACCTCAGCTGGTTCTGAAAACATCACCAAAACATCACCAAATTACTGAGCTGGTTCTGGAAACGTCACCAGATTACCTGAGCTGGTTCTGGAAACATCACCAAATAACCCAAGCTGGAAAGCCCAGAGCTGTGGTGGTGTTCAAAGGGGTCACAGGATGAGGGAAGGGATGAGAATCTTGACTCCATGTTTCAGAAGGCTGATTTATTATTTTATTATATATATTATATTGAAAGAAATATTAAAACTATACTAAAAGAATAGAAGAAAGGAGGGGGGGAAGGGAAAGGAAGGGAAGGGAAAGGAAAGGAAAGGGAAAGGAAAGGGAAAGGAAAGGAAAAGGGAAAGGGAAAGGGAAAGGGAAAGGGAAAGGGAAAGGGAAAGGGAAAGGGAAAGGGAAAGGAAAGGAAAGGAAAGGAAAGGAAAGGAAAGGAAAGGAAAGGAAAGGAAAGGAAAGGAAAGGAAAGGAAAGGAAAGGAAAGGAAAGGAAGAGGAAAAGAATGATAACAAAAGCTTGTGACTCTCAGAGAGTCCAACACAGCTGACTGTGATTGGCCATTAATTAAAAACAGCCCCATGATCCAATCCCAGATGCACCTGTTGCATTCCACAGCAGCAGATAACCATTGTTTGCATTTTGTTCCTGAGGCCTCTCAGCTTCTCAGGAGACAAAATCCTGGCAAAAAGGGATTTTTCAGAAAATATCATGGCTACACAGAGCCTGGCCAGCTCCCCCAGGAGCTCCCTGGCAGCCTCTGTCTCGAGGGCAGTGAGAAAGAAACACAAAAACCTTCCCACCATCAGCTCTGCCAGCACAGACAGGTGACAGGAGATTGAATTTTTTTTTTTACTTCAACTTTCACCTTTCTGCACTGCTGCAGATCTGCTGGGGAATTTTCAGCATTAAGTGGGAATGCACGTTGAGTGTTTTGATTTTTTTGTGTGGTGAGATCCACAGGAAAGCTTTCAGGGAGCACAGGGTGGCCCTGCCGGCTGTGCCACTCTGCTGCCACCACCTCTGCTTCCTCACAGGCTGTGCCACCACCGTGCTGGTGACTGGAGCTGGCATTGGAGAGATGGTGCTGCAGCTGCTGGTGGGCTCGGTGAGTAGCCAGGAGCTGGCAAAACCCAAAACCAATTTGGAATTTACGTGTCAAACCCTCAGTTCTGCTCCAGCTGAGCCAGCAAAGCCCTCCCTGGTGATCCACGAGGGATCTGAGTGATGCCTGATCCCTTTTTTAATTTCCCATCCCACTGCAGATTATCCACGATCGGGGCAGCTACAGTTTCCTGGTCTGTGGGATGATCTTCGGATGCTTGGCCTTCACCTTCTACGCCCTGCTGGTGTTTTTCCACAGGATGTACCCCAAGCCCTGCCCAGGTAAGGGAACCCCAGCCCTGAGCCCAGCTTTGGGGCGGGAGCAGGAGCAGCACGAGCCTCACTCCCGAGATTCCAGCAGAATGCAAGGAAATGTTTATTTTCCTGCTGCTTCCTCTCTCCTTTTCCTGCTTTGTCTTGCCCACAAAGCCTTGGCAGGCACAGCTCAGGGTTTGCTTTCTTTTCTGCTGGAGAAGCAAGGGGAAAAAAGCAGGGATCGCAGGCAGCACCAGCTTCCCTGGGCTGTTCCCTGGCTGGAATCCAGGGAATAAGCAGGGCTGCCATCCAAGGGCAGCTGTCAGGCTCTGGGAAAAGCCTCACAGATAAAGGATTTTTGGGTTATCGCCTCAGTCTGGAGCTGCTGGTTGTTTTTATACGAAAGGAGCAGAGTGGGACTGGCAAAAAAACACGGCCAGGTGTGGCTTGGGCTGTGCTGGGCACTGCTGGGGTCACAGCTCGAGGGCTGGGAAAGGAATGGAGATGGGGATGGAGCTGGAGAATCCTGAGGGAGCTGGGAAAGGGAATGGAGAAATCGTGAGGGAGCTGGGAAAGGGAATGGAGAATCCTGGAAAGGGTTTGGAGAATCCTGAGGGAAGATTTGGAGGAGCTGAGGGAGCTGGGAAAGGTTTGGAGAACCCTGAGGGAACCAGGGAAGGGTTTGGAGGAGCTGAGGGAGCTGGGGAAGTTTTGGAGAGTCCTGAGGGAGCTGGGAAGGGTTTGGAGAGTCCTGAGGGAGCTGGGAAAGGTTTGGAGAAACCTGGAAGGGGTTTGGAGAATCCTGAAGGAGGTGGGAAGGGTTTGGAGGAGCTGAGGGGGCTGGGGAAGGGTTTGGAGAAATCTGGGCAGGGTTTGAAGAGTCCTGAGGGAACTGGGAAGGTTTGGAGAGCCCTGAGGGAGCTGGGCAGGGGCTCAGCCTGGAGCAAAGGAGGCTCAGTGGGAATTTCTGGCTCTGCACAACTCCTGCCAGGAGGGCACAGCCGGGGGGGATTTGGGATCTTATCCCAGGGAACAGGGACAGGAGGAGAGGGAACGGCCTCAGGCTGGGCTGGGCAGGCTCAGGTTGGACATGAGCAGGAATTTCCTCATGGAAAGGGCTGGAAGGGGCTGCCCAGGGGGGTTTGGAGCGCCCATCCCTGGAGGTGCCCAGGGAAGGCCTGGGCGTGGTGGGGTGATAAAATAACAACATTCCTGAGGGGAAAAACCTCACACCCATCCCCTTTAATCCCAATCAAAGCATCCATTGAGGTGAAATACCGATTTAATCTTTGGCAGAGCTGGACGAGGCCTCCCCGGAGAAAGCCGCAGTGCCTGAGGACACGGGGCAGTACCAGCGCTGAGGGAGGGCCCGGCCCGGCGCAAGCAATAAACCCAGCCCCAATTAAACATTAATCCCGAGGGTGATTTCACATTTAATGAACTGAATCATGCAAGTTCTCTGCAATCAAAAGCACAGTAGGTGGGGTAAGGCAGAATCGAAGAAATCAAGCCCAAAATGTTGAGCTGAGCACGGGGGTTGTGCCAAAAATCCTGCCAGCCTGATCCTGGGACTAAAAGCAGGGACATTTGCACAGCAGTTCCTCCTGCAAATGAAGTTTTTTGTTCTCCTGCAAATGAAGGTTTTTTTCTCCTGCAAATGAAGTTTTTTCTCCTGTAAATCAACTTTTTTTCTCCTGCAAATCAACTTTTTTTACCTGCTCAGAACACAGGGTGAAAAGGAAAAGCTGCTCTCTGCTCCTCGTCCAAGACTGAATCTTGAAAAGATTTTATTTCTGGAACCCCCTCGAATTTGCAGCACAATCCTGGGTTTTATTCATTTTTGTGACAAATTCTGTGTCACCTCCCTTGATCCTTGCAAAGGGGGGAAATCCCACAGTGGCAGAGCCCCCAGGTGCACACACAGGCAGCAGGGCCTGTCTCTATTTGCACACTTAATTCCTGTATATTCCACACTCTAAACAGTGTCTTACTCAGCATGCTCAGGCCTCTTCAATGATTTTAAGTAATCATTTGCTTTTTTAATTTTTTTTTGGTTTTTTTTTGGGAGGGGTTTCTTTGGTTTTTTTTTTTAAGTCAACAACGAGCTGTGCTGGTTCCTTTTGCTTTAAGTCACTCCTCGAGCTGCTCCAGCGTCTTATTTTAATATTGGTTTTATTTCCAACTTCCAAGCCCAGCTCCACGAGAGAAGGGATTTCTTTTGAAGTTTTATTTTATTTTATTTTATTTTTTTGGGAGCTGGGCTCCAGCTGCTTCACCTGTGCAATCTCCTCCTCCTCCTCCTCCAGGTGCCTTGTGTAAGGTACTCCCACAGCCCCAGCATGGCCTGTCCCAGCCACCAGGAAAGGACTGGAATTTTTTGGGAATGTCAAAAACTCCTCCTGTGCCAGGAGTGGCTGTGGCTGCAACTCCTTGCTTGAACTGCTGTATGTGATGTACATATGTACGTGTGTATATAAAGCAGTGTTTAATTAAAGGTGATTGATTGATTGCTAATTGCTCGCTGGCTGGACTCACTCCCAATGCCTCCAGTTCTCAGGTTTTGAAGTCATACATTTAAAATTTAACAGGGTTAAAAAATAAAAAAAAATGAATTTGTTTTGGCATTTGAAGAGCTGTGGGATGGATTGGTTTGGGAGGGACATTAAATCCTGTAATTCCTTAAATCCCATAATGCCTTAAATCCCATAGAGGCTGCATGGGATCTGATCGGGGCTTGGAATAGAATCGGAATTTCTGCAAGGGTTGGAATCAATCCCAGAAGGGTTTGGGATCCTAAAAATCTTCTCATTCCGTGCCCATGGACATCTCCCCTGTGCCAGGTTTCTCCAGCCTGGCCTTGGGCACTTCCAGGGTTGGGGCAGCCACAGATTGTCAAAAAATCCCCATTTTTCCCAGCAGCAGCAATTCCTGCCATTAAACATCTCCTCAAACTCCCGCAGAGCAGAGCCTGGAGCTGCTGAATTTCCGTTTTCCTCCCTCAGGGTGGGTTTGGAATTCTGGGTTCAGCTCATCCCTGCCCTTCAGGGACACCTCCTGCCTCCAATCCCATTTATTCCGTGATCCTGTAATGGAACCAAACCCAATTCCAGGCCAGGCTGGGGCACCCTGGGCTGGAGTTTGGAGGATTTTGAGATGCTGCCATCCCCAAACCCTTCTGGGATTTGATTCCAGGCTGCGATTCCTCTGCAGCTCCACACGATGCCACTGCTCCTCCTCGCAGAATGAATCACCCGGAATGAAAAAACAACCACAGACCAAAAAAACACCACAAAAAAAAAAACAAAAACAAAAACAAAAACAAACAAAAACAAAAACAAACAAAAAAACCCCCCAAAAAAACCCAAAAAACCCCAAAAAACACATTTACAGCAAAATCAAACCCTCAATCTGTCCTTCCTCGAGCCCCTCCCAGCATGAGGGAGGAAATGAGCACCAAAATTCGGGAAGAAATCCCTCAGTTTGTGGCACAGCAGGGCTGGCAGCTCTGAGATCATCCCTCATTCTGGCCTGGCAGGGTTGGGGAAACAGAATTCAATTTCTTCTTAATTAAAATTCACCATCACACTCCTTGGGCTTGGGAATTCCAAGAATTAAAATTAAGTTCTGCTTGGTAAAATTTAAATGAGTTCTGTTTGGTAAAATTAAAATTAAAATGAGTTCTGTTTGGTAAAACACAGTTCAATTTCTTCTCAATTAAAATCCACCATCACAGTTCCTGAGTTTGATAATTCCAAGAATTAAAATTAAGTTCTCTTTGGTAAAATTAAAATTAAAATGAGTTCTGTTTGGTAAAATTAAAATGAGTTCTGTTTGGTAAAACACAGTTCAATTTCTTCTCAATTAAAATTCACCATCACAGTTCTTGGCCTTGGTAATTCCAAGAATTAAAATTAAGTTCTGTTTGGTAAAATTAAAATTTAAATGAGTTCTGTTTGGTGAAACAGAATTCAATTTCTTCTCAATTAAAAATCCACCATCACACTTCTTGGGCTTGGTAATTCCAAGAATTAAAATTAAGTTGTTTGGTAAAACACAGCTCAATTTCTTCTCAATTAAAATCCACCATCACAGTTCCTGAGTTTGATTAATTCCAAGAATTAAAATTAAGTTCTGTTTGGTAAAATTAAAATTAAAATTAAGAGTTCTTTTTGGTTAAATAGAGTTCAATTTCTTCTCAATTAAAATTCACCATCACATTTCTTGGCCTTGGTAATTCCAAGAATTAAAATTAAGTTCTGCTTGGTAAAACTAAAATTAAAATTAGTTCTGATTGGTAAAACAGAGCTCAATTTCTTCTTAATTAAAAATTCACCATCACAATTCTTGAGTTTGGTAATTCCAAGAATTAAAATTCTGTTTGGTAAAATTAAAACTGAGTTTTGTTTGGTAAAACAGAATTCAATTTCTTCTCAATTAAAATTCACCATCACAGTTCTTGGGTTTGGGAATTTGAATAATTAAAATTCTGTTTGGTAAAATTAAAATTTAAAATGAGTTCTGTTTGGTAGAACAGCTCAATTTCTTCTTAATTAAAATCCACCATCACATTTCTTGAGTTTGGGAATTTCAATCTCCATTTTGGCTACTTAGAGGAATAAAAAAAATCCTAATTTAAGGGAATTTTCACCAGAACAGCAGCTGATTTAGCAACACTAAAATCCAATTTACCTCAAGGTCTGATGAGCGCCCTCCTTAGCACTCTGTCATTTCTATTTTCTCTACTGAAAACAAAGAAACAAACCAGTCAGACGAGCAGGAACTTTGTTAAAAATATTTATTTAAAAAAATACAATTGTTTTGCATGTCTGGTTGCACATAACTATTAACATATGATTGACTGGAATATTTTGCTACAATGCTTTTTTTAAAGCCAGCTCGCATTTATACAAAGCAAAATCCCTCTGTCAGTTCTTACATAAAATAGTTTTCTTTAACTATTCCCACCCCATATTTTATTTTTTTTTAAAAAAAGATTGCAATACATTGAATTTTTTTTTTAAATTTTTTTTTTTTTTTTTGCACAAAAATCAGAAGCAATAGAAAAAAGTCACCTGATTTCTCAGGAAAGACCTTCATGAATTTTGAACAACGATTCCCAAAACTGCCAAAGCAGCGTTTGTCACTTGGAAGTGTCAGGACAGTGCAAAGGAAATTTTAAATTTAAAAGCTTCAAACGTCAAGATTTCAAAGCTTTTCCTCCTGATTTTTGATTCAAACCTGAAATGTGCTCCAACAACTCCATCCCTGCCCTAAATCCAGTTTGCTCACAATTTGAATTTTCAGGATGATTTTTTTTACACTCTGAAGGTCTCCCTAAATGTTATCTCAGAAGGTTAAACAAAAGCAAAATTTTATAACACTGAACAATTACTGAAAACTTTGGCTATTTATGTACTTGCATTACATACCAGCATTATTTTTTTTTTAATTTTTTTTAAACACAATGGCATTAAGATACTCTAATAAAATATTTAAAAATTAAAAAAAAATAAAAATAAAAAAAGACTGAGAAGCAATTCTAGGGTCACCTAGCTGGAAAACAAGGGGTGACTTTTCCAGAAAATTCTCCAGTGTAGGAAGTTTCAGCCACTCACTACAACAAAACTTTGCCTCTTGAAATTCGTAATATATATATATATATATATATTTATATTTATATATATTTATATAGAGAAAAGAAAAGAGAAAAAAATGCAACTCTGTTCTGGAAAGAGCCACTGGAAATGTTCCCCCTTTTTTTAATTTTTCTGCTGAATTTTCCCCCATTGATTGTTCTGAAAATCCCAGCGGGGGAAAAAATCAAAATGCAGCCCAGGGTTCCAGAGGGAGGGATCTGCTGCCAAGAACCTGCCAAGAACCCGGCTCAGCCTGAGAATTCACCCCAAAACCAGCACAGCTGGCCAGATGTGCACGGCAGGGATGGGCAGGACAGCGCACACAGCTGGATAGAGCTGCTGGAGTGGATAACATTCAATTTAAATTGATTTAAATGGATTTAAACTTATTTAAATGGATTTAAATCATTCCAAGACACAAAAAACTGCCCAGCCCACGGAAGCTGGAGCAGCTCCAAAATCACCTTCCCAATCCAGATGTGCACTGCGGGAATGAACAGGACAACACACACAGCTGGATAGAGCTGCTGGGGTGGATAAAAATTTGATTTAAATTGATTTAAATTTATTTAAATGGATTGAAATCCCTCCAAAACACAAAATCCTGCCCGGCCCTGATGCTGGATCTGCGCTGCTCCCCAGGATTTTGGCCTCCCACAATCGCTGCTGATGAATTCCAGCTGCCCTGATCTCCTTTAATTTTCCCTGGAAATTTATATATATTTTTTTTTTCCCTTTTTTATTTTTATTTTTATTTTTATTCCAAAAATCGACTTCTCAGCCCTAAAAGCAGAGGGGAAGAAGCAATGAATCAATGACTCAATGAATCAATGAATCCATGAATCAATAAATCAATGAATCAATAAATGAATCAATGAATCAATGAATCAATGATTCAATGAATCCATAAATCAATAAATCAATGAATCAATAAATGAATGAATCAATGAATCAGTGAATCAATGAATCAATGAATCAATGAATGAATGACTCAATGAATCAATGAATCAATGAATCAATGAATCAACGAATCAATGAATCAATAAATGAATCAATGACTCAATGAATGTGCTACTGCAGCCATCACAAAGCGCCGTGACGGACGTAAGGCCACCTGGGAACACTGCAACACTATAAAAAACAGGGTGGAAAAGGGAATTTTGGGTTATTTTTGGGAGAAAAGGGAATTTCAGGATGATTTTTGGAAAATTTTAGGGTCATTTGTGGAAAAGGGAATTTTAGGGTCATTTTTGGAAGGGAATTTTAGGGTCATTTTTGGAAAAAAAGGGAATTTTAGGATCATTTTTGGAAAATTTTAGGACCATTTTTGGAAAAAAGGGAATTTTAGGATCATTTTTTGAAAAGGGAATTTCAGGATCATTTTTTGGAAATTTTTAGGGTCATTTTTGGGAAAGGGAATTTTGGGATTATTTTTTGAAAATTTTAGGATCAATTCTGGAAAAGGGAATTTTAGGATCATTTTTGGAAATGTTTAGGATCATTTGTGGAAAAGGGAATTTCAGGATTTTTTTTGGAAAAAAGGGAATTTTAGGGTCATTTTTGGAAAAAAGGGAATTTTAGGATCATTTTTGGAAAAACGGGAATTTTGGGATCATTTTGGGATCATTTTTGGAAAAAAGGGAATTTTGGGATTATTTTTGGAAAAAAGGGAATTTTAGGATCATTTCTGGTAAAAGGGAATTTTAGGATCATTTTTGGAAAAGAGAATTTTAGTGTCATTTTTGGAAAAGGGAATTTTGGGATTTTTTTGGAAAAAAGGGAATTTTAGGGTCATTTTTGGTTAAAAAGGGAATTTCAGGATCATTTTTTCAAAGCTACAAAGAATCAATCCCAACCCTGTTCACAGAGAATGAAACCGAAAAGAATTCTGTGCAACTGAACAACAGCACAATAACAACCATTAAAAATAAAATAAAAATAAAATAAATTCAACACAGTTCCAGGAAGCAGAGTTAAAGCTTGGAGGGGTTAGGACACGCTAGGGAAAAAATAAAAATTAAAAAATAAAACGAAAATAAAGCCACAAAAGGAGCTGGGGTTGGACACAGCAACACTGCAGCCTCAGAGCCTTCCTAAAACACAGAAAAATCACCCAAAAAGGAATAAAAAAAATCAAAATAAACACAAATTATTCCAGTTATTCCTGCTGAAATGGGCTGAAATTCCAAATTCTCCTGTTCCACCCTGCCTGAGATGAAAATCTCCTGCCCAAACCTTTGTTCCATGCACACAAAACTACTCAAAAATAGAATTTTTTAAAATTTTTTTGCAGGAAATGTGGTAACCAACCATGTCAAAAATAAACCTTTGGCAAATCACGAGTGCAGGAGTGATTTGAGGGCTAAAAGTGAAGAAAAAACCCCCAAAAAATAAAAAATTTGCAAAATATTTCAAAGTGGCCACTGCAGAGTGCAGAATCTGCTCCGAGGGAGGATGGGGATATTTAAAATATTTATATTTATATGGATTTTGGGATATTTCTATGGATTTTTGGGATATTCGTATGGAATTTTGGGATATTTATGTGGAATTTGGGATATTTATATGGATTTTCGGGATATTTGTATGGATTTTTGGATATTTATATGGATTTTTGGATATTTACATGGATTTTTGGACATTTATGTGGATTTTGGGATATTTATGTGGAATTTTGGGACATTTATGTGGAATTCTGGGATATTTATATGGAATTTTGGGATATTTATATGGATTTTGGATACTTATATGGATTGAATGTGCCAAAATCTGGCCCTGAATCTGTCAAATGTGCCAAAATCTGGCAGAATTTATCCCAAAGATTCCGTGGATGATGAAACCTTGGGATGCTCCAAGTGAAAAAAAAAAGGAATTGTGGAAAAAAAGGAATTTTCCAATCCTAAGGGTTTTATCCCTTCCTGACCTACTGCAAACCTGAGCCTAAATGTGCCAAAATCTGGAACTGAATCTGCCAAAATCTGGGACATTTTATCCCAAAGATTCTGTGGATGATGAAACCTTGGGATGCTCCAAGTGAAAATAAGAGAAATGTCCAATTCCAGGGAATTTATCCCAAAGATTCCATGGATTCTGAAGCCTCGGGATGTTCCAAGTAAAAAAATAAAATATTGTCCAACCCCTGGGATTTTATCCCTTCCTGACCTATTGCAAACCTGAGCTTGAACGTGCCAAAATCTGGAACTGAATGTGCCAAATGTGCCAAAATCTGGGACATTTTATCCCAAAGATTCCATGGATTCTGAAGCCTTGGGATGTTGTGAAAATAAAGGATATTTCCAACCGCAGGAGTTTTATCCCTTCCTGACCTATTGCAAACCTGAGCTGGAATGTGCCAAAATCTGGCAGATTTTATCCCAAAGATTCCATGGATGATGAAACCTTGAGAAGCTCCAAGTAAAAAAAAAAAAAAGGAATTGTGGAAAAAAAGGAATTTTCCAACCCCAGGGATTTTATCCCTTTCTGACCTATTGCAAAGCAGAGCTGGAACGTGCCAAAATCTGACACTGAATCTGCCAAAATCTGGAACTGAATCTGCCAAAATCTGGGACATTTTATCCCAAAGATTCCATGGATTCTGAGGCCTTGGGATGTTGTGGAAATAAAGGAATTTTCCAACCCCAGGGGTTTTATCCCTTCCTGACCTATTGCAAACCAGAGCTTGAACGTGCCAAAATCTGGAACTGAATGTGCCAAATGTGCCAAAATCTGGGACATTTTATCCCAAAAATTCCATGGATTCTGAAGCCTGGGGATGCTGTAAGTGAAAAATAAAAGAATTTTCCACTCCAAATGGAAAAAAAAATAAACCAAAAAAACCAAAGAAATTTCCAGAAGGAAAACACCAGTTCAGCTTCCAGATTTCCCTAAATCCTATTATTTTTTTTTTAATTTTTGTGTTCCGTGCAAGGTGTGACCAACACCAGGGGTTTATTCCCATCTCCAAAATTCTGGGTTCTCCTTTATCTCCAACCCAACTCCTCCATTCCACCAAAATCCTTTGGAATTTCCACACAACCCAAGCCAAGGCACCAAACTGCTGCAAAAAAATCCCCAATCATCCCAAAAAACCAAAGCCACTCCAGCAACAGGAACCTAAGAATAAAAAGCTTCTGTAACGCTGCATTTTTATAATTATTTTTTTTGGTTTTTTTCTGTTTTTTTTTAAATCACCACGGTACGGAACTAAAGCAGAACCTACTCTAAAAACCCCTAAAATAAAAACAAATTGTTGAGGAGCTGCACAAAAAAAAGCTCCTGAAGTGACCTAAAGGACCAGCAGGTCCTGAAAATTGCAGCAAAAGCTGCTCCTCTCCCTTTTCCACCATCCTGTCCACATTCATTTTTATTTTTCCTGCCTCATTTTTATTTTTCCTCCCTCATTTTTATTTTTCCTATCTCATTTTTTTATTTTTCCTGCCTCATTTTTATTTTTCCTCCCTCATTTTTATTTTTCTTGCCTCATTTTTTTATTTTTCTCCCTCATTTTTATTTTTCCTCCCTCATTTTTATTTTTCCTCCCTCATTTTTATTTTTCCTGCCTCAATTTTATTTTTCCTCCCTCATTTTTATTTTTCCTACCTCACTTTTTTATTTTTCCTCCCTCACTTTTTTATTTTTCCTCCCTCATTTTTTTATTTTTCCCGCCTCATTTTTTTATTTTTCCTGCTTTACCTGGTGGAAATTTTTCCCATCCAAGCTTCATTTCCACAGGAAAAATCTGGATTTCTGTGGAAGTTTCTTGGAGAGGAGCCCACAAATATTATTATTATTATTATTATTATTTTGGGGGGGCTTAACCCTCTGTCCAAAGCTATAAAAAAAAAACAATTAAGTGCACAAATTTTACAACAGCTAAATTGGCTTTTCTCCACAAAGGGAATAAAGGGGGAAAGGGAAGCAATTAAATTGCAAGTTTTTTTTAGTGCTCACTGATGAATTTTCAATTCAAATCCCAGCCTGCAAAATGCCAAAAAAAGTCCAAGTATTATTTGGGTAGGCATCAAATCAACCTGAACCAACCAAAGTGCCGCTATTTATTTACAAACAGCTCCAGAAATTTCCCAGAGCAGGCTCCGAACACGCAAAAGCAAAATTAAAAAAAAAAATAAAAATAATTCCAGATCTCCGCGATCAGCCGCAGCTTCGCTCCCGCGTTCCAAAAAAAAAAAAAAAATAAAAATAAAATGAAAATAAAAATAAAAAGGTTCAATATTGCACATTTTAAGAGCTGCTGGTGCAGGAATTTCCATGTAAAAATGTGAAGCGTTTTTTGCCTCTGACAGGTCACTCCTTGAGCTCACTCCCTGCTTCTCCACCTGAAAATTGAATTTTTTCATCTTTTTTTTTTCCTCCCACTTCTCCCCCTGGGCAGGTGAACAATGCCCCAAAAAATAAAATGTTCCACCCACCTGTCACGTCAGGAATACACAAAAGTGGGGATTTTTTTGTTGTTTTTCAATGTCAGGATACAGAAAGGGAAACGTCAAAGGAAAATCCTGGGTGTTGTGGCTTTTAAAGGGAATTCCAAGCCTGCAAAATTGGCAGAAA
Organism: Passerculus sandwichensis; assembly: GCA_031885435.1. Lineage (NCBI taxonomy): Eukaryota > Metazoa > Chordata > Aves > Passeriformes > Passerellidae > Passerculus > Passerculus sandwichensis. The sequence goes on from CM063155.1 coordinate 3,660,018, forward strand.
AAAAGAAAAACCTGGGAAAGTTTTGAGTTTTCCATGGAATAGGTGCAGTATTTACAGCAAACTCTGCCAGCTCCTGGTGCTGCACGGGGAAAATAAAATCAATAAAATCAATAAAATCAATAAAATCAATAAAATCAATAAAATCAATAAAATCAATAAAATCAATAAAATCAATAAAATCAATAAAATCAATAAAATCTCCCCCTGCTCTGAGGATGATGAAGGAAGAGAAGTTTCCATCTGTTTTCTGGGGATTTTTAATGGGGAAAAACCTCTCAGTGTGGAAAGACACAAACCCACAGCCCAACAATCCACACTGAGGGGATGAGAGAGGAAAAATTCTCATTTTCCGCCCCTCAAGTTTTCTTTAAAGGCCTCCTGAGGTGGAGAAAAATCCACCTGCAAATTCCATCTCGCCCCCACTGGCTCTGGAAAATCAGGAATCCAGCACAGCAAGGAGGCAAAAACTGATTTACCACGAGGTTAAACCCTCAGCCTGGTTTGGGCCTAAAAACAACCACAAAATCAACAGTTCCACTGCAAAACTGGGAAAAATGAGTTTTCCATGTGGGGAAAAGCAGGAAAATTTTCCAGAACTCTGGGGGAAGAAGAGCAGTTTTAGGGGAATTTTTAAATTCAGCCTGGTTTGGGGCCAAAAATCAACACCAAAATCAACAGTTCCACTGCAAAACTTGGGGTAAAACCTGGGAAAAGAGGAGTTTTCCATGTGGGGAAAATCGGGAAAATTTTCCAGAACTGTGAGGGAAGAAGAGCAGTTTTAGGGGAATTTTTAAATTCAGCCTGGTTTGGGGCCAAAAAACAACCCCAAAATCAACAGTTCCACTGCAAAACTGGGAAAAATGAGTTTTCCATGTGGGGAAAATCGGGAAAATTTTCCAGAACTGTGGGGGAAGAAGAGCAGTTTTAGGGGAATTTTTGTGGGGAAAATCAGGAAAATTTTCCAGAACTGTGGGGAAAAAGCGCAGTTTTAGGGGAATTTTTAATGGGGAAAACTCCTCTGACAGCCCCAACTCAAAGCCTGACATCAGATGTCCCAAAAATGTGGAAAGACACAAACCCACAGCCCAACAATCCCACACTGAGGGGATGAGAGAGGAAAAATTCTCATTTTTCGCCCCTCAAGTTTTCCTAAAAGGCCTCCTGAGGTGGAGAGAAATCCACCTGCAAATTCCATCTCAGCCCCACTGGCTCTGGAAAATCAGGAATCCAGCACAGCAAGGAGGCAAAAACTGATTTACCACGAGGTTAAACCCTCAGCCTGGTTTGGGCCTAAAAACAACCCCAAAATCAACAGTTCCACTGCAAAACTGGGAAAAATGAGTTTTCCATGTGGGGAAAAGCGGGAAAATTTTCCAGAACTGTGAGGGAAGAAGAGCAGTTTTAGGGGAATTTTTGTGAGGAAAATCAGGAAAATTTTCCAGAACTGTGGGGGAAGAAGAGCAGTTTTCTGGGAATTTTTGTGTGGAAAATCAGGAAAATTTTCCAGAACTGTGAGGGAAGAAGAGCAGTTTTCTGGGAATTTTTAATGGGGGAAAATCCTCTGGCACCCCCAACTCAAAGCCTGACATCAGATGTCCCAAAAATGTGAAAAGACACAAACCCACAGCCCAACAATCCCACACTGAGGGGATGAGGGAGGAAAAATTCTCATTTTTCGCCCCTCAAGTTTTCTTAAAAGGCCTCCTGAGGTGGAGAAAAATCCACCTGCAAATTCCATCTCGCCCCCACTGGCTCTGGAAAATCAGGAATCCAGCACAGCAAGGAGGTAAAAACTGATTTACCACGAGGTTAAACCCTCAGCCTGGTTTGGGGCCAAAAAGCAACCCCAAAATCGACAGTTCCACTGCAAAACTTGGGGTAAAAACTGGGAAAAGAGGAGTTTTCCATGTGGGGAAAAGCGGGAAAATTTTCCAGAACTGTGAGGGAAGAAGAGCAGTTTTAGGGGAATTTTTAAATTCAGCCTGGTTTGGGGCCAAAAAACAACCCCAAAATCAACAGTTCCACTGCAAAACTTGGGGTAAGAATGAGTTTTCCATGTGGGGAAAAGCAGGAAAATTTTCCAGAACTGTGGGGGGAAGAAGAGCAGTTTTAGGGGAATTTTTGTGGGGAAAATCAGGAAAATTTTCCAGAACTGTGGGGGAAGAAGAGCAGTTTTAGGGGAATTTTTGTGGGGAAAATCAGGAAAATTTTCCAGAACTGTGAGTGAAGAAGAGCAGTTTTAGGGGAATTTTTAATGGGGAAAATTCCTCTGGCACCCCCAACTCAAAGCCTGACATCAGATGCCCCAAAAATTTAGAAAGACACAAACCCACAGCCCAAAAATCGCACACTGAGGGGATGAGAGAGGAAAAATTCTCATTTTTCGCCCCTCAAGTTTTCTTTAAAGGCTTCCTGAGGTGGAGAGAAATCCACCTGCAAATTCCATCTCGCCCCCACTGGCTCTGGAAAATCAGGAATCCAGCACAGCAAGGAGGTAAAAACTGATTTACCACGAGGTTAAACCCTCAGCCTGGTTTGGGGCCTAAAAACAACCCCAAAATCAACAGTTCCACTGCAAAACTGGGAAAAATGAGTTTTCCATGTGGGGAAAAGCAGGAAAATTTTCCAGAACTGTGGGGGAAGAAGAGCAGTTTTAGAGGAATTTTTAAATTCAGCCTGGTTTGGGGCCAAAAAACAACCCCAAAATCAACAGCTCCACTGCAAAACTTGGGGTAAAAACTGGGAAAAAAGGAGTTTTCCATGTGGGGAAAAGCAGGAAAATTTTCCAGAACTGTGGGGGAAGAAGAGCAGTTTTCTGGGAATTTTTGTGGGGAAAAGCAGGAAAATTTTCCAGAACTGTGGGGGAAGAAGAGCAGTTTTCTGGGAATTTTTAATGGGGGAAAATTCCTCTGGCAGCCCCAACTCAAAGCCTGACATCAGATGTCCCAAAAATTTGGAAAGACACAAACCCACAGCCCAACAATCCCACACTGAGGGGATGAGAGAGGAAAAATTCTCATTTTTCACCCCTCAAGTTTTCTTAAAAGGCCTCCTGAGGTGGAGAAAAATCCACCTGCAAATTCCATCTCACCCCCACTGGCTCTGGAAAATCAGGAATCCAGCACAGCAAGGAGGCAAAAACTGATTTACCACGAGGTTAAACCCTCAGCCTGGTTTGGGGCCAAAAAGCAACCCCAAAATCAACAGTTCCACTGCAAAACTTGGGGTAAGAATGAGTTTTCCATGTGGGGAAAATCAGGAAAATTTTCCAGAACTGTGGGGGAAGAAGAGCAGTTTTCTGGGAATTTTTAAATTCAGCCTGGTTTGGGGCCAAAAAACAACCCCAAAATCAACGGTTCCACTGCAAAACTTGGAGTAAGAATGAGTTTTCCATGTGGGGAAAAGCAGGAAAATTTTCCAGAACTGTGAGGGAAGAAGAGCAACACTAATGCTGGGCTCTGGAACTGCAGTCAGACAGCAACCTCCCCTAAAATCCAGGGAAAATTCCCCCAAACCAAGGAAAATTCCCCCAAACCAAGGAAAGTCCCTCAAAACCCAAGAGAAATCCCTCAAAACTGCAGGAAAACCCTCCCCAAAACTGCAGGAAAACCTCCCAAAACTGCAGGAAAACCCCCCAAAATTCCAAGAAAAACCCCCCATAACTGCAGGAAAACCTCCCAGAACTGCAAGAAAAACCTCCCAAATCTGCAGGAAAACCTCCCAAAACTGCAAGAAAACCTCCCAAAATTGCAAGAAAAACCTCCCAAAACTGCAGGAAAAACCTCCCAAAATTCCAAGAAAATCCTCCCAAAACTGCAGGAAAACCCCCAAAACTGCAGGAAAACCTCCCAGAATTGCAAGAAAAACCTCCCAAAACTGCAGGAAAACCCCCCAAAATTCCAAGAAAAACCTCCCAGAACTGCAGGAAAACCTCCCAGAACTGCAAGAAAAACCTCCCAAAACTGCAGGAAAACCCCCCAAAATTGCAGGAAAACCCCAAAACTGCAGGAAAACCCCCCAAAACTGCAGGAAAACCTCCCAAAATTGCAAGAAAACCTCCCAGAACTGCAGGAAAACCTCCCAGAACTGCAGGAAAACCCCCCAAAATTGCAGGAAAACCCCCCAAAATTGCAGGGAAAATCCTCCCATCCTGCTGGTGCAGCCTGGAGCTCCCAGGCTGTGGCACAAGAAATGTTTGGACTCCAGCATTGAAAGTCTGCGAGAAGCGAAAGGAGCTCGTCCCACCCCTCACGGGAAGGGCAATACCCAAAATCCAGCCCCAAATCTTCTCTCCACAGAATTGTCCTGGATATAAATCTGGAATAAATCCTTGAAGGAGAAGAAAAAAAAAAATAAAAATAAAATACAAATAAAGACAAAGGCAGCAGAGAAGTTCTGGTGCTTTTGTTGCTGCACAAAAGTCGCGGCGCCCTCAGGGCAGAGCTGGCAGCACAAACTCCAATATTCCCAAACTTTTCCTGGAATTCCAGCTTCCATCAGGATTCAGGGTTCTCCTTGCTGAAGAACAGAGGGTTTTGTGTGTTTTTTGTTTGTTTTTTGTTTGTGTTTTTTTTCCAAAAGTCACAGAGACAAACCTCCTCCGGTGCCGTTTGTGCAGGCTCAGTCGCTGCAACACCACCCAAAAATCCCTTTTGGACGCAGGGAAAAAAATTTTTCCAAAGTGAGGAGGAGGAGGAGAAAAAAATCGGAGCTGCAGCTCCTATTAAGGCGTTTGCATATACATTCCCAACCTGGGTTCTTCCAAAAAAATGGGGAATTTTTGCACAGAAAAGGTGCTTTTTTTTGTCATTTTTTTTGTTTTTTTGGATTCGGGATTGGCAACAACTCCAACTCCAAGTGTTGAGAATCTCAGTGGAATTACAAACTGCTTGTTTTTTTTTTTAAAAATAAAGAGAAATGTCCCGTCCTTGCCTTGCTGTGTGTGTCCTTGTGCAGGGATGAATTCCTTGTGCTATGTCTTCTGCAGGTCTGGGGAAAAGGGGCCAGGGGTGGAGGGTCCATCCAGCCCAGACAGGGTAAACGGGCCATGGCTGTTCAGCACGGATGGAAACTGAAAAATAAAACAAGAATCATCAAAAAAAAAATATTTAATTCAATGTTTCTTCCATATCTGTGCACAAAAAAAAAAGGGCAAAAAAAAAAAAAAAACCCAAATGTAACAACGAAACAAAGCAAACCGTCCCAGATTCCAAGGATGCTCTTCTCGCTTTTAATTTAATTTTAATGCCAAGCAGTGTCGCAGTGACCCCGTGTCCTCATTAAAATGTGATTTTAATCCAGGTTCTGAGGAAAACAAGGGTTTAAATCACCCCCCAGTTAATTATCAGCTGCTTCCAAGCTGAAATATCCATTGTCGTTCCAATAAAATTGTTTATTTTATATCCTCGTGGTGGAGATGAGGAACTTCCTTCATCTCCGTGGAGATGACAGATCCCAACCCAGAAAATTCCATTAAATTCTTCCATTTCAATGAAATTAAATTAAAAATTAATTAAATTGGTTAAATTCTACCTTTTACCACAGCAAATTCAGGCAGCAAATGGAATTCCAGCGGCAGAGTGGTAATTCCAGGGGCAGAGTGGAAGTGTGAGGGAAAAACATCAGAATTACAACTAAAGGAGGATTTTTTTTCTTAAATATAGAGGATTTTTTCCTATTTAATAAAAAATCTCCTGGCCTTGGACACTTCCAGGGATCCAGGAGCAGCCACGGCCTCCCTGGGCAATTTCCCCACCCTCACAGGGGTGAATTTTGTTATTTCTTCCATAAAAACCATCAAAAACTGAGATCAAACACACACTTTTCCTCCTCATTGTTGTGAGATCAATTAATATTTTTAGCTGTGAGATTAATATTTTTAGTTGTGAGATTAATTAATATTTTAAGTTGTGAGATGAATGTTTTTACTTGTGAGATTAATTCATGTTTTTAGTTGTGAGGTTAATTAATATTTTTCAGCAGGAATGATTGGAGCAATCAATAGAGTGGAAAATTTCTAAAATTCATGAAAATCTCAAGCAAAAAAACAGTTACAGGGAGGAAATTTTTATAGGAAGACCAGATCTAAAAAAGAGAAATAATCTCTCTCTAAATGGGAGTCCCTGGGAATGGGAATCCCTGGAAAAAAGGGAATCCCTGGAAAAGGGGAATCCCTGGCGAATTTTCTAAAATTTCTAATCCCTGGAAAATTTTGAAAATTCAAGAAAATCTCAACCAAAAAAAAAAAAAGTTACGGGGAGGAAATTTTTACAGGAAGAACAGACTTAAAAAAGGAAAATAATCTCTCTCTAAATGGGAATCCCTGGAAAAAATGGGAATCCCTGGGAAATGGGAATGGGAATCTCTGGAAAATGTGACTCCCTGGAGAAATGGGGATCCTTGGAAATAATGGGAATCCCTGGAAATAATGGGAATCCTTGGAAAAATGGGAATCCCTGAAAATAATGGGAATCCCTGAAAATAATGGGAATCCCTGAAGAAATGGGAATCCCTGGAGAAATGGGAATCCCTGGAAATAATGGGAATCCTTGGAAAATGGGGATCCTTGGAAAATGGGGATCCTTGGAAATAATGGGAATCCCTGAAAATAATGGGAATCCCTGGAGAATGTGAAGGAATCCCTGGGAGAATAGGAACGCCTGGGAAATGGGAATCCTTAGGAAAAATGGAATCCCTGGAGAAATGGGAATCCTTGGGAAAAATGGGACTACCTGGAAAAGGGGAATCCCTGGAGAAATGGGGAATCCCTGCAGAAGGGAAACCCTGGGAATAGGAATCCCTGGAAAAGGGGAACCCCTGGGAAAAATGGAATTCCTGGGAAAAAAGGGAATCCCTGGACAATGGGGGCCCCTGGAAAATGGGAACCCCTGGGAAATGGGAATGCCTGGGAAATGGGAATCCTTAGGAAAAATGGAATCCTTAGGAAAAATGGGACTACCTGGAAAAGGGGAATCCCTGGGAAAAGGAGAACCCCTGGACAATGGCATTCCCTGGAGAAGGGGAGTCAGTCCCTGGGGAAGGGCATTCCCTGTTTGGGTCTCACCTGGAAGAGGGGATTCCCTGGACAATGGCATTCCCTGGACAATGGCATTCCCTGGACAATGGCATTCCCTGTTTGGGTCTCACCTGGAAGAGGGTGTTGGCGCCCTGCAGGCGTGCGGGGCTCAGCGGCGCCACGGGGCTCAGGGTGCTCCAGAAGTGGATGCTGGAGAGCAGCGGGCTGGGGGTCAGCAGGATGGGGGTCTGCAGAGGGAGGAGAGCGCGGTCAGGGGCTCCCACAGGGAATCCCGGCCTTTCCACAGGGAATCCCGGCCTTTCCCACGGAATTCCGGCCTTTCCCCACAGAATTCTGGCCTTTCCACAGGGAATCCCGGCCTTTCCCCACGGAATCCCGGCCTTTCCCCATGGAATTCTGGCCTTTCCCCACAGGGAATCCCGGCCTTTCCCCACAGGGAATCCCGGCCTTTCCACAGGGAATTCCGGCCTTTCCCCATGGAATTCCGGCCTTTCCCCACAGAACTCTAGCCTTTCCCCATGGAATTCCAGCATGGAAATTTCATGGAAATTTCCCCACAGAATTACAGCCTTTCCCCACAGAATTCCAGCATGGAAATTCCAGCCTTTCCCCACAGAATTCCAGCCTTCCCTTTGGAATTCCAGCTTTTCATGTGGAATTCCAGCCTTTCCCCACAGAATTCCATCAGGGAAATTCCAGCCTTTCCCCATCGAATTCCGGCCTTTCCCCACAGAACTCTAGCCTTTCCCCATGGAATTCCAGCATGGAAATTCCGGCCTTTCCCCATGGAATTCCAGCATGGAATTCCGGCCTTTCCCCACAGAATTCCAGCATGGAAATTCCAGCCTTTTCCCTGGAAATCCAGCCTCTCCCACAGAATTCCAGCCTTCCCTTTGGAATTCCAGCTTTTCACGTGGAATTCCAGCCTTTCCCACAGAATTCTATCAGGGAAATTCCAGCCCTTCCCACAGAATTCCAGTCTTTCCCCACAGAATTCCAGCAGGGAAATTCCAACCTTTTCCCATGGAATGCCAGCATTTCCCCTAGATTTCCAGCCTCTCCCACAGAATTCCACACTTTCCCCATGGAATTCCAGCCCTTCCCTATGGAATTCCAAACTTTCTCTATGGAATTCCAGCCTTCCCCATCCTTCTGGAGCTCATTTGGGTTTTGTCCCCACATGCCCAGCGCCTGAGCACACTTTGGGGTGAATTAACACCAAATTTCTGTTTGATTAAATAAAAAAAAACCAAGCAGGGAGTGACACCCTGACTTTCAAAGCTCTGCATACAATGAACTGCTCATTTCCCACCTGCACTGTTCAATTCATTCCCCACTTGCACTCCTCATTTCCCACTCGCACTCTTCATTTCATTTCCCACTTGCACTACTCATTTCATTTCCCACTCGCACTCTTCATTTCCCACCTGCACTACTCATTTCCCACTTGCACTCTTCATTTCATTTCCCACCTGCACTCTTCATTTCCCACTTGCACTGTTCATTTCCCACTTGCACTCTTCAATTCCCACCTGCACTCTTCATTTCCCACCTGCACTCTTCAATTCCCACTCACACTGCTCATTTCCCACCTGCACTACTCATTTCATTTCCCACTCGCACTGCTCATTTCCCACTTGCACTCTTCCTTTCCCACTTGCACTACTCATTTCCCATTTGCACTCCTCATTTCCCTCTTGCACTCTTCATTTCCCACCTGCACTGCTCATTTCCCACTTCCACTTACTCATTTCCCTCTTGCACTCTTCATTTCATTTCCCACTTTTACTCTTCATTTCCCACTTTTACTCATTTCCCACTTGCACTCTTCATTTCCCACTTGCACTGCTCATTTCCCACTTGCACTGCTCATTTCCCACTTGCACTGCTCATTTCCCACTTGCACTCTTCATTTCATTTCCCACTTGCACTCTTCATTTCCCACTTGCACTCTTCAATTCCCACTTGCACTCTTCATTTCCCACTTCCACTTACTCATTTCCCTCTTGCACTCTTCATTTCATTTCCCACTTTTACTCTTCATTTCCCACTTTTACTCATTTCCCACTTGCACTGCTCATTTCCCACTTGCACTCTTCATTTCATTTCCCACTTGCACTCTTCATTTCCCACTTGCACTCTTCATTTCCCACTTGCACTACTCATTTCCCACTTGCACTCCTCATTTCCCACTTGCACTACTCATTTCATTTCCCACTTGCACTACTCATTTCATTTCCCACTTGCACTGCTCATTTCATTTCCCACTTGCACTGCTCATTTCCCACTCGCACTCTTCAATTAATTTCCCACCTGCACTCTTCATTTCCCACTTGCACTGCTCATTTCATTTCCCACTTGCACTACTCATTTCATTTCCCACATGCACTCTTCATTTCCCACTTGCACTCTTCATTTCCCACTTGCACTCTTCATTCCCCACTTGCACTCTTCATTCCCCACTTGCTGTTTTCAAGCACAACATCATCACTCTATTGTTAGTTTAAACAAAAAAAATAAGAAATGAAAGAAACCAGGAAGGGAATTCAGGGAGATCTGATCACCTGAGAGAAAAGTGCGGGAGTCAGAGAAGCGGTCGGGAGGGAAGGGCTGAGGATGCCCAGCGGGCTGGGGTCGCTGCCGGTGATGACCAGGGTGGGGGCCAGCTCCAGCCCTTTGGGTTTTTTGGCCCTGGAGAGGTGATTGGCGAACTCCTTCTCCAGCCCAGCTGAATCCTGCTGCTCCTTGGGCTCTGGGGACGGCTGCTGCAGGCTCTGGGCCTGCTCCAGCTGCTGGGAGGCCACGGACTCGATGTCCGTGTCAATGTCCAGCTCGGGGTTGGAGCTCAGCGGCGGCGAGGGCGGCGTGGAGGGCGCCTGGAGCGCGGGGGACGCCGAGGCCACGGGGGGCGTGGGGGCGTAGCCGGCGCTCAGGCTCGGCAGAGGCGCCGGAGGGGCCTCGGGGACGCTCAGCTTGGGCAGCACCAGAGTCTCCAGCGCGTGCAGAGTCTCCTCGGAGCCCAGGGGCAGCGAGGAGGCCGCGGCGGGGGCGGCGGAGGTGACGGCCACGGCCGAGGCGGCCGACACCAGCGGGGCGGAGGGCGGCTTCTTGGAGGGCACGGTGACGAACTTGATGACGGAAGGGGCGGCGTCCTGAGGTTTCTTCTCCGCCAGCTTCTCGGCCGGGTTCTCGATCTTGATGGACCTGAAGAGCTTCACGCCGGAGGAGTTGAGGGAGTTGAGGGTGAAGGAGGAGTACAGGCCTGAGTGGATGTAGTCGTTGCGGCTCGAGGACTTGGCGCACGGCTGCGGTTTCTCCTTGCCGCAGCTCTCCGGCTCCTTGGGGGCGCCGGGGACCTCCCCAAAGCCCGGCACCTCGGGGTCCCCCTCCATCCTGCCCACCACAAGCGGGTCCATGTTGAGGATCTCGGGGTAGGACACGAATTTGTACACAAACTTCTTCCCGTTCACCTTCTTGATGATGTTCTGGCGGGGAAGAAGACAAAAGTATATTTAGGTCTTTCTCCGGATTGATTTTCTTCCTGCAAACGCTGCCTAAAATAGGCTGAGGAATTAAAGTCTGTAATCTTTCAGCCAAAAGAGAAAAAAAAATAAAAAAAAAAAAGAATGTTTCTTCTTTTCCTGTTTTAAAAACACCCTGAGTGTTCTAGTTCTGTTCTCGGAGCTGGCAGACAAAACACTGCAACAGGTGAGCTTAACCTGACATTAAACATACTAAAAACACCTTAAAAAATGCCAAGAAATTCTGATTAATATAAAAAAATGCTCTTTACTCCCAGCAAGGATCACTTAGCTGGGTGCACTATGGATAATTTAACAGAACTTGCTAAAGGTTTTCTCCAGGACTGCAGAACTGAGAGCTTGCACTTCAAACCAAACCACCTTTATTCTTAATAAGATGATAATAAAGGAAAATAAGCAGCTGAACTCGTCAGCAGAACGCAGGCTAATCAGTTATTTCAATACCACAGAACAGCATCTGTCAAACTTGTTTTGCTCCTCAGCGAAATGCCACACACACTCTGCACTCGGAATTATCCTTATTTATCACTCCCTGATTGCTGCTGAGATCTCTCAGTGCCAAAAGCAGATTTGTGGCACCCAGTGATGAGCACCAGCTCCCTCCTCCCACCTGCTCCAGGCTCCTCAGAAACTGGGGGTTATTTTTGTCTGCTCCACTCGCACACGGGATAAAGGGAAACAGAGGTGAGAAACTCCAGGATGTTGGATAAACAAAAGCTTCTTACTCTGCTGGGCTGAAAACAGTGGGCAGAGTGAAGGTGAAATACACAAGAGAAAATAAAAATATTTAGGGATGGAAAATGTTTGCTTTGAAAGGAATAAATGTAAAGAGAAAGCTGCAAAAAGATCTGGAAGTGGCGCAATGTTCAGGCTCTCCATCATCATCCTCTCCCTACATACACTATATTATATAAACTATATTTTTCCCTCTTTTTTTTACCATTTCTGACTACACCAAACAGAATTTCCACAAATATTTTCAAGCAGAACACTCGTCATTCCGGGTAAGATACAGTGGGAATTAAACCAGGCGAAATATTAATTCAGCATCTCCTATAGATTCTCTGTTAAATTAATGCAGCTTAAAACTTCTTCCTGTGAAATAAAAAACTCTCCCTGTGCTTTACCTGCATTTTAACCCTCAAAACTCTCCCTGAGCTTTACCTGCATTTTAACCCTTAAAAGTCTCCATTGTGCTTTACCTGCATTTTAACCCTTGCTGGGTGTGCGTAAATCTCCCTGTGCTTTAGCTGGATTTTACCCTTAAAACTCTTCCTGTGCTTTACCGGGATTTTAACCCTTGCTGGGTGTGTATTTTTAGAAGGGGGATGAGGATCCAAAGGCAAACTTGGGTGAGCAAAGCCACCAGAACCTCCCAAAACAAAGCAGCAAAACTCTCCCTGAGCTTTACCTGCATTTTAACCCTTGCTGGGTGTGTGTAAATCTCCCTGTGCTTTAGCTGGATTTTAATCCTTAAAACTCTCCCTGTACTTTACCCAGATTTTAACCCTCAAAACTCTCCCTGAGCTTTACCTGCATTTTAACCCTTAAAACTCTCCCGGTGCTTTACCTGCATTTTAACCCTTAAAAGTCTCCCTGTGCTTTACCTGCATTTTAACCCTCAAAACTCTCCCTGTGCTTTACCTGCATTTTAACCCTCAAAACTCTCCCTGTGCTTTACCTGCATTTTAACCCTCAAAACTCTCCCTGAGCTTTACCTGCATTTTAACCCTTAAAAGTCTCCCTGTGCTTTACCTGCATTTTAACCCTTAAAACTCTCCCTGTGTTTTACCTGCATTTTAACCCTCAAAACTCTCCCTGTGCTTTACTGGGATTTTAACCCTTGCTGGGTGTGTATTTTTAGAAGGGGGATGAGGATCCAGAGGCAAACTTGGGTGAGCAAAGCCACCAGAACCTCCCAGCACAAACCGGCGAGGAGGAAACAGCGCGGCCATTAACGGAATTAAAAACCAACCAAGCACCTTTAAACAAAGCAGCTCAACTTCCTTCAACCCAGCACAGCGAGGAGGAGGAGGAGGAGGAGGAGGAGGAGGAGGAGGAGGAGGAGGAGGGAACAAAGCTCCTTAGCTCAGAGGGATAAGGATTGGAGCAGGATTTCCAGCCTACCTTCACGTAGTAGTAGCGCAGCGCCCGGCTGAGTTTATCATAGTTCATGCTGGGCTTGTTCTTGCGGATCCCCCAGAGCCTGGCCACCTCCTCTGCCTGCAGCAGCTTGAATTCCCCGTCGGTGGAGGTCCAGCAGATGATGTTCTTGTTCTGGGGCTCTTGCAGCAGCTGGAGGAGGAACTGCCACAGGGTGATGGCACTGTCCATAGCAGAGAGCTGCAAGTCACAAAGCAAGGTTAAGCCCGCGGCATTTCCCTCATTTCTCTCCCCTACAAGGGGGTGAAGGGAAAATAAAATTAAAAAAAAAAAAAAAAAAAAATGGAGCAGGGATTGTTATTTCCAAAGGCAGCAAGAGTAAAAAATTATTAGTCACCAGTCGTGAAAGATGTTCCCTGCAGAAGTGAGGGGCTGAGTGCCAACTCTGGCGTCTCCTCCCACATGTCAGTACTTTTCACATGGGTTATATTTAGCCTCATTTAACTAAATCAGGTCACTTTGGGTAAGTTGCAGTGAGTCACTACCCCCCAAAAAAAAAAAAATAAAAAAAAATGTTTCCAAGTTGTTCCATGTTCACCCACTCTGGCCTGTGGTGCTTGGTGAGAAAGAGCTCAGGTACAGCCAGGTAGGGATCAAAGCACCCCCTCAGCTCCTCCTTCTGCTGCTCCCACCTCAGAACCAGGAGCTGCACAGCTCCAGGAACATGCCAGAGCCAAAACAACTCAATTCCCCTCAGTTTTCAGTCTCCCAATCTCCCTTCAAATCTTTCATTTCCTGTTTTTTTTTTTTTTTTTTTTTTTTTTTTTAAATGAGAATAAACACAAAACTAAATTAAAATTATTCCAAACGCGGCCTTTGCTCGACTCTCCATCCCTGCCATGTCTTACCCAGCCAATGATTTAGGCTGAGACTTTCTAGGACTGATATCAATGATTTAGGCTGGGATTTTCTAGGACTGATATCAATGATTTAGGCTGAGACTTTCTAGGACTGAGATCAATGATTTAGGCTGGGATTTTCTAGGACTGATATCAATGATTTAGGCTGGGGCTTTCTAGGACTGATATCAATGATTTAGGCTGGGATTTTCTAGGACTGATATCAACGATTTAGGCTGGGATTTTCCAGGACTGGTATCAATGATTTAGGCTGGGATTTTCCAGGACTGATATCAATGATTTAGGCTGAGACTTTCTAGGATACCAGTTCATTCCTGCTCTAAAGTTGTTGATTTTCCCTCCTGCTCTCACAGCACAACCAGGAGTTGCACAGCTCCAGGAACATGCCAGAGCCAAAACAACTCAGCTCCCCCTCAGTTCCCATTCCAGCCTCTCAATCAGCCCAATCTCCCTTCAAATCTTTCTTTTCCTGTTTTTTTTTTTTTAATGAGAATAAACACAAAACTAAATTAAAATTATTCCAAACGTGGCCTTTGCTCGACTCTCCATCCCTGCCATGTCTTACCCAGTCAATGATTTAGGCTGAGACTTTCTAGGACTGAGATCAATGATTTAGGCTGGGATTTTCTAGGACTGAGATCAATGATTTAGGCTGAGACTTTCTAGGACTGAGATCAATGATTTAGGCTGAGACTTTCTAGGACTGATATAAATGATTTAGGCTGGGATTTTCCAGGACTGATATCAATGATTTAGGCTGAGATTTTCCAGGACTGATATCAATGATTTAGGCTGAGACTTTCTAGGATACCAGTTCATTCCTGCTCTGAAGTTGTTGATTTTCCCTCCTGCTCCCACAGCACAAGCAGGAACCAGAGCCAAAACAACTCAATTCCCCTCAGTTTTCAGTCTCCCAATCTCCCTTCAAATCCTTCTTTTCCAGGTATCAACCCTGGTTTTTTTAAATGAGAGTAAACACAAAACTAAATTAAAATTATTCCAAACAGACCTTTGCTCCATCCCTGCCATGTCTTACCCAGTCAATGATTTAGGCTGGGATTTTCCAGGACTGATATAAATGATTTAGGCTGGGATTTTCCAGGACTGATATCAATGATTTAGGCTGGGATTTTCCAGGACTGATATCAATGATTTAGGCTGAGACTTTCTAGGATACCAGTTCATTCCTGCTCTAAAGTTGTTGATTTTCCCTCCTGCTCCCACAGCACAAGCAGGAACCAGAGCCAAAACAACTCAATTCCCCTCAGTTTTCAGGCATAGTGAATAACACTGGATATACATAATATACACATATATATATTGTATATATATATATATATATATATATATACACAGTGTGTATATACATATACATACATATATACATAATATACAGATAATATATTAGATATACACTATATTTTTCCCTATTTTTTTACAATTTCTGGGATAGTAACACTGGATATACATAATATACATAATATATTGTGTATATATATACACATGTATATACATATATATATATATACTGTATATATACTTTGTGTATATATACATTGTATATATATACATAGTATACATATAATATGTTAGATATACACTATATTTTTCCCTATTTTTTTACCATTTCTGGAATAGTAACACTGGATATTCATAATATACATATATATATTGTATATATATATATATATATAGTGTATATATATATACACACATGTATATACATATATATGCATGTATATATATCTACTGTATATATACTGTGTATATATATATACACACACATATATATACATAATATACATATAATATATTAGATATACACTATATTTTCCCCTTTTTTTTTTACCATTAATGGCATAGTGAATAACACTGGATATACATAATATACATATATATGTTGTATATATATATATATACACTGTATATATATATATATATATACACACATGTATATACATATATATATGCATGTATATATATACTGTATACATACTGTGTATATATATATATATACATATATATACATAATATACAGATAATATATTACATATACACTATATTTTACCCTATTATTTTTACCATTAATGGCATAGTGAATAACACTGGATATACATAATATACATATATATATTGTATATATAAATATATACTGTATATGTATATATATATAAACATACACCCATGTATATACATATATATATGCATGTATATATATATATATACTGTACATATACAGTACATGTACAGTATATATATATACATGCATATATATATGTATATACATATATATATGCAGTGTATATATATATACATACACATATATATACATAATATACATATAATATATTAGATGTACACTATATGTTTCCCTATTTTTTTACCATTTCTGGCATAGTGATTAACACTGGATACACATAATATTGGATATACATTATATTTTTTCCCCTGGGAAAGGGGGTCCAGGGGATCCATCTGGGTGAGTTTGATACTCAAACATTAATCCCAAGATACTCAAACATTAATCCCAGGATACTCAAACCCCGATCCCCATCTCCAAAGCCGAGGCAGCAGAGCCAGGCTGGTGCCGGGCGCTGCCCCTGGGACCCGGCCTGCCCTGGCAGCTCATCCCAAATCCTTTTATTCCAATCCCATTAGTGCCCAGCACGCTCAGCCAGCCCTAAATAAGGCAGGGAACGGTGTGCAGAGCGCCCGGGCAGCGCTGGGACAGGATCAGAGCTGACAGCTCACACTGAGCTCTGGGGAAAACGAGGGGCACCTTTCTGGGCACCTTTCTGGGCACCTTTTGGGCACTGCAGCCCTGGTGCAGAATCCCTGCCCCGTGGCACACGCTGGTGATGTGACACCGATGCAGGCAGGGAAATTGCTGCAATTACAAGCAACAATCTCCGAGGGAAGGCCACCCACAGCCCCGAGGTGCTTTCCCTGTTAATTACTGCGCAACTCCCTGCTTGCCCTGATTAATTACGGAGCACTCGAAGAAACTGGAGGCTGCGCTTGAGACTCTTCCCAGCAGCTCTCTGCGCTGTGCCAGCTGATCCATACGGGATTTCGGGAGCAGGAAAACACCTTAAAAATCCCTACGGGATTTAGGGAGCAGGAAAACACCCTAAAAAATCCATACAGGATTTAGGAACCTGGAAAACACCTTAAAAAATCCATACAGGATTTAGGAACCTGGAAAACACCCTAAAAAATCCATACAGGATTTAGGAACCAGGAAAACACCTTAAAAAATCCATACAGGATTTAGGAACCAGGAAAACAACTTAAAAATCCATACAGGATTTAGGAAAACACCTTAAAAATCCATACAGGATTTAGGGACCAGGAAAACACCTTAAAAAATCCATACAGGATTTAGGGAGCAGGAAAACACCTTAAAAAATCTGAAAACACCCTAAAAAATCCATACAGGATTTAGGAAAACACCTTAAAATCCATACAGGATTTAGAGACCAGGAAAACACCTCAAAAAATCCATACAGGATTTAGGGAGCAGGAAAACACCTCAAAACCAATCCAGAACCGCTTGGTGCTGCCATTTACCCCAATTTATCCCAAACTGGGCACGCCAGGGCTGTGTTATCCTGGGGGATGGTGCAGCCACACGTGGCGGAGAGGAGAGCACAAGGGTTGGGTTCTGTCACCCAGCAGAACACTGGGATGTACTGGTTTGGATTCTGTCACCCAGCAGAGCTCTGGGATGAGCTGGGTTGGGTTCTGTCACCCTGCAGAGCTGTCACAGCACTGGGATGGAGCTGGGTTGGGCTCTGCCACCAGGTTCTGTCACCCAGCAGGGCTCTGGGATGAGCTGGTTTGGGTTCTGTCACCCAGCAGAACACTGGGATGTACTGGTTTGGGTTCTGTCACCCAGCAGAGCTCTGGGATGAGCTGGGTTGGTTCTGTCACCCAGCAGGGCTCTGGGATGAGCTGGGTTGGGCTCTGTCACCCAGCAGAGCTCTGGGATGAGCTGGTTTGGGTTCTGTCACCCAGCAGAACACTGGGATGTACTGGTTTGGGTTCTGTCACCCAGCAGAGCTCTGGGATGAGCTGGGTTGGGCTCTGTCACCCAGCAGGGCACTGGGATGAGCTGGGTTGGGCTCTGTCACCCAGGTCAGAACACTGGGATGTACTGGTTTGGGCTCTGTCACCCAGGTCAGAGCTCTGGGATGTACTGGTTTGGGTTCTGTCACCCAGCAGAACACTGGGATGTACTGGGTTGGGTTCTGTCACGCAGCAGAACACTGGGATGAGCTGGGTTGGTTCTGTCACCCAGCAGAGCACTGGGATGAGCTGGGTTGGGTTCTGTCACCCAGCAGGGCACTGGGATGTACTGGGTTGGGCTCTGTCACCCAGCAGAGCTCTGGGATGAGCTGGGTTGGGCTCTGTCACCCAGCAGGGCTCTGGGATGAGCTGGGTTGGGCTCTGCCACCAGGGTCTGTCACCCAGCAGAACACTGGGATGAGCTGGGTTGGGCTCTGCCACCCAGCAGGGCTCTGGGATGAGCTGGGTTGGTTCTGTCACCCAGGTCAGAGCTCTGGGATGAGCTGGGTTGGGCTCTGCCACCCAGCAGAGCTCTGGGATGAGCTGGGTTGGGCTCTGTCACCCAGCAGAGCTGTCACAGCTCTGGGATGAGCTGAGAGGGAGCAGGCACACCGAGCTCAGTGATAATTCCCACGCTCAGTTCATCTCCAGCAGCACTGCAGCAAAAACTGATGCAACGTGGAAATCACATTAGCAACAGGATTGCACAGTGGCAAAGGCTTGGTTTTTTTTTAATTTTTCCCCACCCATCTTGCTAAAAATCCACACAGTTTCATCCCAGAATTGAACTGGTGTTAGTTATCTCATGGGGCTGCTTCCCTTCCACCTTGCTGTTAATTCCAAGCTTACCCAAGGCTTTTTTAAAATCTTTTTTCCATCCCTCCTACTAAAACTCCACACAGTTTCATCCCACAATTGAACTGCTGTTATTTCATGGGGCTGCTTCTCTTGAGGAAGGTTCCACCTTGCCTTGCTGTTAATTCCAAGCTGACCCAAGGCTTCTTTTTTGCTTTTATCCACCTCTCCTGCTAAAAATCCATGCAGTTTTCATCCCAGAACTGAACTGCTGTTCTGCTTTCCTTGAAGTTCCACCTTGCTGTTAATTCCAAGCTGACCCCCTGCCCCTCATGGCTGAGGGTGAAATGTTCTCTCAGTTTACTTTGTAAACAACACTTCAACTTTTCAAATCCCCTCACAGCACAAAACCCCTCCCAAACCCAACTGCTTCTCCTGCAGGATGAGCACAACAATAATCACCAACATCCCACTCCAAACCATCCTTTTGTGAAGGCTTTTTCCCTCCTAAAAATCCGAAACCCATGGGGAAAGGAAAAGGGAAAATGGATCACACAAAA
This sequence comes from Passerculus sandwichensis, assembly GCA_031885435.1. Lineage (NCBI taxonomy): Eukaryota > Metazoa > Chordata > Aves > Passeriformes > Passerellidae > Passerculus > Passerculus sandwichensis. The sequence goes on from CM063155.1 coordinate 3,679,042, forward strand.
TGTAAAATTAAAACCAAAACAGGTGTGTTGAGCATTGCTGAACGTGAGGAGAAGGTTTTTCCTTCTCCAGCACCCAGGGATGAGAAATGGCTCAAGAACCCCCTGCCCCAGTTTGTAAACAACTTTTGTATTTCAACTTTTTAAATCTTTGTATTTTAAATTAAAATTGTATTTGAAATACAACTTGTATTTCAACTTTTTTAATCCTCTCACAGCACAAAACCCTCCCAAACCCAACTGCTTTTCCTCCAGGATGAGCACACCAATAATTACCAACACCCCGCTCCACACCATCCTTCTGGGAAGGCTTTTTCCCTCCTAAAAACCCGTGGGGAAAGGAAAAGGGAAAAGAGATCACACAAAATGTAAAATTAAAACCAAAACAGGTGAGTTGAGCATTACTAAACGTGAGGAGAAGGTTTTTCCTTCTCCAGCACGCAGGGATGAGAAATGGCTCAAGAACCCCCTGCCACAGTTTGTAAACAACTTTTGTATTTCAATTTTTTAAATCTTCCTATTTTAAATTAAAATTGTATTTAAAATAAAAATTTAAAATACAACTTGTATTTCAACTTTTTTAATCCTCTCACAGCACAAAACCCTCCCAAACCCAACTGCTTCTCCTCCAGGATGAGCACACCAATAATTACCAACACCCCGCTCCACACCGTCCTTTTGTGAAGGCTTTTTCCCTCCTAAGAGCCCATGGAGAAAATGGATCACACAAAATGTAAAATCAAAAGCAGAGCAGGTGAGTTGAGCATTGCTAAACGTGAGGAGAAGGTTTTTCCTTCTCCAGCACGCAGGGATGAGAAATGGCTCAAGAGCCCCCTGCCCCTCATGGCTGAGGGTGAAATGTTCCCTTTCATTGTGTAAACAACACCTCAACTTTACAAATCCTCTCACAGTACAAAACCCTCCCAAACCCAACTGCTTCTCCTCCAGGATGAACACACCAATAATCACAAACACCCCACTGCAAACCATCCTTTGGCGAAGGCTTTTTCCCCCTCCTAAAGGATGTAAAATAAAGGAAAAGCGAGAAGGGAATGAAGCTGAGAGCCTCCCCTTCCTGCACCGTGTGAGCAGCAGGAAAAAAAATAGTTGCTGGAGGCAGAGGGCAGCTCTGCTTTGTAACGAGGAGCTAAAATGGAGCTAAAACAGAGCTAAAATAGAGCTAAAATAGAGCTAAAATGAGCTCTATTATTGTCCTGAGATCTTCTCCACGCCCACGCGTGACCCTGGAGCTGCCGGGCTTTGGAGCTCCCGAAAGGCCCGAGCTCCTCCCCTGCCGCCGCTGAGCTCTGCTCGAGTTTATCCCGAAAATCCAACATTTGGGATTTGTAATCCCCTCCGTGGGATTACAGGGTTGGATCTGCCTGAAATGCGGCGTAAAAAAAAATCAAAATATTCCCTCTGTGCGCGCTGATAAAGGAGAAAAGTCAGGGTTAAGGTTTAGGCCTGGCCTAACCCTGCCTTCGAGGTTCTCTGGCAGGTTTCCTGTGCTTTGACTCAACACCAAATAATATCCAATGATCTTTGTAATTTGGAATAAAAGGGGGCCCTTTCCAATAATTTGAAATAAATCTCCAATAATCACTGTAACTTGAAATAAAAGGGGGCCCTTTTGTCTCTGCGTCTGGATTAAAAACCAGGAAAAAAAAAAAATCAGGAAAAAATTCAGGGAAAAAAAATCAGGAAAAAAAATCAGGGGAAAAAATCAGGGGAAAAAATCAGGGAAAAAAATCAGGCGAAAAAAATCAGGAAAAAAAAATCAGGAAAAGAATCAGGAAAAAAATCAGGAAAAAAAATCAGGAAATTCCAGGGGAAAAAATCCAGGAAATTCTAGGAAAAAAATCAGGAAATTCCAGGGGGAAAAATCAGGGGAAAATCAGGAAAAAAATCACGAAAAAATCGGGAAAAAAAATCACGAAAAATCAGGAAAAAATCAGGACAAAATCAGAAAAAAAATCAGAAAAAATTAAGAAAAAATTAGAAAAAAAAATCAGAAAAAAATCAGAAAAAATTAAGAAAAAATTAGGAAAAAAAATCAGAAAAAATCAGAAAAAATTAAGAAAAAATCAGAAAAAAATCAGAAAAAATCAAGAAAAAAAATCAGAAAAAATTCAGGAAATTGCAGGAGAGCAGATCTGGCAGTGATTGCCACTTCCCAAAGGCATTCCCAGGATTTTTGGGCACTTTGGGGTGTGAGCAGCCGATAATTCCTGCTCTGTTGTGCAACATTTGCTGTGCACACAAGGCCTTGGTGCCTGCCCAGGAACACAAACAGAGCTGGGCAAGGAGAAATTTGGAGGTCACAGACCCAAACCCACACTAAAAACCTCAAAACCTGAGCAGGATTTTCCCCCTCTGTTTGTTTAATTAAATAAATGAATCGTTATTCGTTAAATAAATGAATTATTATTGATGAAATCAATGAATAAATAAATGGTTGTCACATCCGTGACATGGCTGAAGTGTCCAGTTAAAATGGGTATCAAATAAAACCAAGCAAAAAATATTTCATTCAATTCAAATATTCAAAAATTCAAATATTTTATCAATAATATTCCATTCCTAATAAACTTCTCCTAAAAGATTTCCAGCTCTTGGTACTGTGACTCACCTGAATTGGTATTTTAGGGTTTTATCAATTTTAATTCATTTTAGAAACAGCTTAAGGTCAAAATAAACCCCAAAAAGTCCACAAATTTACTGTCCAAAACTCCATTTCCTGATAAAAAAAAACCAAAATCCACAAATTTACTGTCCAAAACTCCATTCCCTGATGAAAAAACCCAAAATTCACAAATTTACTGTTCAAAACTCCATTCCCTCATAAAAAAAAAACCTCAAAATCCATAAATTTACTGTCTAAAACTCCATTCCCACATGGAAAAAACCCAAAAATCCACAAATTTACTGCCCAAAACTCCATTTCCTGAAGAAAAAAAACAAAAATTCACAAATCTACTGCCCAAAACTCCACTCCCTCATGAAAATGAACCCCAAAATTCACAAATTTAGTGTCCAAAACTCCATTCCCTGATGAAAAAAAAACCCAAAATTCACAAATTTAGTGTCCAAAACTCCATTTTCTGATATGGTGGGAAGCACAGGAAGAAATTAAATCCTTTTCCAGAACACACACAGGTGAAATGCCAGGCAAAAGCCACTTGAAATGTGTAAAATAAAATAATTAAACAACGAATTCAAATTCAAAACGCGGAATTCTAAACACTCTTTAAAAAATCCCAACTCCTGGCAGCTTTCCGTGTGGTAAACCAACGAAATCATCTCAAATAAATGACAAAAATCAATGAAAAAATACAGAAAAAACACCTCAAAGTTTAATAAATTCTTGTTTTCTCTTTGTTGCTGTTCTCAATCCAGGCAGGAAAATCAGATTTTTGTGAGGGAGCAGCCAAGGCAGGAAGTTCCCCGGAAGGAAATGCTGAAGGATGTCCTCATGATAAGAGTTTTTATTGCTTAATCCCACTCTAAACCTCTCTTTTATTTTTTTTTTTTTCCCCTTAAACTCAAAACAAATGTTGCAAAATAAATTTTGGCTCCCTGGCTGAAAATTTGAGCTGTTTGAGACGGAATTTAGGTGTTTTAGTAAAAATCTGAGGGGTAGGAACCGACTGTTTCAGCTTTTAAATCCTGAGAAATCAATATTTATATTTTTTTATTATTATTTTCTAGTTTTTCCTCAGTGTTTTTTGGCTTTTTTTGGATTAACCAAGATCAGGAACAAAATTATATCAGGATTTCCATGGGGCTCAGGGTGGCAGCAGATAAACCAAGCAGATTTCTGGGGGTATTTTAATCCTGACACAAAAGGGCACCATTTATTTCAAATTATTTCAAATTATAATGATAATTTGATAATAAATTAATGGGAAACAGTGGGAAAAGGGGATTTTAAATAATATAAATAAATAAATCAGGAGCAAACCATGAAGGACAACACTGACATCAGGATTTCCATGGGACTCAAGGCGGCAGCAGATAAACCAAGCAGATTTCTTGGGGTATTTTAATCCTGGCCCCCTTTTATTTCAAATTATAATGATAATTTGATAATAAATGAAGGGAAAACAGGGGGGAAAAGAGATTTTAAATCATATAAATAAATAAATCAGGAGCAAACCATGAAGGACAACACTGACATCAGGATTTCCATGCCCAAGCAGATTTTTGGGGGTATTTTACTCCTGACACAAAAGAGCCCCTTTTATTTCAATTTATTTCAAATTATTTCAAATTATAATGATAATTTGATAATAAATTAATGGAAAACAATGGGAAAAGAGATTTTAAATCATAGAAATAAATAAATCAGGAACAAACCATGAAGGACAACAATGACATCAGGATTTCCATGCCCAAGCAGATTTCTGGGAATATTTTAATCCTGACACAAAAGGGCCCCATTTATTTCAAATTATTTCAAATTATAATGATAATTTTATAATAAATTAATGGAAAACAGTGGGAAAAAGGAGATTTTAAATAATATAAATAAATAAATCAGGAGCAAACCATGAAGGACAACATTGACAACAATCAGGATTTCCATGCCCAGCAGATTTCTGGGGGTATTTTAATCCTCACACAGAGACAAAAGGGCTCCTTTTATTTAAATTTATTTCAAATTATAATGATAATTTTATAATAAATTAATGGAAAACAATGGGAAAAATGAGATTTTAAAATAATATAAATAAATAAATCAGGAACAAACCATGAAGGACAACACTGACATCAGGATTTCCATGGGACTCAAGGCGGCAGCAGATAAACCAAGCAGATTTCTGGGGGTATTTTAATCCTGGCCCCCTTTTATTTCAAATTATAATGATAATTTTATAATAAATTAATGGAAAACAGTGGGAAAAAAGGAGATTTTAAATAATATAAATAAATAAATCAGAACAAACCATGAAGGACAACACTGACATCAGGATTTCCATGCCCAGCAGATTTCTGGGGGTATCTTAATCCAGACACTAAAGGGCTCCCTTTTATTTCAATTTATTTCAAATTATTTCAAATCATAATGATAATTTGATAATAAATGAATGGAAAACAATGGGAAAAATGAGATTTTAAAATAATATAAATAAATAAATCAGGAACAAACCATGAAGGACAACATTGACATCAGGATTTCCATGCCCAGCAGATTTCTGGGGGTATCTTAATCCAGACATAAAAGACCCCGTTTATTCCAAATTATAATGATAATTTGATAATAAATGCATGGAAAACAGGAGGAAAATGGGATTTTAAAGCCATTTTTGTGTCATTCCTGCAGCTGCCACAACCCCTCTGCTCCTCCATCCCTGACAATGCAATTATTAATTTCCCTGATTTTCCACACTTGGATCGGCATTATTCCCTCCCTAACTCCTTTATTTTTTAGGATATAAGACGAGGGACGGTTCAGGATATAAACCAGGGGAAGTTTAGGACATGGAGAGGGGATGGGAAACTTCAAAAGCAAAAATCCTTTGATGGGTTTGTTCCCCATAAAAAAAAAAAAAAAAAACTCAGATTTCCTGGAAGCTCCTGAGGAGATTACACTCACTTCCTCCTCATCTGGGCCCAGTGCTTACCAACAGCAGATTAAATCAAATTAAATTAATTAAATTAAATTGCCTTGCACAGGCACAATCCTTCTGCTGGATGGAAAAACATCTCCCCACACACACAAAAAAAAAAATAAATCCCAATTTTAAATTCCTGCTGGAGGGCGGAAAGGAAAAGCGACTGAAGCTGGAGAAGCTCCCCTGGAACAATGTTTGTGGTACACTCAGCCCTGTTGTCATGGGGATGGAACAACTATTGCCTGCAAACAGGCACAGAGACCCTAAAAATAAAAATAAACAGCCCAGGCGAGATCCCCGTGTCAGGCACGCGGGGAGAGGAATCCCAAATGCTCCCAAAAAACACAAAAACCTTCCCTGAAAGCTCTGCCAGCCCCCAGGGCTGGCACTCACCTGAGGGGTGCCTGGATTTTAGCGATTTGAATTCATTTCAGAGAGATTTTTTTTTTTTTTGGGGGGAAATTTTAGAAAGAAAATTTTTGCTGTCAAAAAAAAAATCCCCAAAAATCCGTAAACCTGCTGTCCAAGAATCCACAAACCTGCTGACCAAAAATCCACAAACCTGCGGTCCAAAAAACCCCAAAAATCCACAAACCTACTGTCCAAAAAACCCCAAAAATTCCATAAAACTACTGTCCAAAAAAATCCTAAAAAATCCACAAACCTACTGTCCAAAAAAACCCTAAAACATTCAAACCTACTGTCCAAGAATCCACAAACCTACTGTGCAAAAAACCCCAAAAATCCACAAACCTATTGTCCAAAAATCCACACACCTGCTGTCCAAAAAAAACCCCAAAATCCACAAATCTACTGTTCAAAAAACCCCAAAAATCCACAAACCTACTGTCCAAAAAACCCCAAAAAATCCATAAAACTACTGTCCAAAAATCCACAAACCTACTGTCCAAAAAACCCAAAAAATCCACAAATTTACTGTCCAAAAAAAACCCAAAAAATCCAAACACCTACTGTCCAAACATCCACAAACCTACTGTCCAAAAAAACCCAAAAAATCCATAAACCTATTGTCCAAAAATCCACAAACCTGCTGTCCAAAAAACCCAAAAATCCACAAACCTACTGTCCAAAAAACCCCAAAAATCCACAAACCTGCTGTCCAAAAAAAACCCAAAAATCCACAAACCTACTGTCCAAAAAACCCAAAAAATCCACAAATTTACTGTCCAAAAAAAAACCAAAAAATCCAAAAACCTACTGTCCAAAAATCCACAAACCTACTGTCCAAAAAACCCAAAAAATCCACAAACCTACTGTCCAAAAAACCCAAAAACCCACAAACCTACTGTCCAAAAAAACCCAAAAAATCCACAAATCCACTGTCCAAAATGCCAAAAAATCCACAAACCTATTGTTCAAAAATCCACAAACCTACTGTCAAAAAAACCCAAAAAATCCATAAACCTATTGTCCAAAAATCCACAAACCTACTGTCCAAAAAAACCCCCAAAATCCACAAACTTACTGTCCAAAAAAAACCCCAAAATCCACAAACCTACTGTCCAAAAAACCCCAAAAAATCCATAAACCTACTGTCCAAAAAAATCCTAAAACATTCAAACCTACTGCCCAAGAATCCCCAAACCTACTGTCCAAAAAAACCCCAAAAATCCACAAACCTACTGTCAAAAACAGGTGAAATGCCAGGTAAAAGCCTCTTCAATGTATAAAATAAAGCAATTAAACAATAAATTCAAACTAGAGTTTGAATTTTAAATTTGAATTTTAATTTTTGAATTTTTTTAGCAGAATTTTAAATTCCCTTGGAGCGGAGCCTCCGAAGCAAACCCAGCCTTGCTCGGGAGCTGCTCCTCAAAAATCCAAATTCAAAATATAAAAATAAATATAAAATATAAAAATCCAGACAAAATAGAAATTTAAAAAAAAATATATTTAAAAATATAAATTCAGCAGAGCTCTGGAGGTTTTCCAGCCCTGCTGGGGAATTTTTGGGGATGGAGAGGGAAGGAGGGAGGTGGAACTCAGGTATGGGATGGGTGAGGATGAGAGAACAGCAAATCCAAAGCAGGATTTGCAGGATTTGCATAATTTCTCCTCTGCCTCCCCTATTGATGTGGGCAGGAATCCACCCAGTTCAGACAGGGGAGTGAAAAAAAAAAGAAAAAAAAAAAATAAAATAGTGGTGAGGAATTAAAATAAAAAACCCAGCAGCTGTTGGAGGCAAATAAGCAAAGCTTGGATCCGAACAATGGCTGGGCTCGGCTGGCAAAGGCTGCACCCAAAAATGTCCTGTACCCAAAAATCTGCACCCAAAAATGTCCTGCACCCAAAAATCTGCACCCAAAAATGTCCTGTACCCAAAAATCTGCACCCCGAAATGTCCTGTACCCCAAAAATCTGCACCCAGAAATGTCCTGTACCCAAAAATCTGCACCCAAAAATGTCCTGCACCCAAAAATCTGCACCCAAAAATGTCCTGCACCCAAAAATCTGCACCCAAAAATCTGCACCCAAAATTGTCCTGTACCCAAAAATGTCCTGCACCCAAAAATCTGCACCCAAAAATGTCCTGTACCCAAAAATCTGCACCCAAAATTGCCCTGTACCCAAAAATCTGCACCCAAAAATCTGCACCCAAAAATGGCCTGTACCCAAAAATGTCCTGTACCCAAAAATCTGCACCCAAAATTGTCCTGTACCCAAAAATGTCCTGCACCCAAAAATCTGCACCCAAAAATGTCCTGTACCCAAAAATCTGCACCCAAAAATCTGCACCCAAAAATGGCCTGTACCCAAAAATGTCCTGTACCCAAAAATCTGCACCCAAAATGTCCTGCACCCAAAAATGTCCTGTACCCAAAAATCTGCACCCAAAATGTCCTGCACCCAAAAATGTCCTGTACCCAAAAATCTGCACCCAAAATGTCCTGCACCCAAAAATGTCCTGTACCCAAAAATCTGCACCCAAAAATCTCCTGCACCCAAAATCTGCACCCAAAAATGTCCTGCACCCAAAAATCTGCACCCCAAAATGTCCTGTACCCAAAAATGTCCTGCACCCAAAAATCTGCACCCAAAATCTGCACCCAAAAATCTGCACCCAAAAATGTCCTGTACCCAAAAATCTCCACCCAAAAATGTCCTGTACCCAAAAATGTCCTGCACCCAAAAATCTCGTGCACACCACCAAGGAACCTCTGAATCCAAACAATTCCTGGACCAAAAATGTCCTGTACCCCAAAAATGTCCTGTACCTCAAAAATGTCCTGTACCCCAAAAATCTGCACCCAAAAATGTCCTGCACCCCACCAAGGAACCCCAGGATCCCAAAAACCAATTTCTGGACCCAAAAATCTCCTGGTTCTCACCAAGGAATCCCTGGACCCAAACAAACCCAAGGATTTCACTGAGCTATCCCTGGATCCAAACAATTCCCAGACCCAAACAATTCCTGCGCCCAAAAATCTCCTGGATCTCAACATCTCTTGCATCCCCCCAACCGAACTCTGACTCCAAACAACCCCTGGACCCAAAAAAATGATTCCTGGACCCAAAAATTTCCTGCATTCCACACGCCAACCTCTGGATCCCAACATCTCCAGGATCCCACCAACCAACCTCCGACCTCAAACAAGTCCTCGAGCCAAAAAACCAATTCCTGGACCCAAAAATCTCCTGGATCCCAAAACCTCCTGCATCCCACCACCCAATCTCAGACTCCAAACGATGCCTGGACCCAAAAAACCAATTCCTGGACCCAGAAATCTCCTGGATGCCACCAACCAACCTGTGGATCCCAAAATCTCTAGGATTCCACCAACCAACCTCCAACTCCAAAGAAGCCCTGGACCCAAAAATCTCCAGGATCGCAAAATCTCCAGGATCGCAAAATCTCCAGGATCCTACCAACCAAACTCTGACTCCAAGCAACATCTGGACCCCAAAAAACAATTCCTGCAGCCAAAAATCTCCAGGATCCCACAAACCAACCTCTGGATCCCAAAATCTCCTGGATCCCAGCAACTGAACTCTGACTCCGAACAACCCCTGGACCGAATAAAACGATTCCCGGACCCAAAAATCTCCAGAATACCACCAACCAACCTCAGACTCAAAACAACCTCCAGATCCAAGAAACCAATTCCTGGACCCAAAAATCTCCTGGATCCCAAAACCTCCTGGGTCCCAGCACCCAACCTCTGGATCCCAAAATCTCCCGGATGCCACCAACCAAACTCCGACTCCAAACAACCCCTGGACCCAAAACATCGATTCCTGCACCCAAAACCCTCCCGGATCCCACCAAGCCCCCCCAGAACGGATGGAAGCCGCTCCAGCCCGGATCGCAGCCCAGCCCCGGCTCTCCCCAGCCCGGTTCCGTGCCCGGCGCGGGTCCCGAGGGGCAGCGCCGGCGGCACCGCCCGCACCCCGCAGCCCGGCCCGCCGCTCCCCCCGAGCCCTCCGCCCCCGCTCACCGAGGAGGAGCCCCGCCGGTGCCCGGGTGCCGTCGGGTGCCGGTGCTGGGCGCGGCCCCCCCGCCGTCCCTCATGCCCGGCGCGGCCGCCGGGGCCGCATCCCGGGCGGGCGGGCGGAGCCGGGCGGGCAGCGCGGGGCGGCCGCCTTCCACACGGCCGGGGGCGCGCGCGCGGGACGGACCCTCCGCGGCCGCCGTAGCGCCGCTTCCGCCCACGGGCCCGCGGAGCTCGCGGGGGTCGGCCAATCGGAGCGCGTAAGCGAGAGGACGCGGGCCAATAGGAGAGAGCATTGAGGGCGAGGGGCGGGGTTAGAGGCGGGGCTTAGGGCGCGGGCGGGACGCGCGGTCCCGGTGCCCGGGCCGGGCCATGTGCCCGGGCCCGGCCCCGAACCGGCGTCGAACGGGGCCCGAATGGCCTCGAATGGTCCCAGACTGGGTCCGAGCGGGCGCCGAGCGGCTCCGAAGGGGCCCCGAACCGGCTCCGAAGGGCTCCAGAACCAACCCCGAATGGCCCCGAAATGGCTCCGAATGGGCCCCGAACCAGCCCCGAACAGGCCCTTAATGGCTCCGAACCGACCCCGAGTGGCTCTGAACCAGCCCTAGACCAGCCCCGGACCGAACCCGAGTGGCCCCGAACCGGTTCCGAACGGGCCCCCGAGTCGCCCCGAAGTGTTCCCGAATGGTTCCGAACCCTTCCCGAGTGGTCCCGAACCGGTTCCGAACGGGCCCCGAGTCGCCCCGAAGCGTTCCCGAATGGTTCCGAACCGTTCCCGAGTGATCCCGAATGGTCCCGAACGGCCCCGAAGTGGCCCCGTCACGTCCCCGGCTCCCGCCTGCCCTCAGAGCGCTCCGGGCAGAGCCCTCGGGCCCTTCTCGCCCCTCACACGGGGTGTTGAGGGAGGACGGGGCACAGCGCGTCAAAATGGCTCAAAATTTAAAAATAAACCTCTGTGTTTTACTAGGAAATACATGGTGTGAGCTCTGTTCGTAGCGTGGGGAGACAAAACAATTCCTGCTGTAGCTGGGGACCAAGGACAAATGATCCAAATCTCAGGCCCAAGAGCACAAACAACGTGGAATGAAGAGATAAAAACAAGGATGAGATTATATGGGCTGGAGATGTAATTAGACAATTAACTCCAATATGCAAATGGAGCAGAACTTTAAAAAGTGAGAGACCCCATGACCACATGCCCATTTTGTGACCATTTGGGTTCATCTTGTGACCATTTGGGTCCATCTTGGGTTCATTTTGTGACCATTTGGGTTCGCCTTTAGTCCATTTTGTGACCATTTGGTTTCATCTTGGGTCCATTTTGGGACCATTTGGGTTCCTCTTGGGTCCATTTTGGGACCATTTGAGTTCATCTTGTGACCATTTTGGGTTGTGCTGCCCAAGGTGGATCCACTGAGGCCTCATAATAAATCCCTGTTTTTTTCCTTTTCCTCTGTCCAGTCCCTGTTCCAGCTCAGCCTTCCCAAGGCCCTCTCCTTTATCACAATTTTCTGCACAAAAAAAAAAAAAAAAGCAGAAAGGACATAACAACAAGGAGAGCCAGAGAATTTAGGATTTGACAAAGGACAGGGGTTTCCCCCCAGAGCACAATGTCACAGGGAGAGAGGAAGTTTTCAGCCAGGCTGACCATGAGTTATTAATTTACAGAAGTTCGTTTTGTTTTAAAATGCAGCAGAGTTAGAAGTTTTTTATGGTTTTCCCAGCTCCACTTTCAAAAAAAAAATCAAAATCAAAGCAAAACAAAACAAAAACACAAACAACCCCCCCCCCCAAAATTAGCCCAAAAATAACCAAAAATAAAATAAAAAACAAACCTGAAAGCGACCAGGCAGGGAGGAGAAAGAAAGGAGGAAAAGAAACAAAAATTCCTCCAGAATCAGCTTCCTCAGCTTTCAAAATAATTAAACCCCTCTGAAGTGTAAGCCTGGACATTTTCCCTTTTCTTTTTTCCCTGTGGAAAGCATCAAGCAGTATTTCCACATTATCAGAGCTGCTTTTCCCTGGGGAATGCCCGAGCCAGGAACCCCTCAGGCTTTTCCCTGTGCCCACCCCTCATTTCTGCCACCCCTTTTTACCCTGGAGTCCCTTTTCCCCCAGAACAAAGAGGGAAATGAAGCAAAAAACCCTCCCAGGCTCTTCCTGTGGAGTCACAGGTGGGAGCTTTGCCAGCATCTCCAGCTCAATCCCATTTTTTTTGGGACAGCTCCAGCACCTGGCTGTGCTCAGCTCGCTCCCAAATCCAGCTGGTTCCTCCAGGAGCTCCCGCGGGGATGGAAAAATCTCCTTTGGGGAAAAATCTCCCCCACTCCACATCCTCCCCTGGGTTTGTTCCCATTCCCCACCAGCACCCCCCAAAATTTTGGCATTTGGGGAAAAAAAAAAAATGCAGGAGCTGAACGCCCCAAAAAGCAGCGCAGAGAGAGGGGCAGCGCCCAAAAACCAACCCCAAGCTGCTCCTAAAGCTGCATCACGGGGGCGGCTGCAGTGACAATCAAGCTTTTTTTAATTTTAGGGGGATAAGAAATTTCCTACTTCGTGCAACTCCCATTTTGTTCTGCTCCCACTGCCGGGTGTTTGCAATTCAACGTGGGCTTGTTCCTATCTTAGACAGCATCAGCCAAGGGAAAAATATAGGACAGACAAAAGGGATGGAACAAAAATCAAGCAGGGAACGAGGCAGGAAGAAAAAAAAAAAGACAAAAAGCTCATGTGGAAAGAGATTTTAGGAAAGCGGCTCCCGTGTAAACAGCTCCCATTTTAACGGGGAAGAGGCAGCAGAAAAGGGAAAATAAACAAACATATTTAATTGGGGATTTCTGGTGAATGTTAATGTCAGGTGGCAGCACTCGGAAAATGGATTTTGCAATTTCCGAGGCAGGGACAGAGTCGTGACGGGATACAGAGCCCCCGGTTCTGGGAAAACCCAGGACAGCCCAGGCAGGGGAAAACAGAGAATTCCAAAACTCATCCCAACCCTCCGTGCACGGCTCTTGGCTGGAGAGGGGGCCAGGAGGGGATGGGAAGCACAGGGAGAAGCCAGAACATTCTGCAGCAGCTGATCCCAGCCCGCCAGGGCCCTGCTCCAGCACGCGGAGCTGTGCCTTGGTCTGAGCAGACAGGTTCTGCTATGGAGGGCAGGAGCCTCCCCGAAATGGGAAATGTAAACCCCCTCCTCATATTTGTCATAATTTTGAAATTAAGGGGGGCTCTCAGGCAAAGATATGGGAGCAGGAATAACAGTTCTTTATTATCCCGAGCTGGAAGGAGATTTGTGGATGTCTTGGTTTGAGCAGACAGGTTCTGCTCAGGGAGGCAGGAGCCTCCCCAAAATGGAAAATGTGAACCCCCTCCCTCATATTTGTTATCATTTTGAAATTAAGGGGCTCTAAGGCAAAGATACAGGAATAGGAATAGCATTTTTTTATTATTCTGAGCTGGAAGGTGAATTGTGGATATCTTGGTCTGAGCAGACAGATTCTGCTATGGAGGGCAGGAGCCTCCCCGAAATGGGAAATGTAAACCCCCTCCTCATATTTGTCATAATTTTGAAATTAAGGCGGGCTCTCAGGCAAAGATATGGGACCAGGAATAACAATTCTTTATTATCCTGAGCTGGAAGGTGAATTGTGGATGCCTTGGTTTGAGCAGACAGGTTCTGCTCAGGGAGGCAGGAGCCTCCCCTGAAATGGGAAATGTAAAACCCCTCCCTCTGAATTTTATAATTTTGAAATTTAGGGGCTCTCAGGCAAAGATATGGGAATAGGAATAACAGTTCTTTATTATCCTGAGCTGGAAGATGATTTGTGGATGTCTTGGTCTGGGCAGACAGGTTCTGCTATGGAAGGAACCTCACCTGAAATGGAAAATGTAAACCCCCTCCCTCCTATTTGTTATCATTTTGAAATTAAGGGGTTCTCAGGCAAAGATACAGGAATAGGAATAGCAGTTCTTTATTATTCTGAGCTGGAAGGTGAATTGTGGATATCTTGGTCTGAGCAGACAGGTTCTGCTATGGAGGGCAGGAGCCTCCCCGAAATGGGAAATGTAAAACCCCCTCCTCATATTTGTCATAATTTTGAAATTAAGGGGGGCTCTCAGGCAAAGATATGGGACCAGGAATAACCATTCTTTATTATCCCGAGCTGGAAGGTGATTTGTGGATATCTTGGTTTGAGCAGACAGGTTCTGCTCAGGGAGGCAGGAGCCTCCCCTGAAATGGGAAATGTAAACCCCCCCCCCTCTGAATTTTATAATTTTGAAATTAAGGGGCTCTAAGGCAAAGATATGGGAATAGGAATAACAATTCTTTATTATCCTGAGCTGGAAGATGATTTGTGGATGTCTTGGTCTGAGCAGACAGGTTCTGCTATGGAAGGAACCTCACCTGAAATGGAAAATGTAAACCCCCTCCCTCACATTTGTTATCATTTTGAAATTAAGGGGTTCTCAGGCAAAGATACAGGAATAGGAATAGCAGTTCTTTATTATTCTGAGCTGGAAGGGGATTTATGGATGCCTTGGTTTGAGCAGATGGATTTTGCTAAGGAAGGCAGGAGACTCCCCTGAAATAGGAAATGTAAAACCCCTTCCTCCTAATTATTGTAATTTTGAAATTTAGGGGCTCTAAGGCAAAGATACGGGAATAGGAATAACAGTTCTTTATTATCCTGAGCTGGAAGGGGATTTGTGGATGTCTTGGTTTGGACAAACAGGTTCTGCTCAGGGAGGCAGGAGGCTCCCCTAAAACGGAAAACGTAAAATCCCCCCCTCCTATTTGTTATAATTTTGAAATTAAGGGGCTCTTAGCAAAGATATGGGAATAAGAATAACAGTTCTTTACCAGGAAAACAAAAAATACAAACGCAATGGTACAAACCAAAGCGCTGGAAGGGTCCGAGCAGTCCCTGCCCCCTGTGTGCCAGGGCGGTGTCCCAGCCCCACCCATGGGGGCTCAGCCCTCCTGCAGTGCCAGCTGTGGCTCTGCTGCAGCAGGGATCCTGCACAAGGGGGGAGTTTTCCTCTGCAGCTCCAGGGCTGCTGCAGATGGGCCTGGGCTCCCTCTGGCCATGCAGGGCAGCACAAAGCTGCTCCTCTGGCAGTGCAGGGGGCAAAGGCTGCTGGGGTGCCCCAAAGCTCAGATTGTACCCAGGTAGGAATGCTTGGCTCCTCCCCTGGGCGGGGTGTTGGAAAAGAAATGAAATTTAGCAAAATATTTAATTATAGTGAGTTGTGTGTGAACTGGTTGGTTAAAAAGTAGTTTTGTAGCCGTTGAAAGTGTGTGTTGGGTTTTGTGTGTTACCTAGCAGGCAGTCTTAGGGATTTAATAAATAATTAAACTAGTGCAGGAAAGTAAGAATGCTAACCTGTCTGGAGGCAGCATACAATGCTCTTAGAATAAGATAAGCAGAGGATTAATGATCTTGTTTGTGAACCAAGGAATGTATCACAAGGGGTCTGTGACCAGGCAAGGGGATCGGGGAACTGTTTCTTGGAGACTTTGTTGTGAATCGCATGTATAAGAGGGAAGCACCCATACGTGAATTTGGGGGCTCGGACTTTGGGACGTGAGTCCCCCAAGCTGCCCGGGCCCTTAATAAAGCACCCACAAAACTTATCCGAGTTTTGTGTCATTTATCAATTGGGCAACAGGGGCATCTCCCCATGGGGTGCTGGGATTGGATCAGCCCTGTAGGGACACTCGCTGGCTCATTAACAGCAGATAATTAATAATTAATGTCCCATTAACAGAATACTTCCACTTTTTGTCACCCAGCGCCAGGAGCTGGCCCAGCTGGAGACAAACTGAGGAGCTCTCAGTTGTCCCTCTCTGATTGACCCTCTCAATTGTCCCTGTCCGTTTTTCAGGTCCTATTCCCACAAAGGCCCTTCCCTGCTCCTCTAGGAAAACTCATATTTTCAAAAGCTCTGATTTTCTCCCCGTCTCAAGTGAAATTCACACTGTGAGCAACAGAAATTCCTCCAAAACTGCATTTTCCGCCAATAAAAATGAAACCTGCAAGGGAGGTTTAATCATTAATAAAAATCCAGGTCTGACTGAATTAGGAAAAAAAAATTAAAAAAGAAATAAAGAACTCCCTAATGCTGTGATCCACCTTAGGGCTGTATTTCCAGAGGGGTTTAAAGCAGGATTTGCAGGATGAGCAGCCAGCACGAGCTGCACGTGGGCAGCCCGGGGATGTCACTGCTGTCACTCGTGCCGCAGGGAGGGCTCTGCTGCTCCTGCCTTCCCCACAGCCCCAGCTGCAAATTTAGCAACAGCGCCCGAGCTCCTCTGTGTGCTCTCCCACGTCCTGCCCCGCTCCGGCTGCAGCTCCGGCTCCAGCTCCGGCTGCAGCTCCGGCTCCAGCTCCGGCTCCAGCTCCGGCTCCAGCTCCGGCTCCAGCTCCGGCTGCAGCTCCGGCTGCCGGCGTGCGGTTCTTCAAAAGCTCCGCTCAGCAACCCGGCAGCCCTGGCTGCAGCCCCGGCAGCTGCTCCACCATCCCTGCTCCATCCCTGCTCCTGCCACCCACACTCCTGCCATCCCCTCCTGCCATCTCAACTCCTGCCATCCCCCAACTCCTGCCATCCCCTCCTGCCATCCCCTCCTGCCACCCCAACTCCTGCCATCCCCTCCTGCCATCCCCTCCTGCCATCCCAACTCCTGCCATCCCCCAAATCCTGCCATCCCCTCCTGCCATCCCCTCCTGCCATCCCAACTCCTGCCATCCCCCAAATCCTGCCATCCCCTCCTGCCATTCCTGCTCCTGCCACCTCAACTTCTGCCATTCCTGCTCCTGCCACCTCAACTTCTGCCATCCCCTCCTGCCATCCTAAATCCTGCCATCCCTTCCTGCCATCCTGCTCCGGCCATCCCACTTCTGCCATCCCCTCCTGCCATCCCAACTCCTGCCATTCCTGCTCCTGCCATTCCCTTCCTGCTATCCCAACTCCTGCCATCCCCTCCTGCCATCCCAAATCCTGTCATCCCTAATCCTGTCATCCCAAATCCTGCCATCCCGCTCCTACTCCTTCCATTCCCACTCCTTCCCATTCCCCTCCTGCTATTCCCACTTCTCCCATTCCCACTCCCGCCATCCCATTCCTGCTCCTCCCATTCCCATTCCTTCCCATTCCCCTCCTGCCATTCCTGGCCCTGCCATTCCCGCTCTTCCCATTGCTGATCCTGCCGTTCCCATTCCTGGTCCTTCCACCCCCTCTCCTGCCATTGCTCTCCTCCTATTCCCACTCTTCCCGTTCCCCCTTCCTGCCATTCCCACTCTTCCCATTCCCGATTCTGCTGTTCCCTTCCTGCCATCCTGCTCCTGCCATTCCAATCCTGCTCCTGCCATTCCAATCCTGCTCCTGCCATTCCAACACCTTCCCATTCCTGGTCCTTCCATCCCCACTCATTCCCATCCTCACTCCTGCCATTCCCACTCCTCCCATTCCCCCTCCTGCCTGCCACTGGCACCCCTGCAAACACAGCAGGGATGTGAAGGGCCCTGGGTTGAGGATGAACCCAAACCTCACCCCAGAGCCCGGGAGCTGTGCCAGCCCCGCAGTGCCCGCGGGGGCAGCGAGGGAGGCAGGACAGGGCAGGCCCGGGAGGAGCAGGGAGAGCGTCTGGAGCCAGGCAGGGCAGCAAAGGGGGCAGATAAAAGCACGAGACGGGCGTGAGTCAGGCTGGCACGGGGACTGGGCACAGAGCCCTGCGGCAAAGGGGGCACGGAGAGCGGAGCCAGGCTGGGCACAGAGCTCCATGGCAAAGGGGGCACAGGGACTGGGCACAGAGCCCTGCGGCAAAGGGGGCATGGAGTGAGCTCTGAGCCAGGCTGGCACCCAGGCTGGGCACAGAGCTCCACGGCAAAGGGGGCACAGAGAGCGGAGCCAGGCTGGGCACAGAGCTCCATGGCAAAGGGGGCACAGGGACTGGGCGCAGAGCCCTGCAGCAAAGGGGGAACGGAGAGCGGAGCCAGGCTGGGCACAGAGCCCTGCGGCAAAGGGGGCACAGAGAGAACTGAGCCAGGCTGGCATGGGGCCTGGGCACAGAGCCCCACAGCAAAGGGGGCATGGAGAGCTGAGCCAGGCTGGGCAAGAGCCCTGCAACAAAGGAGACACGTAGAGAACTGAGTCAGGTTGGCACATGGGCTGGGCACAGAGCCCCATGGCAAAAGGGGCACAGAGAGAACTGAGCCAGGCAAAGCCTCTGGAACAGGCAGCCCAAAATAGGCTCGGGCAGAACCAGCTGCTGGTCCTGCAGCATCACTCCCAGCTGGGCTGCGCTCCTCCTGGCACACCCGGTCACACCTCTCCAACCTCTGCTCTCCCAGCCTGTCCAGCCTCCGCTGTGCCACCCTGCCCTCCACAGGCCATCGACAAGAGCTGAGCTGATTTCCCCACCGTGCCTTGGGCACGGCCCAGCTCCCTCCCCAGAGCAGCTCAAGGGCAGCGCGTGGCGCTGTGCCCTGCCAGGGCATCGGGGCATCGGCGGGAGGGCACGAGCCCGGCCCTGCAGGCACGGGAAGCCAGCCTGAGACGGGCTGGCACAGAGGGCACCGGGCCCTGCCGCTGAGCTGTGCTGGTGCGAGCGCCGCCTTCCCTGGCGGGTGTTTGCAGAGGCTCGGGGAGCTGGCACCGCAGCTGGAGCTGGACTTTAGTTAACCCCAAGGCAAACAGGAGGAGGGCGTCAGCAGCCCGGAGCTGCTCTGCTGCCCTGGCAGGAGCTCCCAGCTCCCCACACGTCCGTGTGTCCCCTTGGAAATGTCCCTCTGGGGTGGAGAAGCGCTGCTTGCTGTTCTCCTGGTGTCTTTGGGGCTCCACAGGATCCGTCTGCTGTCCCTCTCACCTTGTCAAGCACCCACAGTGGCCGGGGCCAGCCAGGTGGGAAACAGCAGCACAAAAAAAAAAGGAGATTTAGGGACAAAACAACCACGCTGGAAAGTGTCAATGTCTGCTGTATCTGCTGCAGCCCCCACAGCTCAGACCCCCATCTGCGGTGGTGCTCACAGGGAAGAGATGAGAATCTTGACTCCATGTTCAGAAGGCTGATTTTATGAAATATATTATATTAAAAGTAAATGATATATTAAAAACAAGCCCCTGCCAGAGTGAGAGCAGTCCCTGCCCCCTGTGTGCCAGGGTGGTGTCCCAGCCCCACCCACGGGGGCTCAGCCCTCCTGCAGTGCCAGCTGTGGCTCTGCTGCAGCAGGGATCCTGCACAAGGGGGGAGTTTTCCTCTGCAGCTCCAGGGCTGCTGCAGATGGGCCTGGGCTCCCTCTGGCCATGCAGGGCAGCAGAAAGCTGCTCCTCTGGCAGTGCAGGGGGCAAAGGCTGCTGGGGTGCCCCAAAGCTCAGATTGTGCCCAGGGAAGAATGCTTGGCTCCTCCCCTGGGCGGAGCATCTCCCCATGGGGTGCTGGGATTGGATCAGCCCTGCAGGGACACTCGCTGGCTCATTAACAGCAGATAATTAATAATTAATGGCTCATTAACAGCAGAGAGCTCCTGGAGGGAGGGTTGGTTGTGGAATAGATAAAACGACCTGCCCAGTGAGCAGCAGATCCCTGCGCAGCTGTGACAGGTGACAATGGAACACAAACCCTGTGACAGGTGACAATGGAACACAAACCAGGTGACAATGGAACACAAACCCTGTGACAGGTGACAATGGAACACAAACCAGGTGACAATGGAACACAAACCATGAGACAGGTGACAATGGAACACACACCAGGTGACAATGGAACACAAACCAGGTGACAATGGAACACAAACCCTGTGACAGGTGACAATGGAACACACACCATGTGACAGGTGACAATGGAACACAAACCCTGGGACAGGTGACAATGGAACACAAACCATGTGACAATGGAACACAAACCAGGTGACAATGGAACACACACCATGAGACAGGTGACAATGGAACACAAACCCTGGGACAGGTGACAATGGAACACACCCATGTGGCAATGGAACACACACCAGGTGACAATGGAACACAAACCAGGTGACAGGTGACAAATATTAAAAGGAATACTGTTCGTGTTATGTTGGAAAGTTGTGCTGTCTTAATTTGTAGTACCGTATTAACATTTTTTAATTTTTTTAATTCCTCTTTTACTTATTTATATTTATTTTTAATTGCTTTATTTTATTTATTACACATTCTATATTTATATATAATTTATATATATTAATATATATATTTATTTATTGTTATGTATTCTATTTCTATTTATTCATTATATATTATACATTAGAGGGAAGTCTCTGGTATGAGATGTTTTGGGAAGTCTGTACCTCAGAAACGAGGAATAACCCCTAAATTCTGTAAGAATTAAAAGGGAGGGTTGTGCATTAGAGGGAATCTTTGCTATCAGGTGTTTTGGGAAGTCTGAACCTCTCAGGTACCTCAGAAATGGGGGAAAACCCCTAAATTTGGTAAGAATTAAAAATGAAAAGGGAGGGTTAAAAATTAGAGGCAAATCTCTGATATCAGGTGTATTGGGAAGTCTGAACCTCAGATATGGGGAATAACCCCTAAATTCTGTAAGAATTAAAAGGAAGGGTTGTACATTAGAGGGGAATCTTTGGTATCAGGTGTTTTGGGAAGTCTGAACCTCTCAGGTACCTCAGAAATGGGGAAAGAGAGAAGGGAGATGTGGGAAATTGGGATAAAAAGGAGGCTGCATCCTCCAAAAATTCGGGAGATCCCAGGGAAATGCCCCATGGCCTCTCCCTTTATTCAAATAAAGCCAAAAGAACTCCTCTGTCTCCTTTTTGGACATGAACCTCTGATGTTTGTGGATTAATTTTCCCCAACATTTCCAAAGGAGAAAACAAACACGCAAACCTCAACCTTCCAACAAAGCCGGGCTGTGAGGAAAGGAAAGGAAAGGAAAGGAAAGGAAAGGAAAGGAAAGGAAAGGAAAGGAAAGGAAAGGAAAGGAAAGGAAAGGAAAGGAAAGGAAAGGAAAGGAAAGGAAAGGAAAGGAAAGGAAAGGAAAGGAAAGGAAAGGAAAGGAAAGGAAAGGAAAGGAAAGGAAAGGAAAGGAAAGGAAAGGAAAGGAAAGGAAAGGAAAGGAAAGGAAAGGAAAGGAAAGGAAAGGAAAGGAAAGGAAAGGAAAGGAAAGGAAAGGAAAGGAAAGGAAAGGAAAGGAAAGGAAAGGAAAGGAAAGGAAAAGAGCAGAACCTGGCAGGGCCTTTGTTTTTGAAGAGTCTGCTGCTGGAAAAACACGGCCTGACCGAGTTCCTGCAGCAGAGAGGCCGAGTCCCCCCAGGAACAAACTTCTCTGGGGAGTTTCTGGAGGTGCAAACACACAAAGGAACCTTCAACCCTTCCCGTGCCACCCACGCCGCGGGGCACGGCTCCCGATGAGCCAGGAGTTAATTGGGATCTGTTAATTGAGAGGCTGCAGGTGTGGGCAGGAGCACGCCCCGACACAGCCCGGCCGGGTTGGAGCTGCCCACCTGCACGGGTAACACGGGAGCTGCTGGGGATGCTCACGGTGCCCAGACACGCCACAGCCGTGCCCAGGCAGCTCTGCCAGCCCCGGGCACGGCTCAGAGAGAGCCCCAGCCCGGCTGCAGCAAAGCTGGGCCCAAACAAAGGGAATTCTTTGATTCTGGCTCCGCACGGAGTCGGGATTACTTGTTAAAGCCGCACGGGAGGTGTGCCCGGACTCCTCTTCATGGTGCCCTTGGTGTATTGACTGCACTGAATTTTTTCCTTTTCCCTTTCCTTTCCGACACAAACCCCACGTTTTCAAACAGCTCAGGTGTCCAGGTGGGAGCTGTGTGCACTCAGGGGGTCCCTGGTGACTGTCACAGACCGCCCAGGCCCTGTGGGGCTCAGGGGCTGGGTGGGAGATGCCCAAGCACCCCCAGAGAATCCACACCCTGTCCCTGTCCCGCTCTGCAGCACCAAACCACCCAGGGCACAGGGATTTGTTCGTATTTAACGCAGAAATGGAAACAAACCTTTCTCCAAACCCCTCAAGAACTTTTTCCATGAGATTTCTGCGGAGTTGCAAACCAGTCGGGCCAGTCCTTGTTATCAGAGCTCCTCAGGGTCCTGAGAGCTGCGAGAGGGAATTTTGGAGCGCTCTGGGTGCCACATAAATGCTCTTCTCTGTAGGAAAGTACCCCTGAGCGGCGCCAAAGCTGCCAGGAACAAGGAGCAGGGGCACTCCCAGCTCTGCCCCAGGTCACAGCGAGCAGGGACTGTCACTGTCACACGGAGGTGAGGAGCTGCTCAGGCCAATCTCAGCCTTCAGGTTTCACATTTCCATCACAGCCCAAACCTGTGCTCTGAGCAACCTCTTCCAGGCAGCCCCACTCCAGTTTTAGGATCTTTTATATTTTCTTCTCCATCTCCTCTCTTTGCAGGGAGATCCTCCCCGCTCTGGCCACCCAAGGCTCCTGCTGGCCTCTCCCAGAGTGTCCCTAAACCTGATTTTCCAGAGCGGTTTGGGGATCTCCATCCCTCCAGGACAGCTGAATTCAGCTCTGAACTCCTCAGGAAGCACAGCCCTGTGCTGAGCTGGCAGCGGAACAAAGCGCGGCCAGAGGGCAGGAGGGAGCAGAGCTTGAGCTGCTGGCTCGGGACTGGGGAGGCCTGAGCGGGGCAGCCCTGGGCGGGTTCTTGGAGTGCTCTGCTCCTGGGTTTCCTGTCCCGTCTGGGGCTCTTTTCCTGACCCATCTCCAGGTTCTTTTCCTGTCCCATCCCTCCAGGAATGCCCAGGCTGTTCTCCTATCCCATCTGTCCAGGGATGCCCAGGTTGTTCTCCTGTCCCATCCCTCCAGGAATGCCCAGGCTGTTCTCCTGTCCCATCCCTCCAGGAATGCCCAGGCTGTTCTCCTGGGGTTCTTCTCCCGACCCATGCCTCCAAGGTTGCCCCAGCTGGCAGAGCAGCGCTGTGGGACAAGGTGGCACATTCCGTGCCAACGGGCACCTGGCACAGGTGTCACTGCCGTGTCAATCCACTTTGCAAACCCGCCCCAAAGCCACCGCAAGGGAACGAACCCCGGCTGTGTCCTTGCAGCTCTATTCCCGAATCTCCCTTTGTGTCCCCGCAGTTTCCCCAAGGCCCGAGAGCCCCGGGTTGAGCACATGAGCAGCCCGGGCACACGGAGAGCGGCACCGGCCCAAGGTCAGGCACCGAGCAGCGGAGCTGGGAACGCCAACAAACACCGGGAACCGCCGGGACCGGGCAGAACCGGGGCTCGCCGAGCCTTTGGGACAAACCCCGCGGTCCCAGCCGGTGCCGATCCCTCGGTGCAAAGCGATCCCAAGGACAAGCGGAGGCTCCGGCTCCACCGCAGCCCCGGCGGGCACACCGAGCCCGGTGCAGCCGGAGCCGGGCACGCCGAGCCCGGTGCAGCCGGAGCCGGGCACGCCGAGCCCGCTCACACCGCCCTGTCCTGGCTCTGGCAACGCTGGCAGCGGCTCCCCCGCGCCCCTCGCCCCGCTCCGCCGCCCGCGGCTCCATCGGGGGCGGCTCCGGGACCGCCCCGCCCGCCGAGGGCTCGGCAGCGACCGCCGATGCCATTGGCACGGGAGCAGGGACCGGGATGGGCACGGGATGGGCACCGGGAGGAGCAGGGAGGGTTCGGGAGGGGCACGGGAGAGGCACCGGGAGAGCCCGGGATGGGCACCGGGAGGGTCCTGGAGGGGCACGGGATGGGCACCGGGAGGAGCAGGGAGGGTTCGGGATGGGCACCGGGAGGGGCACCGGGAGGGTCCTGGAGGGGCACGGGATGGGCACCGGGATGGCCCGACCCGGTCCCCGCTGGAGCAGCTCCCGGAGGCGATCCCGCCACCCCGCCGCTGGCTCCCCGCGCTGCTCGGTGACACCGGCAGCGATCCAGGGAGCTCCGGGAAAAGCAGGAGAGACCCTGCAGGGAGAGAGGGTGCCGCTGAAATCCGGGGGGACCCAGGTGTGTGCGGGGGGTTCTGGATCCACGCGGATCCAAAGTGGAGATTTTAAATCCAGGTGGACCCAGGTGTGCGGGAGGCTTTGAACCCAAGTGGATCCAGGTGTGGGGTTTTGAAACAAGGGAGGTCCGGAGTCCGAAGTGGGGATTTTAAATCTAGGTGGAGCCATAAAACATTAACCCCGCCCCTGCCTTGTGGTCACGCCCATGTCCTCACCCCACCCTCATACCGCCCCTTTGTCCCCGGCCACGCCCTAATCCCGCCCCATGACTCCTTGCCATTTAAAGCCCCGCCCCACCCATTCATTGGCCCCGCCCCCTGACTCTGCTCCCGCCTATCCCCATCCCAAAAGTGACATCCAGGCCACGCCCCTCGGCCGAGCCCAAGCTCCAAACCCCTCCCCTCATTCATTGGCCACACCCCAACCACATCCATCATCCATTGGCCACGCCCCTAATTCCACCCCTCAGTAATTGGCCATGCCCCAACCCTGTCCGTCATTCTCTGGTCACGCCCCCACACCGCCAATCATTTATTAACCACGCCCATACATACACGTCATTCATTGACCACGCCCACACGCTGTCAGTCACTCCTCGGCCACGCCCACGCGCTGTCAGTCATTCCTCGGCCACGCCCACGCGCTGTCAGTCATTCCTCGGCCACGCCCACGCGCTGTCAGTCATTCCTCGGCCACGCCCACGCGCTGTCAGTCATTCCTCGGCCACGCCCACTCCCTTCCCCGCGTGCTGGCGGCGCCCTCCTGTGGCCAGCTCACGCATTTTCCCTTTTTCCACACATTTTTATTTTTCCCCCCTCTTTTTCCATAAAAATTTATAATAAAAGCCATAAAAGCCTTCCTCTCGCGCCGTATACAAAATATTCACTCTACCAAATAAATAAACCACGACGTCTCACGGGCAGGATGTGACCTCAAAAAGGAAAACCAGCATCCATCCATCCCCCCAGTCCTTCCCTACCTTAGGGAATTTACACAATTTATCCCTCCTCCACCTTCCAAATTCACCTGTGAGGAAGAGAAAAGCTCCTGCTCACAGCTCTGAGCAGCTCACACCCAAATCTGTGGCCAAACAGGAGCAAATCCTGGAGAAATTCTGTGGTCACACAGGGAATATCAGTAACAGAAGTAAGGGATGCTCTTACCCAGACCAAAACATCCATTGCTGGTGTAATATGTGATCCTGACACAGAAAGTTCCTTAGAAGAAGCCAAAAAAGCCAATTTTGTGAAGATTTCCTCATCCTCCTGCTCCCTCACCCTGATCTCCCATTACCAGCCCTGGCTCTGCCCCTCTCTTTATCTCTGCTTTATCAACTGGGGGTTTGAAATGAGGAATTTGAGGCCTTTGCTACTAAACCCCTTCACCTGAAATGAAGAATTGGAGCCCCTTTCCACCAAACCACCTGAAATGAGGAATTTGAGCCCTTTTCCATCACCTGAAATGAAGAATTTGAGCCCTTTCCCCCAAACCCCTTCACCTGAAACAAAGAATTTGAGCCCTTTGCCACCAAACCACCTGAAATGGAGAATTTGAGCCCCTTTCCACCAAACCCCTTCACCTGAAATGAGGAATTTGAGGCCTTTTCTATCAAACCTCATCACTTGAAATGAAGAATTTCAGCCCTTTCTCACCACCTGAAGCTCAGTGTGGAAGCACTTTAGGCACTTAAATTATCAAAAGCATCTGAGCATCAGGGCAGCCTCTGTGCAGGGAAACTTCCTCACATTTACATGAGAAATATTCCAAATAAAGGGAATATAATAAATATTCCAAATAAAGGGAAAATATTCCAAACAAAGGGGTTTTCAGCCTTGGGGCAGGGGGGAATTTATTCCAGGACACCCCTAGCTCAAAACAGGATTTTTGTCCCAGATCCTTCCTGCTGCAGCCTGCAGAGCTCAGGGTGGGAAGCCCAGACCCCCAGAGTGTTTCTGAAGTGGTGCAGGCAGTGCCAGATCTGTCCCCAGAACAGCTGCGAGCCAGCCCTGTGGGAAAGGGAGGCTGGCAGCCTTTAATTTGAGACAAAAAATTAAAAATAAAAACAGAAACGCTGACCCCTGACGGGAAAGGGACGATCCTCAGACAGCAGGGGAGTCACCCAGGCGAGGAACAGGCTGACAAAACTCGGCCAAAATAGCAACACTGCACCCTCCAGTGCCTCTGGCTGCCCACACACCTCCACAAAATGAAAAATAATCCCCAACAGCTCGTTTAGGGCAGGCAGGGCTGGAGTCTGTGTGCTCCCAGCAGCAATCCAGCCTTTCCTCCTGCCTTGGCATCGTTCCTGATGTGGGCCAGCTCCTCCTGGAAGCTGCCAGCAGCAGAATTTGTCCCAGCTGTGGGACAAATCTGGGGACAGGGAATGGCTCTGGGCAGGGGGACTCGGGGTCTGCAGACAGAGGGAAGGGACTTGGGGATGGGAGCCAGAACAGCCTGGGCAGCCCTGGGGAGATGGGAGAGGAAAAGAACCTCAGGAGAAAAACCTGGGGAGCCCTGGAGGGATGGGACAGGAAAAAACCTCAGGAGAAAAACCTGGGCATCCTCAGGGAGATGGGACAGGAAAGAACCTGGAGATGGGTCAGGAGAAAAAGCTCAACAGCCCTGGAGGGATGGGACAGGAAAAGAACCTCAGGAGAAAAACCTGGGCATCCTTGAGGAGATGGGACAGGAAAAGAACCTCAGGAGAAAAACCTGGGCATCCCTGGGGAGATGGGACAGGAGAAGAACCTCAGGAGAACAAGCTAGGGAGCCCTGGAGGGATGGGACAGGAAAAAACATCAGGAGAAAAACCTGGGCATCCTTGGGGAGATGCGACAGGAAAAGAACCTCAGGAACACAACCTGGGCATCCCTGGGGAGATGGGACAGGAAAAGAACCCAGACATCCCTGGAGGGATGGGAGCCAGATGTCCCTGGAGAAATGGGTCAGGAAAAGAACCTGGAGATGGGTCAGGAGAACAACCTGGACAGGCCTGGAGAGATGGGACAGGAAAAGAACCTCAGGAGAATCAAGCCGGGCATCCCTCCAGGGATGGGTCAGGAAAAGAACCTGGGTCAGGAAATCAACCTGGGCATCCTTGGAGAGACGGGAGCTAGAACAAGCTGGACAGCCCTGGAGAGATGTGTCAGGAGAAAAAGCTGGACCTCCCTGGACAGATGGGACAGGAAAAGAATCTGGGCATCCCTGGACAGATGGGAGCCAGAACAAGCTGGACAGATGGGAGCCAGAATATCCCTGGACAGCCCTGAAGAGATGGGTCAGGAAAAGAACTTGGACATTCCTGGAGGGGAACACAGCCTGGGCATCCCTGGAGGGATGGGACAGGAAAAGAACCTGGAGATGGGTCAGGAACACAACCTGGACATCCCTGAAGGGATGGGTCAGGAACACAACCTGGACATCCCTGGAGAGATGGGAGCCAGAAGAGCCTGGACATCCCTGGAGGGCCCTTTGGGCCCTGGTCAGGGCAGCAGAGGAGCTTTGCCCCACTCTGACCGAGCTTTGCTCTGCCCCTGTGAGATCAGGGACTCCTGACTGGGAATAAAAGACATTTCATAAAGCCCAAGGAGCCGCGGGCAGTGAGCAGCTCCAGGTGTGAGTTTAACTCATCAGGAGAGCTCCCCCAGGAGAGCTCCTCGTGCTCTGCCTCATGGGCCCGGGGCTGGGGACCCCTCTGGGGCCTGGGGACCCCTCTGGGGGCTGGGGACCCCTCTGGGGCTGATTTCCCTGGAGTGTGGCAGCTCCTTTTAGGGGCCACACGTGGAAGAGGCACAAGAGCCTGGATCCATGAGGGGAGAGAGCAAACGCAGGCACTGAGGTGAGGAGAGACTGAGAAGTGTGTGAGGAACGGTAAAAACAATCATTAAAAAAACAAAAAATAAAAAGTTCTCTCTGTCTGACGCAAGCCGGTACATAGGTAAAGGTTAAGTCACCTTTTGGAACTGGTCCTAATGGGATGATCCTTGTTTTTCCCAGAACGATGCACAGGGACTTTTCTCCTGGATGGTTCTGGATGGAGGTGGGGAGGGCAGGAATGTGGGGGTGCACCTGGGCACCCCCTCAGGCAAACCTCAGCCTCCACACTGCTTTTGTGCCCCAGGAAATCTCCCCCAGTGCCCCACTGCTCAAAAAATGGGGTAAAACTACAAAAAAGGAGGAGAGGGGAAAGGAAAAGGGGAAAAGGGAAAGGGGAAAAGGGAGAAGGGAAAAGGGAGGGAAGGGAAGGGAAGGGAAGGGAAGGGAAGGGAAGGGAAGGGAAGGGAAGGGAAGGGAAGGGAAGGGAAGGGAAGGGAAGGGAAGGGAAAAAGGAAAAGAAAAGGAAAAGGAAAAGAAAGAGAAAGAAAAGAGAAAGAAAAGAGAAAGAAAAGAGAAAGAAAAGAGAAAGAAAAGAGAAAGAAAAGAGAAAGAAAAGAGAAAGAAAAGAGAAAGAAAAGAGAAAGAAAAGAGAAAGAAAAGAGAAAGAAAAGGAAAAGCCAGTGGTTGATCCCCTCCCAGTGCTGCTCCTGCTCAGGAACATGACCCGTTATCACCAGAGGGAAACCCCAATTCCCTTTCCCCCCTGCAGGACCCTTTGGTGCTGCTGTGCCGTGCCTCCCTCTGCTGAAGGCACCTCTGGAAAGCCCTTCAGGCCCTGAGCACAACGGCCCAGAGCCTCTTATTTACACCTGAGATTAACCCCAGAGCTGGCAGCGCCAGCCGGGGACAGCCAGTGCCACACGAGTGGCCCTGTGGGCACACCCAGTGTCCTGTCACCCTGTGACACAGACACACACACACAGAGCTGTTTGTGTCACACAGAGTGCCTGGCCATGTCACCCTTGTCAAAGACAACTTTGGTAGCGAAGTAGATGGCGACCAGGCCGAGGGCGGCGGCCGACACCATGTAGGCCGTGACGGACTGGGTGAGCTGCACGATGGAGCCCATGAAGAGCGAGGGCACCACCTGGGACAGCAGGAAGGCGCTGTCCAGGATGGCCAGGTCCAGGCAGATCCCCCGGCCGGGAGCCCCCGGCTCCGGCTCGCCCACCATGATCCGCAGGGAGACGTCGCAGGAGGAGCTGACGCACAGAGCGGAGCTGGGCCCGGCCTGAGGGGAGGCTGGCGAGGAGGAGGAGGAGGAGGGGGAGGAAGAGGAGAAGAGGATCCCAGCGTGGCCATTCTGGTAGGACAGCTTCTGGCTGGGGAGCAGCCCCTTGGAGAAGGAGGGTTTCTTGTCCAGCAGAGCGGAGTCTTCCTCCTCTTTCCTCTTGTATTTGTGGAGAAAAACCTGTGGGGAACAGGGAGCGAGTGAGGAGGGAGCTGGGAGTGTGGGAGGTGAACGAGGAAGGATTTGGGACTTTGGGAGGTGAACTATGAAGGATTTGGGACTCAGAGGTCAGTGAGGAAGGACTTGGGACTCAGAGGTGAGTGAGGAAGAGCTGAGTGTCTGGGAGGTGAATAAGGAAGGAGCTTGGACTCTAGGATGTGAGTGAGGAAGAATTTGGGACTCAGAAGTCAGTGAGGAAGGAGTTGGACTCTGGGAGGTGAGTGAGGAAGAGCTGGGACTCAAAGCTGAGTGAAAAAGGAATCTGGACTCAAAGCTGAGTGAGGAAGGAGCTGGGAGTCTGGAAGATGAGTGAAAAGGGAGTTGAGACTTGGGACTCTGAGAGGTCACTGAGGAAGGATTTGGGACTCAGGGATGAGTGAGGAAGAAGCTGGGACTCTGAGAGATAAGTGGGGAAGGATTTGGGACTCTGAGGTCAGTTAGGAAGGAGTTTGGACTCTCAGAGGTGAGTAAGGAGGGAGCTGGGACTCTGGAAAGTGATGAGGAAGGATTTGGGACTCAGATATCAGTGAGGAAGGAGCTGAGAGTCTGGGAGGTGAGTGAGGAAGGAGCTTAAGTCTTAGAGATGAGTGAGGAAGCAGTTTGGACTCTGGGAGGTCAGTGAGGAAGGGCTGGACTCTCAGAGGTGAGTGAGGAAGGAGTTGGAGTCTGAGAGATGAGTGAGGAAGGAGCTGGGAGTGTGGAAGGTGAGTGAGGAAGGATTTGGGACTCAGAGGTGAGTGAGGAAGGAATTGGGAGACTGAGAAGTCAGTGAAGAAGGAGCTGGGACTCTGGGAAGTGATGAGGAAGGACCCGGGACTCTGAGAGGCGAGTGAGGGAGGATTTGGGACTCAGAGGTGAGTGAGGGAGGAGTTTGGACTCTGAGAGGTGAGTGAGGGAGGATTTGGGACTCAGAGGTGAGTGAGGGAGGATTTGGGACTCAGAGGTGAGTGAGGGAGGATTTGGGACTGTGGCATGTGAGTGAGGAAGAGCTGGACTCTCAGAGGTGAGTGAGGAAGGATCTGGCACTCCAAGGGGGCCCTGTTTTTGTGCAGGGGAGCAAACCCAGAGCTGTGTGTGTGTGCTCAGGGCAGTGCCAGCCTGAGCCTGGCCCACGTGAGAAGGGCTCTGAGTGCCCCAGGCTGGCTCTGCCCCCCTGGCACAGCATCCAGAGCAGCCCTGACTCACAGGCCTGCCTGTGCTCAGCCCCTGGGGCTCAGCAGCCAGCCTGGGGACACTCTGTGCTTTTGTCACCTCCTCACTGGGTGCCACAGGATGGTTCTGGGGTTTGTACTGAGATCAGCTGGGGCAGGGCAGGAGTGAAGGGCCAGGCTGTCACAGAGATCTCTTATAAAAAATCCTTTTCTTTAGGATTTTTCCTCCTGAGAAGCTGAGAGGCCTCAGGAACAAAATGTAAACAATGGTTATCTGCTGCTGTGGAATGCAACAGGTGCATCTGGGATTGGTCTCATGGGGTTGTTTCTAATTAATGGCCAATCACAGTCAGCTGGCTGGGACAGAGATCCAAGCCACAAACCTTTAGTATCATTCTTTCTATTCTCAGCCAGCCTTCTGATGAAACCTTGCTTCTATTCTTTTAGTATAGTTTTAATGTAATATATATCATAAAATAATAAATCAGCCTTGTGAAACATGGAGTCAGATCCTCGTCTCTTCCCTCATCCTGGGACCCCTGTGAGCACGGTCACACCAGGCCCTGCTGGGGGATATCAGACACCCAGGGCAGTGCAAACAGGAATAAAACAGAAAAAAAACAGGGAAGAAAAAAAAAAAAAAAAAACAGGAAAAAAAAACAGGAATAAAACAGGAATAAAACAAAACAGGAATGTTTGGGGTTTGTGGGGTGGGTGACTGGGAACCCAGACCCAGAGTCCATCACGAGCAGCCCATTCTCATCTGGGATGGTTCAAAGTGCCACCAGCTGGGACCCAGCAGCCCTGGGAACTCAGGGAAGGGCTCTTTTCTCAGCTCTGCCCCAAACCTCAACCAAGCTGCTCCATCTGCCTGCCCAGACCCTCCTCACTCCAGCCAGGAAAAAAAAAAAGGGGGCAGAGAGAACCAAAATCTTTTTGTTCTCACCCTTTTTCTGCTCGCCCTGCTCAAGCTGTGAGGTCTCCGAGTGTTCCCACAGAGAATCTGTTCACACCAAGGGCAGCAGGGAGCAGAGCCAGCTGTGCCCTGCCTGCCTTGGGCAATGTGGCCTTCCCCTCCCAGCCCGTGCAGTTTGGGTTTCATGCCATTGATAAAACGTCCCAGCCAGGCTGCAGCTCCTGCCAAGCTGAGCATTCCCACCCTGGTGCCAGCTGGGATGGGTTTGCTCAATGGCAACATCTGGATGCCTGTGGTAACAACTCCCACTCCTCCTTCCACAGCACAGCCAACCACTGCCCCCGGGATGAAAGAGCTGCTCTCAAACCACAAATTAATTCTGCATTTGCAGCACAAGAGGAACTCCCATTAATCCAGCGTGCAGCTCAGGAACCTCCTAGGACTTCTCCACAAGGATAACATCTGTGGGACAGGGCTGTGTGTCACAAGTTTCACAAGGTTTCTTTTCCTTGGAGCTTAGGGAAGAGCTTGGGTTTCCATTTTACTGATCCTGGTGTTATGGATGAAAACTAAAAAGCTGTGAGGGCTGAAAATATTTGGGTTTTGTAGCCCCTCAGGCTGGAACCTCTAGGACTTCTCCACAAGGGTAACATCTGTGGGACAGGGCTGTGTGTCACAAGTTTCACAAGGTTTCTTTTCCTCAGAGCTTAGGGAAGAGCTTGGGTTTCCATTTTACTGATCCTGGTGCTGTGGATGAAAACTGGAAAACTGTGAGAGCTGAAAATCCTTGGATTTTGTAGCCCCTCAGGCTGGAACCTCTAGGACTTCTCCACAAGGATAACATCTGTGGGACAGGGTTGTGTGTCACAAATTTCACAAGGTTTCTTTTCCTTGGAGCTTAAGGAAGAGCTTGGGTTTCCATTTTACTCATCCTGGTGCTGTGGATGAAAACTGGAAAGCTGTGAGGGCTGAAAATCCTTGGGTTTTGTAGCCCCTCAGGCTGGAACCTCCTAGGACTTCTCCACAAGGATAACATCTGTGGGACACAGTCGTGTGTCACAAGTTTCACAAGATTTCTCTTCCTTGGAGCTTAAATGAAAAGCCAAGCTCTTCCCTTACTCATCCTGGTGTTATGGATGGAAACTGGAAAACTGTGAGGGCTGAAAATCCTTGGATTTTGTAGTCCCTCAGGCTGGAACCTCTAGGACTTCTCCACAAGGAGACACAGTTATGTG
Source organism: Passerculus sandwichensis (assembly GCA_031885435.1). Taxonomy (NCBI): domain Eukaryota; kingdom Metazoa; phylum Chordata; class Aves; order Passeriformes; family Passerellidae; genus Passerculus; species Passerculus sandwichensis. Next base: position 3,711,693 of record CM063155.1, read on the forward strand.
TCACAAGTCTCACAAGGTTTCTTTTTCTTGGAGCTGAGGGAATAGGAAGAGCTTGGGTTTCCATTTTACTCATCCTGGTGCTGTGGATGAGAACTAAAAAACTGAGGGCTTAAAATTTTTGGGTTTTGTAGCCCCTCAGGCTGGAACCTCCTAGGACTTCTCCACAAGGAGACACAGTTATGTGTCACAGGTTTCACAAGGTTTCTTTTCCTTGGAGCTTAGGGAAGAGCTTGGGTTTCAATTTTACTGATCCTGGTGCTGTGGATGAAAACTAAATAGCTGTGAGGGCTGAAAATGTCTGGGTTTTGTAGCCCCTCAGGACTTCTCCACAAGGATAACATCTGTGGGACAGGGTTGTGTGTCACAAGTTTCACAAGATTTCTCTTCCTTGGAGCTTAAATGAAAAGCCAAGCTCTTCCCTTACTCATCCTGGTGCTGTGGATGAAAACTGGAAAGCTGTGAGGGCTGAAAATCTCTGGGCTTAAAATCTTTGGGTTTTGTAGCCCCTCAGGCTGGCAGAGCTACAGAATCTACACAGGGATAACTAAACCAGACCAATTCCCCTAAAACACAAGAAAAAAAACCTGAAAACCTGCAGGGCCAGGCTGCCCCGGAGCAATCCCCACCTGTTTGTCGTGGTGGTAGAGGGATGCCAGCGTGTAGGGCAGGATCTGGAGGGCAGAGAAGGTGAAGCCGGTCAGGGCAGCGGAGATGGTGACCACGGTGACACTGTGGGACAGGCACATGACACAGGCTGCCCCGGGGAAGAACACCACGCTGGCCAGGTACACGGCCCGCGTGCCGAAGCGCTTCACCAGCCTGTCCATGATTGTCGAGAAGAAGACGGAGGTGATGCACTGCAGGAAGAGCCCCAGGCTGCCCATCCGCACACCTGAGGGGAGAGGGGACGGAAACTGCCCTGGCTGCCCCCGATTCACACAGCCAGGGATGCTGCCCTCGGCCCAAAACCCCAAAAACATCCTGCCCTCAGCCCCAAACCCCAAAAACATCCTTCTCGCTGTCCCAAACCCCAATAAACATCCTTCTCTTGGTCCTAAACCCCAAAAACATCCTTCCCTCTGTCCCAACTCCAAAACCATCCTTCCCTCTGTCCCAAACCCCCAAAACATCCTTCTCTTGGCCCCAAAAAAATCCTTCTCTTGATCCCAAATCCCAAAATACGTACTTTATGATTGGCTTTTCACAAATATTCAAATGAATATTGTATGCGTTGTGTTAGAAAGCAATGCTGTGTTAATTCTCTTAAGTACTGTGTTAAATATTAGTTTTAGGTTGTTAAAATTGTTAAAATAAAAACTGTGCTATGTGGGATACTTCTTTTTTAAAGAAAGGACTGGCAGTGAGATAGCAGCCACAGCACACCTGAATCTTTCAGGGAAAGAGAATTTATTGCTCCACTATCAGGAGAAATGAACTTCTTCCTGCCTCAAGGTGCTGTCAGGATTCAGAGGAAGAAGCTGACACTGCCCAGACAGAATCCTGTGTTTGAGTGGAATTCATGCATCATGGATGAGGTGTATGAATATGCCACAGGCTGTTGCTTTTAAGGGTTAATCCTCTGTTAACCTGGGTCCTTTTTGGGGCTCGTGCTGCCCTGAAAACGTCCCCAGACTGTCCACATCTCTTTGTCTCTATTGTCTCGTATTGTCCTAATCCAAATTGTCCAAATTATTATTACTCTAATTGTATTACTATTTTTATAACCACTTTATTACTATTAAAATTTTAAAAAATTGGCGTTTTTCACACCTGGGATCCCAAATGCCACCCCTGTCTGCCCGCTCTGCCCCCAGGTGCTGCCACCTCCGCCTGACCCAGGATCCGCTGTTATCTGATGCCAGAGGCAGCAGCGGAACAAAGGAGAGGAGGAACCGTGCCAAGGTAAAGTACAGAACAAACTGCTGCATCCGGGGGCGATCCCGGACCTTAACCCTCGACAAAGATCGCTCAGATTTCAGGGAATTAAAGCCATTAACCCTTTGGAGCAGGGAGCATTACTCAGCACGTGTTCCTACGACAGCCAGCACAACGGAGGGCTGACCTGCTGGCACCTGAGCAGCGCGAGTGTTAAATAATAATTAAGCTGGAAGTTAAACAGACACCCAGCACAAAGGGGCACTGTGCTGCAGGGCCCTCCGGCGCAGAACTGCGGGAAGGTGCCTCCAGAAGGAAATATTTGGATTAAGGAGACCCAAAGGGTGGTTAGGAAGGGATTGAAGGCTCTGGCAGGAAAATGGGACAGCAGGTGACACCTGTGGGCAGGTGAGGGTCCCAGCCTGGGATGTGGCAGCCGCAGGACTGTGAGCAGCTCCAAGGCACTGAGAGCTGGGAAAGGGCTCCCAAAAGCAGCTGGAGATGGGAAACTCCCAGCAGAACGGAGGGAAGGAGCAGCAAATCCACCCCAGCGCTACAGAGCACCCCTGAATTTATTAAATACATTGAAGAATTAAAACACCCTGCTCGCCAAGGGTGGGAGCACCCTCACCCCTCGCTGGGAAGGGAGGGGAGAGCTGCAGCCATTTTCTGAAAAATCCCTTTTGCTAGGATTGTTCTCCTGAGAAGCTGAGAGGCCTCAGGAACAAAATGCAAACAATGATTATCTGCTGCTGTGAAATGCAACAGGTGCATCTGGGATTGGTTGTTTCTAATTAATGGCCAGTCACAGTCCGGCTGTCTCAGACTCTTTAGTCAGTCACAAGACTTTATTATCATTCCATTCCTTTCCTTTCAATCCTTCTGATGAAATCCTTTCTTCTATTCTTTTAGTATATATATATATATATATCTTTTAGTATATATATATATACTAAAAAAATATATACTTTTATTAATTTAAATATATATTTATATATTTAAATACATCTATTAAATATATATATAAATATATATATTTATATGTATATATAGATACATATTATATATTTATATGTATATATAAATACAGATACATAAAATATATATACAAATATACTTATATATTTTATATATTATATATTTATATATATTTGTTATTATTATATATTATTATTATATATTTATATATATTTATTATATATTATTTATTTATATATATAATATTAATATATAATAATATTAATATATAATAATATTTATATATAATAATATTTATATATTTATTTATATATTATATATATACAAATATACTTATATATTTATATATGAATGTATATAAATATATAAAAATATATACATATATAGATATATAATATATATTTATATGTACATATATAAATATAGATACATATTATAGATACATAGATATACTTATATATTTATATATATACTTATATATTTATATATGAATTTATATAAATATATAAATATATAAAAATATATATATATTTATATTAATTTAAATATATATTAATATATATTTAAATATATAAAATATATTTTTAAATATAAATATATATATTTTAGTGTATATATATAATATATATATACTAAAAATATATATTACATATTCTTTAGTTTTAATAGATCATTTTCTTTTCAGATATATATATCATAAAATAATGAATCAGCCTTCTGAAACATGGAGTCAAGATTCTCAGCACAGAGGGCAGTGCCAGGAGCTCCCCAGCAGAGCCTGCAGACAGAGCCAGCTCCATCCTGCCAGCCCCAGGCCAGGGCTGCCCTGCCAGATCCGTGCTGGAAGAACCAGGAGGTGTTTCCCAACCTCGTGCCACGCTCTGGGAGCCATGGGAAAATGTTCTTTCCTGACCTACCTGCAGCTTTTTGTTTCTTTTTTTGTTTTTCTTTTTAATTACCAACAGAGCCGAGCCCATCCCCAGCTCCCAGGAAACGTTTTTACCCCAGGCAATGTGGCAGCAGCTCTCTGGCCACAGAGAGAGGCACAACTTTGCCAAGCATTGTCCTGGGGAGGGCTGTGAGACCAGGAAAATAATGAGAAACAATTCTTATCTTCTCTTGCTGCACCTGTTATTGTGAACAGGTAAAATGTGCTATGGAGATTTGTTTATCAAAGGGTGGTTTCTGAATTAGCCAATGGCGATGGGGTTTGGATTGGAGGATAAATTATATCCTGCTGTGTCTATAAAAGCAATGGGTTTCTTAATAAGAATAGAATATCTATACATCATATATATATCATATATATATCATAAAATAATAAATCAAGCCTTCTGAAACATGGAGTCAGATCCTCGTCTCTTCCCTCATCCAAGAACCCCTGTGAGCACCACCACAGGCCAGGGTTCTTCTTTTTGGAAACTTGCTTTTTGGGGAGAACCCCAAATATTACATTAAAACTACACTAAAAGAATAGAAGAAAAGGTTCTCATCAGAAGGCCGGCTAGGAATAGAATAGAATGGAATGATAACAAAGATTTGTGGCTCGGCTCTCTGTCCCAGCCAGCTGACTGTGATTGGCCATTAATTAGAAAGAACCAACATGGGCCAATCCCAGATGCACCTGTTGCATTCCACAGCAGCAGATAACCATTGTTTGCATTTTGTTCCTGAGGCCTCTCAGCTTCTCAGGAGGAAAAACCCTAAGGAAAGCATTTTTCATAAAATGTGTCTGCAACGTTGGTTTAGTTTACTGCATTATTTTATCTTCCCTAGTAAAGAACCTCTTTCTCCAGAGAAAGTCTGGTCTCGTTCAGATCCGTGACACCCCCACACTCCTCACCTTCATCGTAGTGCCGCCTGGCCTCCGTGCCCGGCTTGGCCCTGGGCACGCCGTGGTACAGCCCCTCGCCCACAAAATCCGTGTAGAACAGCATGAAGGTCATCAGGGCCATCCAGCTGCACAGCTCGGCCACGAAGAGCCGCCGGATGACCCTGGGGATGCGGCAGTAGAGGCCGTGCAGCCGCGGCAGCAGCAGGCACAGCTTCCTCCCGGCCTGCAGCACCCGCCTGCCCTGCAGCAGGCACGGCCCCCGCGCCGCCCGCCAGCAGCAGCAGCACCACAGGGACGCCTTTGGCGGCTTTGGTGGCTTCGGGGAAACGTCCTTGAGCGCTGGCGTGTCTAGGAGATCCCCCTGCGCGGCCTCCTCTGTCACAAACAGTGTGGCCAGCACACAGGCGAGGAAGATGAGGGCCAGCAGGGCGAAGAGGCAGCTCTGCTGGCTGCCCAGGTAGGGCGCCAGGAAGGCCCAGTCGATGGCGGGCAGCAGGTAGCCGATACAGCCCCCCAGGCTGACCATGAAGGCGTACATGGAGAAGGCCTGGCGGCAGTTGTCCGGCTCCTGGAAGAGGTCCGAGAGCAGGGCCTCCAGAGGGGTGAAGCACACCTGGCCACAGAAATCCAGCAGGCCGATGCCCACGATGAGGAAGGCGATCTCCAGGGGCCGCGGGTTGAGGGCGCACAGGCCGGCCAGGCTGCTGGCGTGGGGGATGACAAAAAGGCTGAGCAGCACGCCCAGGCACAGCGCCCAGATGAAAGGTCTCCTGCGGCCGTAGCTGCTGCGCCAGTGGTCGCTGGCCGAGCCGATGAGAGGCACGAAAACCAGCCCGAGCACGGGGCCTATCCCTGGGAGAGAGACACGGCGTGTTACAGGGACACAGCTGCTCTGTGGGCACTCCTAAAAGGGGTGTTTGGTCAGTTTGGGAGGTTGGGTCACAGCCCCTCTGCCTGCCATCACTCACCCCCACGGTCACCCTCCCCACCCTTGCAGCTGGTCACAGCCCCTCTCTCCCTGCCCTCACTCATCCCCACCCTCCAGACTGCAAGGTTCAACAAAAAAAAAAAAAAAAACAGAAAAACAGAAACATCCTTCCCTGTAGCCATGATATTTTCTGAAAAATCTTTTCCTTGGGATTTTTTTTTTCCTCCTGAGAAGCTGCGAGGCCTCAGGAACAAAATGCAAACAATGGTTATCTGCTGCTGTGGGATGCAACAGGTGGATCTGTGATTGGTCATTAATTAGAAACAACTGCATTGGCCATTAATTAGAAACAACTGCATGAGATCAAGCACAGACCTGTGAATGGCCATTAATTAGACACAACTGCATGATGCCAATCACAGATCTACCTGTTGCATTTCACAGCAGCAGATAATCATTGTTTACATTTAGTTCCTGAGGCCTCTCAGCTTCTCAGGAGGAAAAATCCTAAGGAAAGGGTTTTTTGATATTTTCTGAAAAAATCTAAGGAAAGGATTTTTCAGAAAATATCATGGCTACACTTCCCTCTGTCCCAAACCTCAAAACATCCTTTCCTCTCCACCAGCCCTTAACCCCCAAACCATCAGAGAGGCAACAAAATCTCCCTCAGAGAGGTGACAAAAGCTGCCTACCCAACACCATGGTCATGAACTTCTCCTCCATGCCCAAACCACCCCCCCCTCAGAGAGGTGACAAAAGCTGCCTACTCAAAACCATGGTCATGAACTTATCCATACCCAAACCATCCCTCAATCACAGAGGTGACAAAATCTCCCTCAGAGAGGTGACAAAAGCTGCCTGCCTACCAAAACCATGGTCGTGAACTTCTCCTCCATGCCCAATCCATCCCTCCCTCAGAGAGGTGACAAAATCTCCCTCAGAGAGGTGACAAAAGCTGCCTACCCAACACCATGGTCATGAACTTCTCCTCCATGCCCAAACCATCCCACACTCAGAGAGATGACAAAATCTCCACTAGAGAGGTGACAAAAGCTGCCTGCCTCCCCAAAACCATGGTCGTGAACTATTCCTCCATACCCAAACCACCCCTCCCTCAGAGAGGTGACAAAAGCTGCCTACTCAAAACCATGGTCATGAACTTCTCCTCCATACCCAAACCATCCCTCAATCACAGAGGTGACAAAATCTCCCTCAGAGAGGTGACAAAAGCTGCCGGCCTCCCCAAAACCATGACCGTGAACTTTTCCTCCATGCCCAAACCATCCCTCCCTCAGAGAGGTGACAAGAGCTGCCTACCCAACACCATGGTCATTAACTTCTCCTCCATGCCCAAACCATCCCTCCCTCAGAGAGATGACAAAATCTCCCTCAGAGAGGTGACAAAAGCTGCCTACCCCACCAAAACCATGGTCATGAACTTCTCCTCCATGCCCAAACCATCCCACTTTCAGAGAGATGACAAAATCTCCACCAGAGAGGTGACAAAAGCTGCCTGCCTCCCAAAACCATGGTCGTGAACTTCTCCTCCATACCCAAACCATCCCTCAATCACAGAGGTGACAAAATCTCCATCAGAGAGGTGACAAGAGCTGCCTACCCAACACCATGGTCATGAACTTCTCCTCCACGCCCACCTCCAGCAGCAGCGGTGGCACGCAGGTGATGCCAGCGGCCAGGCACACCTCCAGCCCGAAGGTCAGCGAGTTGACCAGCAGCAGCTGGGTGCTGCGGCTCTGCCAGGACATGCTGTCCCCAGCCCGAGCCCTCAGTGGCACAGGGCTGTGTCCTGCCAGCTGCAGAGCCCCCAGGGATGCCCCCCAGGCGAGGATTGGAGCTTCCCGTGCCGGGCTGCTGGCGAGACGCTGCTTCCCATTTTATCAACGGCCAAGGAACCGTCTGTGCCTCTTCCTCTTCTTGTGGGGTGTGGGGAGCCCGGGAGGGATCCACTGCAGGCTGCTCCTCCTGCTCACGGGCTGGGGGCTGTGGGGAGAGAGTTAAACACAGCAGGGAATGGGTTAAAGTCAGGGGCCACGGGGGTGTGTCACCGCTGAAAGGGACAGTCCCCATCCCAACAGGGTGGAGAGGGGCAAGGGAGAGGATGAAAGCTCCATCCCAGGTTTATCTCCAAGGGTTTGTGGGGATGCGTCACCACCAAAGGGACAGGGCCCATCCCAACAGGCCTGGGAGGGCCCAGGAGAGGTGGAAGGATGAAAACTCCATCCCTAACAGGTTTATTTCCAAGGGTTTGTGGGGTAAAACCACAATGTGTCACCACTGAAAGGGACGGTTCCCCTCCCAACAGGCCTGGGAGGGCCCAGGAGAGGAGGCAAGATGAAAACTCCATCCCTAACAGGTTTATTTCCAAGGGTTTGTGGGGTAAAACCACAATGTGTCACTGCTGAAAGGGACAGTGCCCATCCCAGCAGGATGAGGGGTTGGAAGAGGTGGAAGGATGAAAACTCCATCCCTAACAGGTTTATTTCTAAGGGTTTGTGGGTTAAAACCACAATGTGTCACCACTGAAAGGGACAGGGCCCATCCCAACAGGCCTGGGAGGGCCCAGGAGAGGTGGAAGGATGAAAGCTCCATCCCTGGAGGATGGAAAGCTCCATCCCAGGTTTATCTCCAAAGGTTTTGTGGGGTAAAACCAAGCGCCACAGGGATGTGTCACCACTGAAAGGGACAGTGCCCATCCCAACAGGCTGGGGAGGGCCCAGGAGAGGGGTAGGTGATGAAAACTCCATCCCTGGAGGATGGAAAGCTCCATCTCAGGTTTATCTCCAAGTGTTTGTGGGTTAAAACCACAATCTGTCACTGCTGAAAGGGACAGTGCCCATCCCAACAGGCTGGGGAAGGTCCAGGAGAGGTGGAAGGATGAAAGCTCCATCCCAGGCAGGTTTGTCCCCAGGGGTTTGTGAAAGGTGAGACAGGGTCTGGGAAAACCCAATCCTGCCCTGGAGGATTAACTTCTCTGTGTTGTATGAGCACCTCATGCAGATGGCAGAGACACAGAGGATTTGGGGTCTCCTCTCACAGGGAAATCACTCAAACTAACCCTAAACCTAACTCTAACCCTCCAAGATCAGGGGAGTGCCTGCAGCCACACAGGGTCATCCCCAGAGGCCACCACAGGCCTGCCTGGTGACCAGGACGCCCCAGTGCTGCTCCCAGGCTCTGGGGGAAGAAATGTCACCAAAACCCACAGCCCTGGTGACCAGGACACCCCTGTGCAGGTCCCAGGCTCTGGGGAAAGAAATTTCACCCAATTCCATCCCTTTCTGGTGACCAGGACACCCCATTGCAGGTTCCAGGCACTGAGGGGAGGTGATTTCACCCGAACCCCATCTCAGAATGGTGACCAGGACACAGCTGTGCTGCTCCCAGGCTCTGGGGAAAGAAATTTCACCCAATTCCATCCCTGCCTGGTGATCAGGACACCCCAGTGCTGCTCCCAGGCTCTGGGGGAGGTGATTTCACCCGAACCCCATCTCAGAATGGTGACCAGGACACCCCATTGCAGGTTCCAGGCTCTGGTGGAGGTGATTTCACCCAAACCCCATCTCAGAATGGTGACCAGGATATCCTCATGCTGCTCCCAGGCTCTGGGGAAAGAAATTTCACCCAATTTCATCCCTTTCTGGTGATCAGGACACCCCATTGCAGGTTCCAGGCACTGAGGGGAGGTGATTTCACCCGAACCCCATCTCAGAATGGTGACCAGGACACCCTCATGCTGCTCCCAGGCTCTGGGGAAAGAAATTTCACCCAATTTCATCCCTTTCTGGTGATCAGGACACCCCATTGCAGGTTCCAGGCACTGAGGGGAGGTGATTTCACCCGAACCCCATCTCAGAATGGTGACCAGGACACAGCTGTGCTGCTCCCAGGCTCTGGGGAAAGAAATTTCACCCAATTCCATCCCTGCCTGGTGATCAGGACACCCCAGTGCTGCTCCCAGGCTCTGGGGGAGGTGTTTTCACCCGAACCCCATCTCAGAATGGTGACCAGGACACCCCAGTGCTGCTCCCAGGCTCTGGGGGAAGAAATGTCACCAAAACCCACAGCCCTGGTGACCAGGACACCCCTGTGCAGGTTCCAGGCTCTGGGGGAGGTGATTTCACCCAATTCCATCCCTGCCTGGTGACCAGGACACCCCAGTGCTGCTCCCAGGCTCTGGGGGAGGTGATTTCACCCGAACCCCATCTCCAGCCCCAGGACGGGGCGCAGAAAACAGGCAGCGCCTCCGTGGAGTTTCACAAACAAACCTGACCCACTTTAGCCTCATCTAACAGCAAATGGCAATTACCTTACTCATTACACTGAGTCATTTATTTGCCCTGTAACTGCTCCCTTCTCCCCAGAGGGGAGAGGCCACGGCACGGGGACAGGACAGGGGCTGAGCCTCTCAGTCCCAAATCACAGCAATCCCCCAAGCTCCCCCAGCACCCAGAACAGCAAAATTTACTAAAACACCTCGAGGAGGTGAGATCAGTGCTCCCAAAAACCACACAGGTGTGTGCAGGCAGGCACAGCAGGCAGAGTTTTGTCGCTTTTCTCTCCCTCCTTGTTGCTGGGGGAGGCTGGCAGGGTGAGGGTGAGGCTCAGCCATCACTCCATCACTTTCTCTCTGTGGAGAAATGCCAATTCTGAGCTCAGTGCCACTCAATAAATACCAATTATTCCCCTTTGGGGACGTTCAATCCCCTCCACTGTCACAGAGATCCCTCCTTTCAACATTTAAACGCCTTGCCCGAGGTCAAGCAGCAAAAAGAGGGGGGAAAACAGAGGGGGAATGGTTTGCTTTAATCACCAGAGGCAGCTTCAAAGGCAGCCTGAGCATCCCTCCAGCCCACCTTGCTCGGATGTGGCTCCACACAGGATGTGTCAGGGGGTGCCCAGCTGGAGCCCAGCCCCAGGATGAGGAATTTCAGCTCCCAGAGTCACAAGGAAAAAATAACTGAGGCACTCAGACCTAAAGGGGGGTGTGATGTTTGTGCTCTGGGGTCTGGAGAGCTCAGAGAGGGGGAATTATCCCAAAAAAGAAACCCCAAACACCGAGTGAGAGATGCCTCACACAGATTAAAAGTTGTTTTTTTTTTTTTCCCTTTTATGCTGTGCAGAGCTCTGGGGAGGCAGCAGGGATCTGTCCACCTGCCTGGGAATCCCAGTGTGGAGCAGAGCTGGATTTCTTACCTGCAGGTAGGAACAGAGCTCTCCTCTCCCTCCACACCCCCCCAGGAGAAAACAAATCCCTGAAGGGAAAACCATGATCAGCCATGGATGAGAAATCCCAACTGCAAGTAAAACTGCAGCACAAGATGAACTTCACCCCAACTCCGCTCATTCCTCTTTTAACTCTTTAAATTTTCCACAGAACAGAGACAGGGAAATGTGCTGGGCGGGGAAATCACCCGAGCTGCAGATCTGGGAGGACAAGGGGTTGGGAAAAGGAGATTTGGGAGCCAGGACTCACCTGCAGGGAGCTGATTTGGGAGGACAGGAGCTGGAAAAGAAGATTCGGGAAGCTCAGGGAGGTTTGGGAGGCTCAGGGAGGCAGGACTCACCTGCAGGGGGCTGATTTGGGAGGACAGGAGTTGGGAAAAGGAAATTTGGGAGATTTGGGAGGCTCAGGGAGCCAGGACTCACCTGCAGGTGGCTGATTTGTGAGGACAGGAGTTGGGAAAAGGAAATTTGGGAGGTTCGGGGAGGCAGGACTCACCTGCAGGGGGCTGATTTGGGAGGACAGGAATTGGGAAAAGGAAATTTGGGAAGCTCAGGGAAGTTTGGGAGGCTCAGGGAGGGAGGACTCACCTGCAGGGGGCTGATTTAGGAGGAAAGAAGTTGGGAAAAGGAGATTTGGGAGGCTCAGGGAGCCAGGACTCACCTGCAGGGAGCTGATTTAGGAGGACAGGAGTTGGGAAAAGGAGATTTGGGAGCCAGGACTCACCTGCAGGGAGTTGATTTGGGAGGACAGGGGTTGGAAAATGAAGGTTTGGGACGCTCGGGAAGGTTGGAAAGGCTCAGGGAGGCAGGACTCACCTGCAGGTGGCTGATTTGGGAGGAAAGAAGTTGGGAAAAGGAAATTTGGGAGATCTGGGAGGCTCAGGGAGCTGATTTGGGAGGACAGGGGTTGGGAAATGAAGGTTTGGGTGGCTCAGGAAGGTTGGAAAGGCTCAGGGAGCCAGCACTCACCTGCAGGTGGCTGATTTAGGAGGACAGGAGTTGGGAAAAGGAGATTTGGGAGCCAGGACTCACCCGCAGGTGCTCCCTGCAGCCCAGCAGAAGCTGCTGCAGCGTTTGCAGGGCAGCAGAGGTGGAACCAGCACAGGTTTGGCTCCAGGGCCCTCCCCCTGTGCTGATAACAGCAGTGTCATTGTCACCGTGCCACTCCTGTGCCCCAGCCCCTCGCTGAGGCTGAGCAAACACTGCTGCCAACCCTCACAGGTGCTGCCCTGAGCAAACCCCAGCTCTGGGCTCACACCTGAACTTTGCCATTAAAAAAAACCACCTGAAATTCACATTTATCACCCTCCCTTGCCGATCTGCTGGTGTTTCAGCAGAGATTTAGGACGTTCTGCCCATCCCAGAGGGGATTTGGGGACCTTCCCCAGCCCCATGGGGACACACGGTGCAGGTGACAGTGGCACCTCTCACCCTCCAGCCCCATTTTCCCCAAATCCCCACAGCAGGAGCAGGGTTTGTCCTTTCCTCCTCGAGGAACACCTTGAGCAGTTCCCAAAACGGGATTTTTTTGAGGTTTGCTGCACTTGGGAGCAGAAGGGAGCCACATGTGGGGCTGTGGCACAGCTGCTCCCAGAGCTGGCGTGCCATGGGCAGAATCAGCTGCTGCTGCTCTTCCCTCCCCTGGGACAGCCAGACATCTCAAAGCCATGGCTTTCTTCTAAAAAAACCCCCAAACATCTCCAAAGCCACGGCTTTCTTCTGAAAAAACCCCAAACATCTCCAAACCCATGGCTTTCTTTAAAAAAACCAAACCATCTCCAGACCTACAAGTCTCTTTCAAAAAACCCAAACCACCCCCAAAGCCATGGCTCTCTACTAAAAAATCCAAACCATCTCAAACCCATGGCCTTCTTCTAAAGAACCCAAAAATCTCCAAACCCATGGCTGTCTTTTGAAAAACCCAAACCATCCTCAAACCCATGCCCTTCTTCTAAAAACCCAAATCATCTCCAAACCCAGTGTTCTTTTAAAAACCCCAAAATCTCCAAAGCCACGGCTCTCTGGTTTGCTTTTAAAGCTTCCAAACCCAGTTTTCCCTGCAGAGATCAGCAGATCAGCTCCCAGAGGCTGCCTCACCTGGCAGCCAGGTAATGGGTGGGTCCAGGGCAGGAGAAAAGCTTGGCTGGACAAAGGAGAGGGTGAAGCCAGGGGAGATTTTAGGAAAAAAAACCAACCCCAAACACCTGGAAAAGGAGGATTTGCTGGGCATTGACAGACACACACAAAGGAACCTTTCCTCCTCACGATCTCCTAAATCTTCCCAACACAGGGTCTTAGAGGAAATCCCATCTCAGCAGAGCTTAGAATGAAGAGGGAGGGCTGGTTATTTTGAAAATGAAATTAATAAAATGTGGGTGTACTTACCTGGCAGAGAAAAACTCATTTATTCCTGGAAGGATCCATGTGCTGCTACTCCATAACCTCTGCTACTGGTGCAGAAAGACCAGGAGATGATGGTGAATGTGGCTCTGGAGGCTTTGATTTGCAGTGGTGGTGCAGCTCAACACACAGCAGGGACCAGACACAGAGAGTTTGGTTCAGGGTGAGGATGCTGAGGCACTGGAGCAGCTTTCCCAGAGAAAATGTGGCTGCTCCATCCCTGGAGGTGTCCAAGCCCAGCTTGCAGCAGCCAGGGATAGTGGAAAGTGTCCCTGCACGTGGAACAAAATGAGATTTAAGATCCCTCCCAACCCCCAAACCATTTGATAATTTTATTATTGTTGAAGATTGCAAGGCAAGATGTTTTCCATTACCATCTGGATGGCAGATTACCTTTGTCAAGTGGGCAGTTTGCTTTCTCTCTCTCTCTGAGTGACCACAATCACTCCTCCCTCAGGAGAGGACATCTGCTGATAACAGCTATTGAATGCCCCTGCATGGCTGATAAGAACTGCAGCATCCCATTGGGAGATGTGAGACCAGAGGGAGGAGCCAAGCATTCCTACCCGGATACAATCTGGAGATTTCAAACATTCCTACCTGGATATAATCTGGAGATTTCAAACATTCCTACACGGATATAATCTGGAGATTTCAAACATTCCTACCCGGATATAATCTGGAGATTTCAAACATTCCTACCTGGATATAATCTAGGGATTTCAAACATTCCTACACGGATATAATCTGGGGATTTCAAACATTCCTACACGGATATAATCTGGAGATTTCACACATTCCTACCCAGATATAATCTGGAGATTCTGGAACACCAGCACAGTTTCTCCACTGGGTTGCCCAGAGGAACAGCAGCTGCCTCTTCTTCCCCTGGATCTTCAGAGGCAGAGACTGCACCTTTCTCCAGGATCCCTGCTCCAGCAGAACCAGCCCTGACACTGCAGGAGGGCTGAGCCACAATTCCAATGGGACTGCTGCCAGCACCCTGACCCACAGGGTGTCAGGCTGGGTTCTGACTCTGTCAGGGTTGGTTTAGTTCACTGCATTATTTATTTTATCCTTTTGTTTTCTTCCCTAATAAAGAACTGTCATTCCTGCTCCAGTATTTTTGCCTGAGAGCCCCTTAATTTTCAATTTACAGCAATTCGGAGGGGTGGGGAGGGTTTACATTTTCCATTTCAGGGGAGGCTCCTGCCTTCCTCAGCAGACTCCTGGCTTTCCAAACCAAGGCAATTATTAATTATTTCTGCCCTGCTTTATTCCCTTAGGAAAGGGAATCCTTGGGCTGAGGTGGGGCTGCTCCAGCCCAGGTGATTCACTCCTCACCCTCCCTGCCCAGGTTTGGCACCCACAGACAGGGACAGGCAAACATCTCCCGTTCACAACCCCAACATTCCATTTCCAACCTTCTGAGGGGCTCTTTGTGAATTCCCTGAAGCCCTTTTGGAAGAAAGGGTGGCACAGAGCTCTCAGGAGCAGCCAGGGCCTTTCACAGCTATCAGTGTCCATTCATTGCTGCTGAATGGGAAATGCACCATGGAGAATAGCTCTGGCAGGCTCCTGGCATGGAATGGAGCACTCACCTGACCTCTCCTGACCCCTCCTCCCCTCCCAAATCTCCTTGACCCCATTCACAGCTCGGGGAGGGGATGGATCCGGGCTCTGGGAATTAACCCCGCGCTTCCTTTGAGCCCCGGGGCTCCATTCTTGGGGAAAGAGCAGCAGCAGCCTGGAAATCCCCTCCAGAGCAGGGTTTGGGATTCCCTCCTCATCCCCCAGGGCAGGGCCCAGCTTCCCTAGGATCCCTCAGGCCATGGGGGTCATCTGTGACCCTTTGGGGCCACTCCTGAGGCAGCTCCAGCTTCCCCAGGGACACCCTGGATTTGGGGCATGGTTCTCTCTGCATTCCACCCTCCTGCAAGGGGATCCTGCTGCTTCCAGGGCTAAAATCCTGAATCCTTTAGGGCACAGGGGATCCCTGGCACAGACACAGCTGAGGGCATCTCTCCATTTGGGAGTGCACAGCCCATGGGCAACGCTGGCACGGTGGAGGGAGCTCTGTCCTGCCCTTCACCCTCAGACCTCACACTCCAGGGATGTCCCAGCACCATCCCAGAGCCTCTGTCCCACAGCCTGCACCCTCCTGTGGCACCGGAGCTGCTCCTGACAGGAGCCTTCCTCCCAGCAGAGAGTGACCAGCTACAGCCAAGCCTCCTCCTCCTCGTCCTCCTCCTTCTCCCATTCCAAACAGAGCCCCCTGTGCCTGAGGGGGTCACTGGCTCAGCAGAGGCCAGGCTGGCACTGCTGGAGCTCTCTGGGCACAGACACGAGCCCAGGGCCGGGCTGTGCCAGGGCCAGCAGCTCCTTGCTCCTCGGGCTGCCCGGGGCATCCATGCCAGGGGCAGGGGCAGGAGATGGGCACAGCTGGAGATGGGGAAAATGGAGATGGGCACAGCTGGAGATGGGGAAAATGGAGATGGGCACAGCTGGAGATGGGCACAGCTGGAGATGGGCACAGCTGGAGATGGGAACAATGGAGGTGGGCACAGGTGGAGTGGGCACAACTGGAGATGGGAACAACTGGGAACAGCTGGAGCTGGGAACAACTGGAGATGGGCACAACTGGAGATGGGCACAACTGGAGATGGGCACAACTGGAGATGGGCACCCCAAGTCCTGCAGCCAGCAGGGGCCAGAGCTGCTGGGATGACCCTCAGCCTCACCTGACCCTCATCCTCACCCTCACCTCCTCAGGAGCTGCCCAGAGCTGAGTTCAGGTCAGGGTGCGGGGGTGAAAAGCCCCAGCACAGCCCAGCTCAGCTGCACAGGGATCCCCAGCCTGGGCTGGGATCTGTGCTGGTGCCCAGCAGGGTCTGGCAGCGTTGTACCCACTCAGGACTGGCATCTCCTCACCAAACTTCATCAAAAAAAAACCTTCCAAACTCCTCAACACCCCCAAAATCAGCAGCATTTCAGCCCTGAGAGGCTCAGCCCTCGTGGTCACGCTCCCCTGAGCTGTGTCAGGGCTGCTGCAGCATTTCCAGCCCTCAGACAAGCTTGGCTGGCTGCACAGCAGAGCCCCAGCTTTGTTTTGCTGCTGCACGACCCAAGCTCTTGCTTTTATTCATGAGGGGAGCCCCCGTTCCGGAGCAGGAGGGGAAATGAGATGATCTCTGCTTCTGCTTTTCACTCATTTCTGCTGCTCAAAGACTGTGCCCATCACCCCTGGCACTTGATCCAAAACAACCTCTCCCCCCAGGGCCTTTCTTCTCTGCTTATTTTTTTTTTTTTTTTTCAAGAAGAAGAATCAAAATGCAAATTAAACTGGAAAGGGGGGAAAAAAATCAGCCCCCTCCAGGTGCCCCCTTCTCCTCAGAGTGGGGACGGGCACAGATTATATCCAGCACCACATGACCAGGGCCTGTATTTATGTGTCAGAGTGTAAAACCCACCCTGCTGAGCTGCCTTTTCTCTGCCTGGGGCTGGGGGGCTTCTGCTCTGCGTCTCCTCCAGCAGCCCCACAAAGGGGATTAAGGAGAGCCCCTCAGCCCTGCAGAGTAATCCATCAAATTATCCCTTGTTGGCGTTGCTGTCCTCTTCAGGGGAAAGGAAAAAAAAAAAAAAAAAAAAAAAAAAAGAAAAAAGCCCTCCAAAAAAAGCTTTTAAAAGCACTGAAATTACACTTGAGCCTGAAACACTCCACCCAGCTGCTGGAGCCCCCAGCACAATGGGCTGGTTGTGAAGGGGAGCAAGGAGAAAGAGATGGACACTTGAAAAGGGCAGCGGCCTCCCCAGGGCTGCAACCCCAACAGGTGCCTCAGACCCCCCTTCCCCAGAGCCTGCAGCTAAACATTCAATTTTTCATCTAAATATTCTAAACTGGGCTGCTCTTAGATATCCTTGTCCCCCCACCCCACCCATCTGCACCCTGAGGCTGGCTGGGCACCCCAGTCACCACTGAGAGGGAATTTGGGGCTCCAGACCTCCCATTCCCCAGAGCCTGCAGCTAAACATTCAATTTTTGATCTAAATATTCTAAACTGGGAGCTGCTCTGAGATCTCCTTGTCCCTCCACTCATCTGCAGCAGATCCAGCCCTGCAATAATGGCTGGGCACCCACTGAGAGGGAATTTGGGGTTTCAGATCCCTCCTTCCCCAGAGCCTGCAGCTAAATATTCAACTTTTCATCTCAATATTTTAAACTCACAGAACCTGCAGCTAAATATTCAATTTTTGATCTAAATATTTTAAACTGGGAGCTGCTCTGAGATTTCCTTGTCCTCCCACCCATCTGCACCCTAAGGCTGGCTGGACACCCCAGTCACCACTGAGAGGGAATTTGGGGCTCCAGACCCCCCATTCCCCAGAGCCTGCAGCTAAATATTCAATTTTTCATCTAAATATTCTAAACTGGGAGCTGCTCTGAGATCTCCTTGTCCCTCCACTCATCTGCAGCAGATCCAGCCCTGCAAGGCTGGCAGGGCACCCCAGTTACCACTGGGAGGGAATTTGGGGTGCTGGGATGGGTTTGGTGAACCCTGATGGCCCCAGGGATGCAGCCTCAGCAGAGGTGAGGAGCCCCCAGCAAACTGGGGCTGGGATCACAAACTGGGATCAGAAACTGGGATCAGAAACAGGAATCACCCCAACTGGGGCTGGGATCATAAACTGGGATTACAAACTAGGATCACCCCAGCTGGGGCTGGGATCACAAACTGGGATCACAAACTGGGATCACCCCAACTGGGGCTGGGATCACAAACTGGGATCACCCCAACTGGGGCTGGGATCACAAACTGGGGCTGGGATCACAGACAAGGATCACAAACTGGGATCACCAAGTGCCTACCCCAACAAACTGGAACTGGGATCACAAACTGGGATCACCTCAACAAACTGGAGCTGGGACCACAAACAGGGATCACAAACTGAGATCAAAAACTGAGATCACAAACAGGGATAACCCCAACAAACTGGAACTGGGATCACAAACAGGGATAACCCCAACAAACTGGAACTGGAATCACAAACAGGGATAACCCCAACAAACTGGAACTGGAATCACAAACAGGGATAACCCCAACAAACTGGAGCTGGGATCACAAACTGGGGTCACCAAGTGCTTACCTCAACAAACAGGAGCTGGAATCACAAACAGGGATCACCCCAACAAATTGGAACTGGGATCATAAACAGGGGTCACCAAGTGCCTACCCCAACAAACTGGGGTTGGGATCACAAACAGGAATCACAAACTGGGGGCACCAAGTGCCTACCCCAACGAACTGGATCACAAACTGGGGTCACCAAGTGCCTACCCCAACAAACTGGATCACAAACAGGGGTCACCAAGTGCTTCTTACCCCAACAAGCTGGAGCTGGGCCAAGAGCAGAGCAGAGCTGGTGGCACCCAGAGCACCCACGTGGCGCCGGGGGCCAGCTCAGCACTGAGCACCCCCACGCAAAACCCCCGAGCTCAAAAACCACCGGTGCTGAGTGAGACAGAAGCATTTCCCCATCTGCACAGGGAGCAGCCCTCAGAGCTCTGCTCTTGTGAGCCCTCCCGTCTGCTCACACGGCTGGGAAAATGGGAAGTGAAACTGGAACTGCTGGTTTGCAGCTGGAGCAGAAATGCTGCGTGAGGGGACAGCTGACCCCTCTGCAGGCAGCTCTGCCTCATCACTCCTGGCTTTTTCTGGAAAATGACAGTCACAGGGCCAGCCAGAGTGGCTTTGGGGTGGGAAGGACAAATCTGGTGTCCGAGCAAAGCCAAGGCTGCACACGAGGCAGCAAATCCAACCCTGGGCTGTGGAGCAGCTCAGGAGAAAATGGGGGAGTTCCAGGAGGGATGAGGGGTGGCCCTGACCCCAAACTGTGCCCAACAGGGGTCAGATAAATTTCACCCCAGCAGGAGCCACCAGCACCCAAAACTGAGCTCCAGCCATCCGATCCTGCTTTGGCCAGGAGCTTTTTCCTCAGGTAAAAAAGGGAACAACCCAAACTCCACATCCTCCAGGCAGACATATCCAGGAGCCACCAGCATCCAAAATTGAACTCCAACATCCCTGCTTTGAGAAGGAGCCTGTTCCTCAGGATAAAGAACAACCCAAACTCCACATCCTTCAGGCACCCATATCCAGGAGCCACCAGCATCCAAAATTGAACTCCAACATCCCTGCTTTGAGAAGGAGCCTGTTCCTCAGGACAAAGAACAACCCAAACTCCAGACATCCTTCAGGCACACATTTCCAGGAGACACCAGCACCAAAAACTGAACTCCAACATCCCTGCACCTGAACTTTCTCCATCTCACCCCTGCTTTTGCCAGGAGCTTTTTCCTCAAGAAAAAAAAAAGAAAGGGAACAACCCAAACTCTACATTCTCCAGGCACTCATTTCCAGGAGCAAACAGCACCTAAAATTGAACTCCAACCATCCCTGTTTTTACCAGGAGCTTTTTCTTCAGGAGAAAAAAGGGAACTGCCCAAACTCCAGACATCCTTCAGGCACACATTTCCAGGAGCCACCAGCTTCCAAAATTGAACTCCAACATCCCTGCTTTGAAAAGGAGCCTGTTCCTCAGGATAAAGAACAACCCAAACTCCAGACATCCTCCAGGCACCATTTCCAGGAGATATCAGCACCAAAAACTGAACTCCAACATCCCTGCACCTGAGCTCTCTCCATCCCACCCCTGCTTTTGCCAGGAGCTTTTCCCTCAAGAAAAAAAAAAAGGGAACAACCCAAACTCTACATTCTCCAGGCACGCATTTCCAGGAGCAAACAGCACCTAAAATTGAACTCCAACCATCCCTGTTTTTACCAGGAGCTTTTTCCTCAGGAGGAAAAAGGGAACAACCCAAACTCCACACATCCTTCAGGCACCATTTCCAGGAGCCACCAGCAACCAAAACTGAGCTCCAGCCATCCCTGCACCTGAACTCTCCCCATGCCATCCCTGCTTTTGCCAGGATCTTTTCCTCAGGAGAAAAAAAGGGAACAACCCAAACTCCACACATCTTCCAGAACCCCTCTGGCTGCAAATTTTGGGAGCCTGACCTCGTGCTCCTGCTCAAAGGAGGCACTGAGCACACGCAGGGCCCCCAGGCTGCCCAGGCCGTCTCCCCAAGGCAATTCTGTGCCCCCACAGTCCCAGTTATTCGTGTCAGCCCTCTGACCTCCCCTGGCAGGTTGTGGGGGTTTCTCCCTCTCTGTTTTCTGGCTGTGAAATGAGGTCATGGCTTTGAAGCAGACAAAGGAGCCTTTGCAGGGTGAGGAACAGCCCCAGGACGGCTGGGAGGGCTGAGCCCCAGCACTCACAGGCCCCTGGCATGGGAAGGGGCAAAAGGAAAGAAGCAAAACTCCCTAAATACTTTAAATTGGGAATTTCTGTGAGATTTCCTTGTCCCCACACCCATTTTCACCCTCCCAGTCGCCCCTCCGCCCATGGAGTTTTTATTCCAATGTTCCAAGGGATTTTCTGTCACATCAGAGGGGAAGGTGTGCAGGCAAGAATGGGAATTTTCCGGGGTGTTTTAAGGGCAAAATCCACATTTCAAAACTAAAAACAAAGCAGCTTCAGGACAGCTGGGAGAGCTGAGCCCCGGCACTCACAGCCCAGGACTCTGAACGCCCCTGGGATGGGAATGGGCAAAAGGAAAGAAGCAAAACTCTCCAAATATTTTAAATTGGGATTTTCTGTGAGATTTCCTTGTCCCCCCCCCCACTCATTTTCACCCTCCCATTCGCCCCTCCGCCCATGGAGTTTTTATTCCAATGTTCCAAGGGATTTTCTGTCACATCAGAGGGGAAGGTGTGCAGGCAAGAATGGGAATTTTTCCGGGGTGTTTTAAGGGCAAAATCCACATTTCAAAACTAAAAACAAAGCAGTTTCAGGACAGCTGGGAGAGCTGAGCCCCAGCACTCACAGCCCAGGACTCTGAACGCCCCTGGGATGGGAATGGGCAAAAGGAAAGAAGCAAAATTCTCTAAATATTTTAAATTGGGATTTTCTGTGAGATTTCCTTGTCCCCCCCCACTCATTTTCACCCTCCCATTCACCCCTCCGATCATGGAGGTTTTATGCCAGAATTCCAAGGGATTTTCTGTCGCACCACAGGGGAAGGTGTGCAGAAAATAATGGGAATTTTCTGGGGTGTTTGAAGGGCAAAATCCACATCTCAAAGCTGTAAAAAAACCCCCAATTTCACGTGCCTGGTTCTGCCTGCAGCACATCATCAGCCCCTGGGGGTTAATGAGGGCCTCAGATCATGGGAGACTTTTCCTTATCGTGACAGAGCAGCCACCAGGCCTGGGCCTGAAAACGGCAGATTCCACCGTTTTATTTTGTTGCCTGATAATTGCAAAGATAAGGAGCAATCAGATTTTTATTTCCTGAGGCAGATAAGTTTCACTGGAAGGCCCTGATGGAGAACTTAAGAAGCTTTTTGGCTTTTCCCCCCTTCTCACTATCAGTTTAATGAGCTACGGACTCACAGCGTGCAGGGGTTTAACATTCACCAAAGCAAACAGAGCAGTGAGGGATATCTGGAAGGGAAAATTTCCAATTTAAATAAAACAAAACAAAACAAAGCTCAAATCTGCCATTTCTCCAGGAGGTGGATGGAGTGAGGCATTTTTACCACCCCCTCACTCCCCACCCAAACAGGAACCTCACTTCTATTTTAAGCCCTGGAAAGAACATCAGCCCTAAATTAATCATTAGCTTTTTTTTTTACTAATTAGGCATGGGGTTCAAGTTCAAAGCTGCCTGGATTTTGCAGAGGGGTTCTGTGGCACAGGGCACGAGGGGGACAGGAGCTCTGAGAGCTGAAATTCCTCCGTGTTTGCTGTTAAAAACAGGAATGGCAGCTTGTGCAGCGAGCACTGAGCAGGAACAGGATTTTCCCTCCATGCCAGGAGCAGGATTTTCCCTCCATGCCAGGAACAGGATTTTTCCCTCCATGCCAGGAACAGGATTTTCCCCTCCATGCCAGGAACAGGATTCTCCCCTCCATGCCAGGAGCAGGATTTTCCCCTCCATGCCAGGCTGCCTCTTGCCATTGTTTGCTGGGGTAAAGTTCAGGGAGGCACAAATGAGGCCCAGAGATCTCTGATATTCCTGCAGAGCGCCCTGGGCACGCAGCCAGGGCACCTGGGCTGGCACCCAGCACCTGCCTGGGCCGCGCCGGCTGTGCCACCACAGGGACAGCCCAAAGGCCCAGCTCTGGAAATGGGTCTGGGGACACTCCTCTGTGGGAAACGGGTTTGGGGACAGTCCTCTGTGGGAAATGGGTTTGGGGACACTCCTCTGTGAGAAATGGGTTTGGGGACACTCCTCTGTGGGAAACGGGTTTGGGGACAGTCCTCTGTGGGAAATGGGTTTGGGGACACTCCTCTGTGAGAAATGGGTTTGGGGACACTCCTCTGTGGGAAACGGGTTTGGGGAGACTCCTCTGTGGGAAATGGGTTTGGGGACACTCCTCTGTGGGAAACAGGTTTGGGGACACTCCTCTGTGGGAAATGGGTCTGGGGACACTCCTCTGTGGGACATGGGTTTGGGGACAGTCCTTGGGGTGTGACACAAGGCCCACACAGGGCAGATCTGTGTGCAAAACGTCGGGGAATGGCATCTACAGCATGGCGTGGCTAAAGTCAGCAGGACAAGAAATGCTTATGGGGTTTTGTGGTTAGGGAATAGTTAATTTCTGATTGTGATGATGTGAATTATACCATACTATATATATAATATAATTAGGTATAATATAATTAGATTTATAGTATATTATATTAGATTTTCTATTTTATATTGTAGTACATTTTATTATCTATTATATTTTCTATATTATATTATATACTTTATTACATTAACTATATTATATTAAATTAATTATATTGTATGATATGATCTATTATATTTTCTATTTTATATTATAGTATATTTCACTATCTATTACTTTTCTAGATTATATTATATTTTATCTATTTTATTAAATATTATCTATTTTGTTATATTAATTATATTCATTCCGTTGTATTAACTATATTATATGAGATGTATATTATATGAGATGTATATTATATGAGATGTATATTATATGAGATGTATATTATATGAGATGTATATTATATGAGATGTATATTATATGAGATGTATATTATATGAGATGTATATTATATGAGATGTATATTATATGAGATGTATGTTATGTTATATTATTATTATTATATGTTATGTTATATTATTATATATATTATGTTATATCATTTATATTTATATATATATATATAAAATATATTATTATATATATATTATTGTCTCATCCTTCTCTCGAGACTGAAAATGGAATAAAACTTTTTAAAACACCTCTCAGCTACCCCATCTCTGGGTCAGGAAAGGGTTTAACCCAACACTCATCCCCTGCTCTCAGCCTGGGACAGACGGGAGGCTCTGGGGGCAGCACAGCCCAGCCTGCTTGGAGAATCACAGATAAAAGATGATCCCTGTGGGATCACCTTCCCAACAGCTCATCCTCAGCCTGTGGGGAGGCATCTCAGCACTGAGGCTGCAGGAATTTCCCCTGAAACAATCTCCATGGGCTAGGAAGACTGAATAGCTGGGAAGTGTCCGTCTGTCCTTCCTTCCCTCCCTGCAGCCATCCCCCGTGGCATTCCTGTGCTCCGCTTGGGATTTGCACACTGAGAGCATCCCCAGCTCTGTCCTGGACCTGGCTCAGCCAGTCCCCACCCAAATCCACCCCTCCATGCCCAGCTCAGTCAGTCCCATCAAAGCCACCCCTCCATGCCCAGCTCAGCCAGTCCCACCAAAGCCACCCTCCATGCCCAGCTCAGTCAGTCCCATCAAAGCCACCCCTCCATGCCCAGCTCAGTCACTCCCCATCCAAAGCCACCCTCCATGCCCAGCTCAGCCAGTCCCACCAAAGCCACCCTCCATGCCCAGCTCAGTCAGTCCCATCAAAGTCACCCCTCCATGCCCAGCTCAGTCCCATCAAAGCCACCCCTCCATGCCCAGCTCTGTCAATCCCACCCAAAGCCACCCTCCATGCCCAGCTCAGTCAGTCCCACCAAAGCCACCCCTTCAGGCCCAGCTCAGTCAGTCCCATCAAAGCCACCCTGCAGGCCCAGCTCAGTCAGTCCCACCAAAGCCACCCTGCAGGCCCAGCTCAGTCAGTCCCATCAAAGCCACCCTGCAGGCCCAGCTCAGTCAGTCCCACCCAAAGCCACCCTGCAGGCCCAGCTCAGTCAGTCCCATCCAAAGCCACCCCTCCATGCCCAGCTCAGTCAGTCCCATCCAAATCCACCCCTCCATGCCCAGCTCAGTCCCACCCAAAGCCACCCTCCATGCCCAGCTCAGTCAGTCCCATCAAAGCCACCCTGCAGGCCCAGCTCAGTCAGTCCCACCCAAAGCCACCCTCCAGGCCCATTAGCTGCTCACTCGTCCTTGGCCAGGACACAACAGCCTTTTGTTCCAGCTGCTCTTGCCACCCCTGGTGCATGGATCGTTTGTCACCAATGTTCCCAACAGGAATTGTTTGTGTCCAACACTGCAAAACGTACAGGAACCATTTGTCACCAACATTCCCAACAGGAATTGTTTGTCACCAACACTCCAAAATGTACAGGAATTGTTTGTCACCAACATTCCCAAATGTACAGGAATGGTTTGTCACTCACTAACATTCCCAAGAGGAATTGCTTGTCACCAACGTTCCCAAACATTCAGGAACCGTTTGTCACCAACACACGCAGGAATTGTTTGTCACCAGCATTCCCAAACGTACAGGAATTGTTTATCACCAAAATTCCCAACAGGAACAGTTTGTCACTAACATTCCCAAACACACAGGAATGGTTTGTCACCAACACTCCCAAACACACAGGAAAAATTTGTCACCAATATTCCCAGCATGAATGGTTTGTCATCCACATTACCAAAGGCACAGGAATCGTTTGTCACCCACATTCCCAACAGCAATAATTTGTCACTAATACTCCCAAACGCACGGGAATTGTTTGTCACCAACATTCTCAAAGGCACAGGAACCGTCTGTCACCAATACTCCCAACAGGAATCATTTGTCACCCACATTCCCAAAGGCACCTCTGGAGCCCAGCAGTGGCCACACAAAGCCCTCCCTGTGCCCTTTGCTGGTACCTGGCACCCCAGCCCGCTGTCCCTGTCCCCTCCCTGTCCCTCTGTGCTCCAGCTCGGGGTTTATGGGCCCTGCTGAGCCCCAGGGAAGCGCTCACCCCGTGACCACAACAATCCTGCATTGTCTGAGCACGGCTCCAAGGCAGAGCTCGGGAACTGGGCCAGAATCCAGAGTGAGGTAGGCAGAGATCACGGGGAGAGCTCCAACAGGACACCCTGTGCCAGCCCAGCCCCAAAAACCACCCTGGGTATCAACTGCCCACACTGAGGTGATCCCACAGCCCCGGGAGAGGGGAAGGAACAGGAAAACACCCTGGAACAGGGGCAGATCCAGCCAAACATTGCCCAGAAAAGGCACAAAATCACCATCAGGGATAAAATCACTCACCAGGTCCAGCTAAAGTGGAGGGGTTTGGTCAGACCCACCTCAAATGCCACCCAAGAGCCAGGTCTGCTCATTAATCCTCAATTAAGAGCAGGGAATTGGGATGCAAAGGCACAAAATCATCATCAGGGATAAAATTCACTCACCAGGTCTAGCTAAAGTTTGGGATTTGAAGTGGGTTTGGTCAGACCCACTCCCACTTCAAATCCCACCCAAGAGCCAGCTCTGCTCATTAATCCCAAATTAAGACCATGGAATTGGGATGCAAAGGCACAAAATCACCATCAGAGAGAAAATCACTCACAAGGTCCAGATAAAGTGGAGGGGTTAGGCCAGACCCACTTCAAATCCCACCCAAAAACCAGCTCTGCTCATTAATCCCAAATTAAGAATGTGGAATTGGGATGCAAAGACACAAAATCACCATCAGGGATAAAATCACTCACAAGGTCCAGATAAAGTGGAGGGGTTAGGCCAGACCCACTTCAAATACCACCCAAAAGCCAGCTCTGCTCATTAATCCTAAATTAAGATGGAATTTGGAGGGAAAGGCATAAAATCACTCACAAGGTCCAGCTAAAATGGAGGGGATTGGTCACAGGCACTTCAAATCCCACCTGAGAGCTCTGCTTATTAATCCTAAATCAACAACATGGAATTGGGATGCAAAGGCACAGAATCACCATCAGGGATAAAATCACTCACCAGGTCCAGTTAAATTGGAGGGGTTTGTTCACACCCACTTCAAATCCCACCTGAGAGCCAGTTCTGCTCATTAATCCTAAATTAAGAGCAGGGAACTGGGATGCAAAAGCACAAAATCACTCACAAGGTCCAGGTAAAGTGGAGAGGTTTGTTCACACCCACTTCAAAACCCACCCAAAAACCAGCTCTGCTCATTAATCCCAAATTAAGAACGTGGAATTGGGATGCAAAGGCACAGAATCACCATCAGGGGAAAAAAATTACTCACCAGGTCCAGTTAAAGAGGACGGGTTTCCTCACATCCACCTCAAATCCCACCCAAGAGCTCTGCCCATTAATCCCAAATTAAGAACATGGAATTGGGACGCAAAGGCACAAAAAACACTCACAAGGTCCAGATAAAGTGGAAGGGTTTGTTCACACCCACTTCAAAACCCACCCAAAAACCAGCTCTGCTCATTAATCCCAAATTAAGAATGTGGAATTGGGATGCAAAGGCACAAAATCACCATCAGGGATAAAATCACTCACAAGGTCCAGATAAAGTGGAAGGGTTTGTTCACACCCACTTGAAATCCCACCCAAAAGCCACCTCTGCTCATTAACCCTAATTAAGAGCAGGGAATTGGGATGCAAATCAGCACCAGGGCTGAGGTCTGAGCCCCACCTCAGCCCCTTCCAGCCGGATCCCAGCAGGATTCACTCCTGGTGTTTGGGAAGCAGAGAGTGACCCAGGGATTTTCCTGCCTGCCCCATTTCCCCCGAATCTCAAGGCACAAATCTGAGGCAGGATTTGGGTGCTGCCCTCAGCTCTGTGCACGTTTTTCCTGGGGCTGGCCCCAGCCTGCCCTGTGAGAGCATGAATGTCTCACTGCACTCATTATATTTCTGTTTTTCCTCAAGTCCCAGCTCCTGCAGACGAACCACCACGGAGAACTTCAGCTCCCAACAAAACAAAGGTGGGAAAAAAAAAACCCAAAAAAAACCCCAAACAGCTCCTTTGATTGAAGGGAATAAAATTTTCACACCTCACAAACCAACCCCAGCACCCAGCATTGTTTTATTTTTAAATAAACCTCAAACTTTGCCAGAGGGCATCCTTAAACCTCCTGAGTGTTCCAGCTCTGGCCAGGATGGGAATTCATCTGCAAGCCACCAAAATCTGGCTCTGAAATCCCCAAAATTCACAGATCAACAAGCCACCAAAAACTGGCTCTGAAATGCCCAAAATTCATCTGCAAGCCACCAAATACTGGTTCTGAAATGCCCAGAATTTATTTGCAAGGTACCAAAAACTGACTCTGAAATCCTCAGAATTCACGCAAAGCCACCAAAATCAGGCTCTGAAATCCCCAGAATTCACCTGAAGCCACCAAAATTTGGCTCTGTTTTCTCAACAAGCAACCCCACAGCTCACAGGGTTGGGCACATCAGCGACTTCTGCAGCTCCACGAGGCTGCATCAGCCCCAAACAACAGCGGGACAAGGAACAGGACAGGCTTCACACCACCAGTCTGAGATAACCACACTCTGGGGCACAGAGCTGCTCAATAACCCTGTATTTTTATTATTATTTTTATTATTTCTCCCTTTCTTTTCTTCTTGACCGCCTCGCAGCGACGGCTTTAAATCTTCCCCCTGCTCCCTAAAACCCAAGACTCCTCCCTGAGGGCCCCCCACCCTCTTCCTCAGCCGAGCTGGGGGTCCCTGCCCTCACGGGGACAGCCTGGACGTGTGACATGGGACAACCAGAAACCCAGAAATCGGCACAGGGAGGAGCTGAGAGCTGCTCACCAGCTCCTTGTGACCCCCTGGACGTGTGACATGGGACCACCACAAACCCAGATATCAGCACAGAGAGGAGCTGAGAGCTGCTCACCAGCCCCTCGTGACCCCCTGGCTGCACACTCAGCCTGAATCACTAACGGGGCTGGGGGGTCACAGGACGAGCCGGGGCGGCTGCTTGGGATGGGTTTCAGCAGTTTCGGGGCCGGTTTTTGGCAGTTTGGGGTGTTTTTAGCAATTTGTGCTGAGTTTTGAGCTGTTTAGGCTGGGCTTTAGCTGCTTGGGATGGGTTTTTAGGTGCTTGGGATGGGTTTTTAGGTGGTTGGGATGGGTTTTTAGGTGCTTGGGATGGGTTTTTAGGTGCTTGGGATTGGGTTTTTACCGTATAGGCTGGGTTTTAGCAGTTTGGGATGGGTTTTCAGCTGCTTGGGATGGGTTTTTAGCAATTTGGGATGGGTTTTTAGCTGCTTGGGATGGGTTTTTAGCCGCTTGGGATCAGTTTTTAACTGCTTGGGATGGGTTTTTAACCGTTTAGGCTGGGTTTTAGCAGTTTGGGATGGGCTTTAGCTGCTTGGGCTGGGTTTTTAGCAGTTTGGGGTGAGTTTTTAACTGCTTGGGATTGGGATTTTAGGAGTTTGGGATGGGTTTTAGCAGTTTGGGGTGAGTTTTTAGCTGTTTGGGGTGAGCTTTTAGCTGCTAGGGATGGGTTTTAGCAGCTTAGGGTGAGTTTTTAGCTGTTTAGGCTGGGTTTGAGCAGTTTAGGATGAGTTCTAGCTACTTGGGATGGGTTTTTAGCTCTTTGGGATGGGTTTTAGCAGTTTGGGGTGAGTTTTTAGCAGTCTGGGATGGGATTTCTAGCTCTTTGGGATGGGATTTAGCAGTTTGGGGTGGGTTTTAGCTGCTTGGTATGGGTTTTTAGCCCTTTGGGATGGGTTTTAGCAGTTTGGGGTGGGTTTTTAGCCACCAGGAGCTGTGCTAAGCCGGCTGCCCACCCCAGGAGCCACAGGGCACCATCACCTGATGCAATTATTTCCAAACAGAGCCAACCCAGCCCATTTTGGGTTCTGTGCCCATAAATCCCTCCCCTGCTCCTGACAAAGTCTCACACCTGCAATTCTGCTGGCCCCAAGAACCACCTCCCACCCCTCTGCTCCTTTCCCTCTCCTGGCTCCCTCAGAGCCCCAAACCCACCCAAAACCTCCCCAAATTTCACCCAACCGAGCCAAGCTCTGCTTTGATGACGACGATGAGGAGACAGAAAACTCATTAAGAGCACCTAAATCAGCCCCTCCTGGGGGGGATAAACACAAACCCAGGGCTCTGATTTCAAGGATTCCCACACTCTGTGTCAAAAAACACTGCAAAAATCTGAAGGGAGTAAACCACAGGAGGAAATCAGGCCCTGAGCACATCATTAAGGTGATTTTTTTTTAAATTATTTTTTGGAGTTTGAACTCCCAACGCCATCAAGAGAGGCACAAGGGCCCAGCCATCACCCTGAGCTCCGTTCTGAGGCTTTGGCTGAAGGGAAAAGAGATGAAACCCGGGGAGGAAAAGCCAAAATCCCCCCTCCTCCCCTCCCCAGCGCTGCCACTTGAGTGCTCCAGCGAAATAAACAGTTTGGGGAAAAGGTTACCAAGAGTTTATGCTAAACATCATTTCCTAGGGACTCTGGCAAAGGCAAAGCAGAGCCAGGGCTGGGATTTTTAAACTCGGGGATCAGCCCAGTGGTTCCAGCCTCTCCCAGCACAGATATAACCAAAAATGTGATGAAAAAAAATGGGATTTTGGTCGTTTTTGGTGCTGGTGGGGTTTGTGTGGAGCATCCACAAGTGGTGGTGCTGGTTCTGCACCTTCCTGGTGCTCACTGGGACCTGGAGAAGAGGACACAGCAAGCACAGAAATCACCGCAATTTACAGGGGAATAATCCCACAGCATGGAGGATTCCCTCCCTAAATCCCAAAATACGGGGATTTATATCCCCTGCAAGCTCTCATTTAATTTGCTGTTAATTATAGAGATTCTTGTTATCCATACCAAATTTCTAATCCTTTTTTCTTTTCACTCCCAAATCCTATCAGCCAAGTGTTCTGTGGCAATAAAATCCAGAGTTTTGGTTTTCTGTGGCAACAAAATCCAGAGTTTTGCTTTTCTATGGCAATAAAAATCCAGATTTTTGCTTTTCTGTGGCAATAAAAATCCAGAGTTTTGCCTTTCTGTGGCAATAAAATCCAAAGTTTTACTTTTCTGTGGCAAAAAAAATCCAGATTTTTGCTTTTCTGTGGCAAAAAAAATGCAGAGTTTTACCTTTCTGTGGCAATAAAATCCAAATTTTTACTTTTCTGTGGCAACAAAATCCCGGGGTTTAGGCACAGCCTGGAATGCCAGGGTTGGTAAATCTGGCTCCAGTGCCACTCCCCACCAGGGGAAGCAGCTCTGGATGATGCCAGAAAGGTTCAGACACCATCAAATATTTAAAAACAGAAAAAAAAAAAAAAAAAAAAAAAAAAAAAAAAAAAAAAAAAGAAAGAAAGAAAATTGCAGGTGGGGCAAATAATAGGAAAGGTTTCAAGGCTGGTACATGTTTTTCAGGAGTGTCTGCATGACTTCAGTGCCCAGGTCATTTGGGTACTTTTGAAGTTCTTACTCATGTTCTATTTCTATAAATTTGGAGATATTCACAGAGGCTGCTCTCCTGAATCACACCTAGAACCAGAACAGGGCAAAAATGGGATTTTTGAGCCTGGCCAATTTCTCTGTGCTGCTCGTGAGTTTAAACAGCTCCAGGTGAGCACCAGGAAATCTCTTCCCCTTCCAATTTTATATTTATTTGTAACATAAAAATGGAAATGGAGCATCTTGCCAGGTCTGGCCATCAACAGCATGAAATTTATAAATTTGTTTTAGTATTTCTCCCTTCCTCCTAAAGCTGTCACCCGTGGGAAGACAAATGAGACGAGGAGTTTGTGTTTATCATAAACAACTCCAGCGTTTTACCACCAAAACCTTGAGCCCTGCCAAAGCCAGGAATCCCTGGAATTATCCCCGTTGTGGCATTTAGGGACAGCAGAGCCAAAGAGAACCGGGGGGAATGAAAATGAATTTTCAATACAGGGGGGGGGCAATGAAAATGAGTTTTTTATTAGGGGGGACAATGAAAATGAGTTTTCATTATGGGGGGGAAGCAATGAAAATGAGTTTTCATTACAGGGGGTAATAAAAATGAGATTTTCATTACGGGGGGAGCAGTGAAAATTAGTTTTCATTAGAGCGGGGGATAATGAAAATGAGTTTTTCATTACGGGGGGGTAATAAAAATGAATATGTCATCACAGAGGGTAATAAAAATGAGTTTTTCATTGTGGGTGGGGCAATGAAATTGAGTTTTTCGTTACGGGGGGGTAACAAAAATGAGTTCTGCATTACGGGGGGGTGATGAAAATGAGTTTTGCATTACAGGGGTAATAAAAATGAGTTTTTCATTACAGGGGGTAATAAAAACTCCCTTTGCTCAGATTCCAAGGATTCACTGACCTGTCCCCGCAACTCTTCAGGATTGCCGTCAGTCCGTCCCGCTGCCCGAACTCCGCCCGCTCAGGATCCTTCAAACCTTGCGGTGTCCCTGCAGGAATGAGGAGTTCGGGAAGAGCTCGGGGAGGGCAGGACACGCTCCCCAGTCCCTCCTGCTCCGCTTTTTTGTTGTTTTCCCGCAGCAGCTCCAGCGCAGCAGCATCAGCCCCGGAGCGCCTCCTCCTCCTCCTCTTCCTCCCGCGGGCAGCGCCGCCGTCCCGGCCGGAGCCGGCGGGCAGCGCTCGGTGCTGCGGGAGCGGAGGGAGCGCCGAGAGCCCCGCGATGTGCGCGGAGCCCCCGGGGGAGGCAGCGGGAGCCGCATCCCGGTACCGGCATCGCGGGGCAGCCGCAGCCGCACCCCCGCCCGCGCATCCCCCCGGCCCGGCCCGGCTCGGTTCGGCCCAGCCCCGTGCCCGGCCCAGCCCCGTGCCATGCCCACCTCCAGCGCCCGGCCCAGCCCCGTGCCCGGCCGTACCTGGGCGCAGCCGGGGCTCAGCGCGCTGCCCGCGCCTCCGCCGCCGTTTAAAGCGCAGGTTGGGCGGGCACGGAGCATGCGCTGCCGCGGGCGGAGCCCCCCCCAGCAGCCGCGACCGCAACGGCGCCGCCGCCCCGGGGCCGCCGCCGAGCTCCGCCGGATCCGCGGCCCGCAGCACCGCGGGAGAACGGCCCCGAGGGGACAACGGCCCCGTCCCCGCAGCCCCGGTGCCCGCAGTTCTGATCCCGCCGCCCCAGTCCCGCAGCCCCGGTGGGAGAACAGCCCCATCCCCTCAGCCCCGATCCCGCACCCCCCTCAGGGACAACGGCCTCGATCCCCGCAGTCCCGGTGCCCGCAGTTCTGATCCCGCCGCCCCAGTCCCGCAGCCCCGGTGGGAGAACAGCCCCATCCCCTCAGCCCCGATCCCGCACCCCCCTCAGGAACAACGGCCTCGATCCCCGCAGTCCCGGTGCCCGCAGTTCTGATCCCGCCGCCCCAGTCCCGCAGCCCCGGTGGGAGAACAGCCCCATCCCCTCAGCCCCGATCCCGCACCCCCCTCAGGGACAACGGCCTCGATCCCCGCAGTTCCGATCCCGCAGTCCCATCCTCGCAGCCCCGGTCCCTGCAGTTCCGATCCTGCAGCCCCGATCCCGCAGCCCCCTCAGGGACAACGGCCCCTGTCCTGCAGTCCCCGCTGGAAGAACAGTCCCGGTCCCGCAGCTCCGAGGGGACAGCAGTCCCGCAGTCCCGGTCCCGCATCCTTACGGGGACAAGAGCCCAATCCCCGAAGTCCTGGTCCCGCAGCCCCGCGGGTACAACGGCCCCGGTCCCGCACCCCTCGCCCAGATACAGCCCCGTTCCTGCAGTCCCGTTCCCGCAGCCCCATAAAGACAAGAGCCAAATCCCCGCAGTGCTGATCCCGCACCCTTCTCTGGGAGAACAGCCCCGATCCCTCAGTCCCGATCTCCGCAGCCCCGCGGGGGCCACAGCCCCGTTCCCATATCCCCGCAGGGACAAGACCCCAATCCCCATAGTCCTGTTCCCACACCCTTCACCGGGATAACAGCCCCGTTCCCGCAATGCCGATCACGCATCCCTGAGGCCAAACCCTTCCGGTAGAGCAGTCCCGTTCCCGCATCCCCATCCCCGTAGATCCATCCCCTCAGCCCCATTCCCCGCAGGCTCCTCCGGCAGAGCAGTCCCGTTCCCGTATCCCCATCCCTGTAGATCCATCCCCTCAGCCCCAAACTCCCACAGCCCCCTCTGGAAGAACAGCCCTATTCCCTCAGCCCCGTTTTCCCTCAGCCCCATTTTCCCTCAGCCCCATTCCCTCAGCCCCGTTCCCGCATCCTCATCCCCCACAGATCTGTTCCTGCAGCCCCAAACTCTCACAGCCCCCTCTGGCAGAGCAGCCCCATTCCCTCAGCCCCATTTTCCCTCAGCCCCATTCCCTCAGCCTCGTTCCCTCAGCCTCGTTCCCTCAGGCCCATTCCCGCATCCTAATCCCCCACAGATCCGTCCCTGCAGCCCCAAATTCCCGCAGATCCCTCTGGGATAACAGCCCCGTTCCCTCAGCCCCATTTTCCCTCAGCCCCATTTTCCCTCAGCCCCGTTCCCTCAGCCCCATTCCCCCGGCCCCATTCTCTCTGCCCCATTCCCTGAGGCCCATTCCCTCAGCCCCATTTTCCCACGGCCCTATTCCCTCATCCCCATTTTCCCTCATCCCCATTTTCCCTCAGCCCCATTTTCCCTCAGCCCCATTTTCCCACGGCCCTATTCCCTCAGCCCCATTCTCTCTGCCCCATTTTCCCTCATCCCCATTTTCCCTCAGCCCCATTTTCCCTCAGCCCCATTTTCCCTCTTCCCCATTTTCCCTCTTCCCCATTTTCCCTCACCCCCATTCCCTCATCCCCATTTTCCCTCATCCCCATTTTCCCTCTTCCCCATTTTCCCTCACCCCCATTCCTCAGCCCCATTTTCCCTCAGCCCCGTTCCCTCATCCCCATTTTCCCTCTTCCCCATTTTCCCTCAGCCCCATTTTCCCTCAGCCCCATTTTCCCTCAGCCCCATTTTCCCTCAGCCCCATTCCCGAGCCCTCCCCGCTGCCACCAGCCCCATCCCACAGCACCGTCCGCCCCAAATACCCAACCTTTCTTTAAAAAAAAACTCTTTTCCTCTTTCCCCCTTCCCATCCTCCGCAGCAGGAGCAGTTTCTGGGTTTGTTTGGGTTTTCCGAGTTCCCTGCAATGGCCTGGAGAGGATGCAAACAGGGCCCCTGCTATGGGAAGTTTGTGACCTGGCCCTGGACATTATTCATGGTGGATGAGTGCCTAAACCCACATGGCGTGCGAGGGAGAGGGACACGAAATATATACATTTATACAGAGGGTTAAGCATTGTATCAGCACCTAACTCAAAAAACAGGGGCTAAACAGAGCCCTAAAATGAGGAAAAATCAATGTTCTATTCATCCACACAGCCTTGTGAGAGATGAGAACAGAGCAGCCTCCCCTGAACATCTGCAGCAACAAAAATCTTATTTTGTGAGGAAAACGAGAGGAAAAATGAGACAAGAATGCAGTTGAGGAAACCAGCTGCTCCTCAAATGAATGTTTGCAAATGCTGGGGCGAGTTCTTCAGCTGAGGACTTCAAAAAGTCATCAAAACCCCGGTGCTATTTAAAGCCTTGGCCCTTTGCTTTGGGATGAATTCACTCAGCTCCACTCAGCATTGCAAAGATTCGTTATTTTTAATCTTCACAGGGTCCCTCCTTTGGAGCAACTTTGCAGCTCTCAAGGTCAAAAATCCCATTTCCACGTCACTTTTCAGCTTGGGTCAGCAGGATGGTGGTTTTATTTTTTTTTTTGGTTTTTTTTTTCCACTGGAAACAGCTGTTCCCTCCCCGAGTTTGCTGGAAGGACAGAGAAAAGCAGAGGAGCACCTGCATTTGTTGTCACTTGAGCTGATGAGAACTCTCTCACTGGGGTGGCTGATGAGGAGAAACCACACTGCTGTTTCCTGGAGGGGAAAAAAGGCACTTTTGGCAGCCCAGATGCTGATAGGAACTGGATAATAAACACCCCAAACCCAACAAAAAAACGCTGGAGAGCTGGGCTGTGACTTCAGCTGGGAAAGGGCCAGAATCCAAATTTGGGTGGGCAGAGCTGCCCCTGTTTTTTAGTCAGAGGAGTCCACAAGCAATTAAATAGCTATTAGTGCTCAGGGGTTTTTTTTTGTTTTTGTTTGTTTGTTTTTGGTGGTTTTATTTCTAATTTTTTTCTATTTTTTCTCTTTAGCACTGGAGCAAACGAGTCTCCCAAACGTTGTGCCCACACAGAGCTCGGTGGCCGGAGTGAATTTCAATTTCCACTCTTCTATTCCGGGCTCTGAGTCACTGGGGGATGTTGGTTGAGGCAGTTTGGAAGCAGAAATTACAGAATTACAGAATTACAGAATTGCAGAATTGCAGCCTGGGCTCTCCTGGGTGTCCCTGAGAGGGTGGCACAGGCCAAGAGGGAGTGACAGCGCCAGGGACATCGGCGGCAGCACCGCGACGTGGGGAGGGAGGCCGCAGAAAGCTCAACAACTTCCCTCAAAAATTAGAAATTAATATTTATTAGCTCATGCCAGTGGAGAAGGCCGAAATCTCTTACACGGGGTTTGCTGCGGGTCAGGAGTTATTAGGTGGGAAAATTAGAATTATTGAGGTGGGAAAATCAGAGTTATTTAGGTGGGAAAATCAGAATTATTGAAGTGGGAAACCAAATAGGGTTTCCCAGAATTATTCAGGTGTGAAAATTAGAATTATTTAGGTGAGAAAATCAGAATTTTTTAAGTGTGAAAACTAGAATTCTTTAGGTGTGAAAATTAGAATTATTTAGGTGGGAAAATTAGAATTATTTAGGTGAGAAAATCAGAATTATTTAGGTGGGAAAATCAGAATTTTTTAAGTGTGAAAATTAGAATTCTTTAGGTGGGAAAATTAGAATTATTTAGGTGGGTTAAATTAGAATTACTTAGGTGTGAAAATTAGAATTTTTTAGATGGAGAAATCAGAATTATTTAGGTGGGAAAATCGGAATTATTTAGGTGGGAAAATTAGAATTATTTAGGTGGGAAAATCAGAATTATTTAGGTGTGAAAATCAGAATTATTTAGGTGGGGAAATCGGAATTATTTAGGTGGGAAAATTAGAATTATTCAGGTGGGAAAATCAGAATTTTTTAAGTGGGAAAGTCAGAATTATTCAGGTGGGAAAATCAGAATTCCTTAGGTGGGAAAATTAGAATTATTCAGGTGGGAAAATCAGAATTATTTAGGTGGGAAAGTCAGAATTATTTAGGTGGGAAAGTCAGAATTATTTAGGTGTGAAAATCAGAATTATTTAGGTGGGAAAATCAGAATTATTTAGGTGGGGAAATCAGATTTAGGTGGGAAAATCAGAATTCTTTAGATGGGAAAATCAGAATTATTTAAGTGGGAAACCAAATAGGGTTTCCCAGAATTATTTAGGTGGGAAATCAGTGCAGGAATTTCTCGCACACCCAGGGATGGGCTCTCCCAACCTCCCTGGGCTGTTCCCAGGCCTGAGCCCCTTTCCATGAGGAAATTCCTGATTTCCACCTGTCCTGTCCCTTTTTCCTGGGAGCAGAGCATCCCCACCCCGGATTTCACCAAACTGCTGACCCCCACTCTGGGCTGATAAAGGAATTTTATGGCAAAAATCCCTTGAAATTCCAGCCAGGCACTTGAAAAATCCCTTGAAATTCCAGGTTCCTCTGTGGAAAGCAGCTGTGGGATGGAGCTGCAGCTCTGTCCTCCCTCTCCAGAGAGGAATTTGCACTCTCAGATTTTATTTCCTCATTTTATTCTGCTCCAGGAGGAGCTCAGAGTGCAGGGAGCCTAAACCTGGACACCCAAACAAGAGCCTGGCCTAATTTACACTGATGGTGCAACTAGACCCAGTCCTGGGCTTAAAAAGCTTAAAAAAGATGATTTTTTTTTAATGAAATAGGGCCAGAATAAGTCAGGATTGAGCCATCACGGGGATCTGCAGAGTGGAATTGTTCATCAGGAAATGCAGAGTCAGGGGCTGCCTCAGCTGCTGGGGCCTGATTAGATCCCAACATCTGATCTAAATCAGATGGATCCAGCCAGGCTGGGCTGCACTCTCAGATTTTATTTCCTCATCTTCTTCTGCTCCAGGGGTAGCTCAGAGTGCAGGGAGCCTAAACCTGGACACCCTAACAAGAGCCTGGCCTAATTTACACTGATGGGTTCATTAGACCCAGTCCTGGGCTTAAAAAGGGATCATTTTTTTTCTGAAATAGGGCCAGAATAAGTCAGGATTGAGCCATTGTGGGGATCTGCAGAGTGGAATTGTTCATCAGGCAGAGGAAATGCAGAGTCAGGGGCTGCCTCAGCTGCTGGGGCCTGATTAGATCCAGCACGGATCAGAGATCTGATGGATCAGCCAGGCTGGGCTGCACTCCCAGACCTTCATTCCCTCATCTCCTGCTGCTCCATGAGGAGGAGATGGGCACCCAAACAACAGCCTGGCCCGATTTACATTGATGGCTTAACTAGACCCAGTCCTGGGCTTAAAAGTGATCATTTATTTTCTGAAACAGGAGCAGAATAAATCAGGATTGAGCCATCGTGGGGATCTGCAGAGTGGAATTGTTCATCAGGCAGAGGAAATGCAGAGTCAGGGACTGCCTCAGCTGCTGGGGCCTGGTTGGATCCCAGCACAGATCAGAGATCCTGCTCTGGAACTGATGGGTGTCCCCGAGGCTGTGGCTGTCCCAGGGCTCTGAAAGGTGTCCCCAGGGTTCTGAAAGGTGTCCCCAGAGCTGTGACTGACTCAGGATTTGGAGAGATATTCCCAAAACTCTGAGAATTGTCCCCAAAGCTTTGGCTGTCACCTGTCCGAGCACAGCCTCACGTGCTCTGCTCCCCATCACGGGCACCCAGAGTTTTGAGGTGTCCCCAAGGCTGTGTCTGTCCCAGAGTCCTGGCAGGTGTCCCCAAAGCTCTGAGGGGTGTCCCCAAAGCTGTGACTGACCCAGGGTTTGGAAAGTTGTCCCCAGAGCTCTGAGAATTGTCCCCAAAGCTGTGGCTGTCCTTTGACCTAGCACAGCCTCCCAAGGGAACCCAGAGTTCTGAGAAGTGTCCCCAGAGCTGTGACTGACCCAGGGTTTGGAGAGGTGTCCCCAGGGTTCTCAGAAGTGTCCCCAAAGCTGTGACTGACACAGAGCTCTGAGAGGTGTCCCCAAAGCTGTGGCTGTCACTTATCCCAGCACAGCCTCACAAGGTGTCCCCAGGGTTTGGAAAGGTGTCCCCAAAGCTGTGGCTGACACAGAGCTCTGAAAAGTGTCCCCAGGG
Organism: Passerculus sandwichensis; assembly: GCA_031885435.1. Classification (NCBI taxonomy): domain Eukaryota; kingdom Metazoa; phylum Chordata; class Aves; order Passeriformes; family Passerellidae; genus Passerculus; species Passerculus sandwichensis. Next base: position 3,750,446 of record CM063155.1, read on the forward strand.
TTTGGAGAGGTGTCCCCAGAGTTCTGACAGGTGTCCCCAAATCTCTGGGAGGTGTCCCCAGAGCTGTGTCTGTCCCAGGTTTGGGGGGCTGTCCCCAGAGCTCTGAGAGGTGTCCCCAAAGCTGTGACTGTCCCAGGGCTCTGAAAGGTGTCCCCCGGGTTTGGAGAAGTGTCCCCAGAGCTGTGAGAGATGTCCCCAGAGCTGTGACTAACTGAGGGTTCTGGCAGGTGTCCCCAGAGCTGTGAGAGGTGTCCCCAGAGCTGTGGCTGACACAGAGTTCTGAAAGGTGTCCCCAGGGTTTGGAGAAGTGTCCCAAAGCTCTGAGAGGTGTCCCCAGAGCTGTGACTAACCGAGGGCTCTGGCAGGTGTCCCCAGAGCCGTGAGAGGTGTCCCCAGAGCTGTGTCTGTCCCAGGGTTCTGACAGGTGTCCCCAAAGCTCTGGCAGGTGTCCCCAGAGCTGTGTCTGTCCCAGGGCTCTGTCAGGTGTCCCCGGGGCTGTGTCTGTCCCAGGGCTCTGTCAGGTGTCCCCAGGGCTCTGGCAGGTGTCCCCAGAGCGGTGTGTGAAGCCCTCAGGGAGGGGTGGCCCTGCCACGTCTGCACGAGCAGGAACTGCCGACCACAAAGGGCAGGAACCCGAAGGGCCCCAGCCCGGGGAGGCTCGGGAGGTGCCGAGCCCAGCCCTGTCCCCTCCCCCGCGCTGGGTTTGTCACTGTCGCCTCTGCTGCGCCCCCGAGTTCCGGGCTGCGAGGGGAGCTCGGGGGGGCCGCGGCCCTGAACCCCCCGCGCCCCCAGGACAGCCTGGGGAGCTCCTGCACCCCCGGGACAGCCTGGGGAGCTCCTGAACCCCCACATCAGCCTGGGGAGCTCCTGAACCCCCTGCACCCCGGGACAGCCTGGGGAGCTCCTGAACCCCGGGACAGCCTGGGGAGCTCCTGAACCCCCTGAACCCCCACATCAGCCTGGGGACACGCAGGGGACACTGAACCCACGCACAGAATCACAGAGCCACTGGGTTGGGAGAGACCTCAGAGATCATCGAGCCCAACCTGCTCCCTAACAGCTCAACTCACCCCGGCACCCAGTGCCACGTCCCTTTCCCTTTCTCCCTTTCCCCTTTTTCCCTTTCCCCTTTCCCTTTTTTCCCTTTCCCCTTTTCCTTCTTTTCCTTTCCCCTTTTCCCCCTTTCCCTTTCCCCCCTTTCCCTTTCCCCCCTTTCCCCCTTTCCCTTCTTCCCCCTTTTCCTTTCCCCCTTTTTCCCTTTCCCTTCTTCCCCCTTTTCCTTTCCCCCTTTTTCCCTTTCCCTTCTTCCCCCTTTTCCTTTCCCCCTTTTTCCCTTTCCCTTCTTCCCCCTTTTCCTTTCCCCCTTTTTCCCTTTCCCTTCTTCCCCCTTTTCCTTTCCCCCTTTTTCCCTTTCCCTTCTTCCCCCTTTTCCTTTCCCCCTTTTTCCCTTTCTCCTTTTCCCCTTCCCCTTTCCCCCTTTCCCCTTCCCCTTTCCCTTTCTTCCCTTTTTTCCCTTTCCCTTTTCCCCTTTCCCCCTTTCCCCTTTTTACCCCTTCCCCCTTTTCCCCCTTTCCCTTTCCCCTCCCCACCCTCTCATTTCCCAACCATTCCCGTGCACAATTCGGGGCCAATTTTGCTCCGACAGCCCCAAATCCCCACTGCTGGCCAAGGCAGCAAAGCACAAATCAAATATTAAAATAAAATATTAAAATAAAATATTCCAGGCGCAGGAAGAGGCATTTCTGGTCAGAGCGGTCCATCAGGAAGGATTCCCTGTGAAACCCCAGAGGATTAAAATGTTGATTTTTTTCTGGGCTCCTTTATTCCGCTGTTGGCTCAGAAATGACAGCTTAGTGTGGTAAATGGGATTATGGAGAAATGATTCCTTCAGGGAAGCAGAAACGCCACAATAATCTCACCTCCAGAAATGCATTTAGCTTAAATAAAATCCACCAGAATTTTTTAAAAATAAAAAATTCAGTGCTGGCTTGATGTTGAGAGGAGGAAAAGAGAAATTTAAACCTAAACCACTGCAATTAATCAAAATATCTGAGGGTTGTAACGAGCAAAACCAGAGCCCTGTGGGCAGGACAGGCAGTTGTTGATAATAAAACCCCAAAATCTTCTCAAAATCTCCCCAAAAATCGAGCAGGAAAAAGGAGAGAAAAAATGAGATAAAAATGGGCTAAAAATGAACTAAACATGGGCTAAAAATGGACTAAAAATGGGCTAAAATGGGCTTAAAATGAGCTGAAAATGAGCTAAAATGGGCTAAAAATGAGCTAAAAATGGGCTAAAATGGAGTAAAATGGGCTAAAAATGAGCTAAAAACGGGCTAAAAATGAGCTAAAAATGGGCTAAAAACGGGCTAAAAATGAGCTAAAAATGGGCTTAAAATGAGCTAAAAATGAGCTAAAAATGGGCTAAAATGGAGTAAAATCCCTCATGGCAGAGGGTCCCAATTAATCAAAATATCTGAGGGTTGTAACGAGCAAACCCAGAGCCCCGCGGGCAGGACAGGCAGTTGTTGCCAATAAAACCCCAAAATCTTCTCAAAACCTCCCCAAAAACGGAGCAGGAAAAAGGAGAGAAAAAAATGAGATAAAAATGGGCTAAAAATGAACTAAAAATGAGATAAAAATGGCCAAAAATGAGCTAAAAATGGACCAAAAATGGGCTAAAATGGGCTTAAAATGAGCTGAAAATGAACTAAAAATGAGATAAAATGGAGTAAAATGGGCTAAAAATGGGCTAAAATGAGCTAAAAAAGAGCTAAAAATGAGCTAAAAATGAGCAAAAAATGGGCTAAAATGGCTAAAAATGGGCTTAAAATGGGCTAAAATTGAGCTAAAAATGGGCTAAAATGGGCTGAGAATGAGCTAAAAACGGGCTAAAAATGAGCTAAAAATGGGCTAAAAATGAGCTAAAAATGAGCTAAAATGGGCTAAAAATGAGCTAAAAATGGGCTTAAAATGAGCTAAAAAAGAGCTAAAAATGGATTAAAAATGGGCTAAAATGGGCTAAAAATGGGCTAAAAACGGGCTTAAAATGAGCTAAAAATGGGCTTAAAATGAGCTAAAAATGAGCTAAAAATGGGCTAAAATGGAGTAAAATCCCTCATGGCAGAGGGTCCCAATTAATCAAAATATCTGAGGGTTGTAACGAGCAAACCCAGAGCCCTGTGGGCAGGACAGGCAGTTGTTGATAATAAAACCCCAAAATCTTCTCAAAACCTCCCCAAAAACGGAGCAGGAAAAAGGAGAGAAAAAAATGAGATAAAAATGGGCTAAAAATGAGCCAAAAATGAACTAAAAATGAGCTAAAAATGGGCTTAAAATGAGCTAAAAATGGGCTTAAAATGGGCTAAAATGGAGTAAAATGGGCTAAAAATGAACTAAAAATGAGCTAAAAAAGGGCTAAAAATGAGCTAAAAATTAGCTAAAAATGGGCTTAAAATGAGCTAAGAATGGGCTAAAATGGAGTAAAATGGGCTAAAAATGGGCTTAAAATGAGCTAAAAATGAGCTAAAACGGGCAAAAAACGGGCTAAAAACGGGCTCAAAATGAGCTAAAAATGAGCTAAAAATGGGCTAAAATCCCTCATGGCAGAGGGTCCCAATTAATCAAAATATCTGAGGGTTGTAACGAGCACACCCAGAGCCCTGTGGGCAGGACAGGCAGTTGTTGATAATAAAACCCCAAAATCTTCTCAGAATCTCCCCAAAAACGGAGCAGGAAAAGGAGAGGGCGCCGCAGGAAATGTGGCGATGCTGGAGGTGTTCTCTGCCCCCGGCAGAAAGCTGAAATAAAAGATAAAATTGAAATAAAGAATCGTTCGGGAAATTCCAATAAAATCCCAGCTCCTCAGCGAGATTCAGCCGCAGGGAATGGGAAGGGAAATTTGGAAAGCAGAATTGAAGTTTTGGAGGGGAAATTCAAGGTTCTGGAGGAGGCTCTGGGCGGGGTTTGCTCCATCCATACAGGAGGGGGAAAGGCAAAGAATATTTTGGGGTGATTGAGATAAAAAATGGGCTAAAAATGAGCTTAAAATGGGCTAAAAATGAGCTAAAATGGGCTAAAAAAGGGCTGAAAATGAGCTAAAAATGGGCTAAAAATGGGCTAAAAGTGAGCAAAAAATGGGCTAAAAATGAGCTAAAGTGGGCTTAAAATGAGCAAAAAATGGGCTAAAAACGGGCTAAAAATGAGCTAAAATGGGCTAAAAATGAACTAAAAATGGGCTAAAAATAGCAAAAATTGGGCTAAAATGGCTAAAAATGAACTAAAAATGGGCTAAAAAAGAGCTAAAATGGGCTAAAAATGAGATAAAATGGGTTAAAAATGAGCTAAAAATGAGTTAAAATGAGCTTAAAATGAGCTAAAAATGAGCTAAAATGAGCTTAAAAATGGCCAAAAATGGGCTAAAAATGAGCTAAAAATGGGCTAAAAATGAGCTAAAATGGAGTAAAATGGGCTAAAGATGAGCTAAAAATGGGCTTAAAATGGGCTAAAGATGGGCTAAAAATGAGTTTAAATGGGCTAAAAATGGGCTAAAAATAGCAAAAAATGGGCTAAAAATGAGCTAAAGTGGGCTTAAAATGAGCTAAAAATGGGCTAAAAATGGCTAAAAAAATCCCAGAGCAGCTCCAGCCTCAGCCCAGAGGAATCAGCACTGCCAGTTTTTCATCCCAGAGGCAAAATTCCGATTTTTCCACAAACACAGAACAGGAATTAACCCCAGCATGTGGCACAGGAGGTGCCCAGCGCCAGTTTTGGATGGAATTCCAGGGATTTTCACCTCATTCCAGAGATTTTCACCTCATTCCAGGGATTTTCACCTCATTCCAGGGAATTTTTTTCTCCCATTCCAGAGGTTTCCATCTCATTCCAGAGATTTTGATCCAATTCCTGAGATTTTTTTTTTTCCAGGTGGTTTTATCCCATTCCAAATGTTTTTATCCAATTCCAGAGATTTTTTTTTTTTGTCCCGTTCCTGAGATTTTTTTATCCCATTCCAAAGGTTTTCACCCCATTCCAGGGATTTTTTATCCCGTTCCAGAGATTTTTTTTATCCCATTCCAGTGAGGTTTTTACCTCATTCCAGATCCAGAGGTATTTCATCCCATTCCAGAAGTTTCTATCCCATTCCAGAGATTATTTTATCCCATCCAGAGGATTTTACCCCATATGTTTTTATCACTTTCCAGAGATTTTTTGATCCCATTCCAGAAGTTTTCATCCCATTCCAGAGATTTTAATCCCACTCCAGGGGGTTTTATCCCATTCCTGAGATTTTTTAATCCCATTTCAGAGATTTTTTTTTTATCCCATCCAGAGGATTTATCCCGTTCCAGTGAGGTTTTTACCCCATTTCCAAAGGTTTTTTATCCCGTTCTAGATGTTTTTATCCCATTCCAGAGGTTTTAATCTCATTCCAGGGGTTTTATATCCCATTCCTGAGATTTTTTATCCCATTCCAGGGATTTTTTAAATCCCATTCCCGAGGTCCCACCTCGCCCTCCAGCGCCCCCTGCTGGCACAGACCGGGCACGACCGCGCATCAAAAAGAGCCAAAATCGGGAAAATCCAAAATCCAAAATCTCACCTGGCCCAAAGCAGCTTCTCCTCCTCAGGGAATTCCAAGGATTTCACCCTAAAAATCTCAGGAATCCTGGAAAATGACATTCCAAAGGCTTTGTCCCTCCTCTCATCTCTGTTTTGGACTTTGAAATCTCAATTTTAACTCCAAAATGAGTCTGGGGAAAGCAGAGATTATTTAATTCTCCCCTTTTATTTAATTAATCAATTCTGGATTATTTAATTCTCCCCCTTCAGTTCTCAATGATGGCAAAATCGGCCCAAAGCAGCTTCACCTCCTCAGGGAATTCCAAGGATTTCACCCCAAAAATCAAAGGAATCCTGGAAAATGACATTCCAAGGGTTTTGTCCTTCCTCTCATCTGTTTAGGACCTTAAAATCTTAATTTATAACTCCAGAAGAGCCTGGGGACAGCAGAATTTTCTGGATTATTTAATTCTCCCTTTTTAATTCTCAAAAATCACACCTGGCCCAAAGCAGCTTCACCTCCTCAGGGAATTCCCAGGAATTCACCCCAAATCCCTCAGAAATCCTCGAAAATTACATTCCAAGGGTTTTGTCCCTCATCTCTCCCTCAAATTGATTTTGAACCTTAAAATCTCAATTTATAACTGCAGGAAGAGCCTGGGGAAAGCAGGGATTATTTAATTGTCCCCTTTTATTTAATTAGTCACTTAATTATTTGATTTGGTATTATTTAATTCTCTCCCTTCAGTTCTCAATCATGGCAAAGTCGGCCCAAAGCAGCTTCACCTCCTCAGGGAATTCCAAGGATTTCATCACAAAACTCTCAGAAATTCTGGAAAATTACATTCCAAAGGCTTTGTCCCTCCTCTCATCTCAGTTTTGGACCTTAAAATCTCAATTTATAACTCCAGAAGAGCCTGGGAAAGCAGAATTTTCTGGATTATTTAATTCTCCCTTTTTAATTCTCAAAAGTCTCACCTGGCCCAAAGCAGCTTCATCTCCCCAGGGAATTCCCAGGATTTCATCTGAAATCCTGAAAAATCACATTCCAAAGGCTTTGTCCTTCCTCTCATCTGTTTTGGACCTTAAAATCTCAATTTATAACTCCAGAATGAGTCTGGGGAAAGCAGGGATTATTTAATTGTCCCCTTTTATTTAATTAGTCACTTAATTATTTGATTTGGGATTATTTCATTCTCCCCTTTCAGTTCCCAAAAGGCCCAAAGCAGCTTCACCTCCTCAAAGAACTCCAAGAATTTCATCCCAAATCCCTCAGAAATTCTGGAAAATTACATTCCAAGGGTTTTGTCCCTCATCTCTCCCTCAAATTGATTTTGAACCTGAAAATCTCAATTTATAACTGCAGGAAGAGCCTGGGGCAAGCAGGGATTATTTATTATTTAATTAGTTATTTAATTATTTAATTTGGGATTATTTAATTCTCCCCCTTCAGTTCTCAATGATGGCAAAATCAGCCCAAAGCAGCTTTACCTCCTCAGGGAATTCCCAGGAATTCACCCCAAAACCCTCAGAAATCCTGGAAAATGACATTCCAAAGGTTTTGTCCCTCCTCTCATCTCTCCTTCAAATTGGTTTTGGACCTTAAAATATTGATTTGTAACTCCAGAAAAGCCTGGAGAAAACGCAATATTCTGGATTATTTCATTCTCCCCTTCCAGTTCTCAAAAGTCACACCTGGCCCAAAGCAGCTTCACCTCCTCAGGGAATTCCAAGGATTTCATCCCAAAACTCTCAGGAATCCTGGAAAATGACATTCCAAAGGTTTTGTCCCTCCTCTCATCTCAGTTTTGGACCTTAAAATCTCAATTTATAACTCCAGAGGAGCCTGGGGAAAGCAGGGATTATTTAATTGTCCCCTTTTATTTAATTAGTTATTTAATTATTTAATTCTGCATTATTTCATTCTCCCATTTTAGGTCACGCCTGGCCCAAAGCAGCTTCACCTCCCCAGAGAATTCCCAGGAATTCACCCTAAAAACCTCAGAAATTCTGGAAAATTACATTCCAAAGGTTTTGTCCCTCCTCTCATCTCAGTTTTGGACCTTAAAATCTCAATTTATAACTGCAGGAAGAGCCTGGGGAAAGCAGGGATTACTTAATTGCTCCCTTTTATTTAATTAGTTATTTAACTATTTAATTCTGGATTATTTAATTCTCCCCCTTCAGTTCTCAATGATGGCAAAATCAGCCCAAAGCAGCTTCACCTCCTCAGGGAATTCCAAGGATTTCACCCCAAAAATCTCAGAAATTCTGGAAAATGACATTCCAAGGGTTTTGTCCTTCCTCTCATCTGTTTTGGACCTTAAAATCTCAATTTATAACTCCAGAAGATCCTGGGGAAAGCAGAATTTTCTGGATTATTTCTCAAAAATCACACCTGGCCCAAAGCAGCTTCACCTCCCCAGAGAATTCCCAGGATTTCCCCCCGAATCCCTCAGCAATCTGGAAAATGAACAATTTTCCCCTCTTGGAGCAGCACAGAAACGACAGCAGCCGCGCCCGTGGGTTATAAAAGCCCTTTTATAAAGCCATTTTTAAACAAAACCAAAAAGTTTACAAAAGAAAATAAAAGATACAGAAGAATGAGTTTGCTTAATATATTCCAAAAAGGAGAAAAAAAATAAAAGAAGGGGGGGGGACACAATTCCAACATGCTGAACAATAAAGGGTTCATTATTTTTTTTGTTTTTCCTCGTGGTTCTTTTTTTTTTAATACAAAATACAAGCGAAGGATACACAGACTTAAAACAGAGCTCAGGAGCAGGTATGCAGTCCCAGGAACCCTTTTTCAATCAAAGCAAAGCAGGATTTTTTGTTATTTTATTAATTTTTTTTTTTTGTTTTGTTTTTGTTTTTTCTTTCTTTGCAGGTACATACAGAGACTGGGGGATAATTCCAAATTAATCAGCACGAAAAGACCAGCACACGATTCTATACCAATGAATGGTTTTTTGTAGCTAGAAATCCACGAACATGGTGGACACTCATGTTCACTTCAACCCCTTTTTTTTTTAAAAAAAAAATCAAAATAAAACAAAATAAAAAAGGCGGTTTTGTTGTGGTTTTAATTTTAAATAAAGCATTAATGTTACATTCAGACTTAGCTCCTAGTACCATGCTAGATCTCAGTGTTGTCAAGAGTTCCCAACCCCACAGATTTGTTTGCAGCTGCCCCTTTTTTCCTGCTTTTTTAAAAATTAAACTAAAAATTAATAATAATTAAAAAAAAAAAAAAAGGATAAGGAGGGGACTGCAAAGAGCCTGATGATTTTTTTGTTTTATATTTTTTTTTTCATTCTAAAAGCTCACCAGGTGTGTTCGCAGCTGCCCCTTTTCAAAAGGAAACAAAAAATTAATAATAAACATTAAAAAAAAAAAAAAACAAAAAGGACGAGGAGGGGAACTGCAAAGAGCCTGATTTTTTTTTTTAATATTTTGTTTTTCTAAAAGCTCCACAAGGATTGCAGATACTCAAGACAAAAAAATATTCCTTTGCATACCAGAAATTGCTGCCAAGTCTCCTCCTCCACCTTCACTCAGGGTTTGCTGCGACACAACAACAAAAAAATTACGTAGCTCTTATTTACAATTTTCTTTTTTTTTTTTTTTTTGTAACAATTGCTTCTGCAGGAAGGGGAGAGAGGAGGGGTGGGGGAAGAAAAAAAAAAAAAAAAAAGAAGAAAAAAGAAAAATAAAACCTCACAAACGCCGAGAACACAAAGGGATGGCAGACGCTCCCGCTCGCGCACTCACACACCGAAAATTGAAAATTTGGGGTTTTTTCTTTTTTTTTTTTTTTTTTGTTTTTTTTTTTTACACACATTTAAGTCTGGCTTAAGCTGATTTGAGGATCTGCACCCTCCCTCCTCCCTCCCCTCACCCCAAAATAGATTTATAAAAAACCCCGGCCCCACTGTACAGAGCGTTTGCAGCCACACTGAGCGCGCTGGGGCTGGGCTCGCTCCCCAAAACCCACCACGGGCTGGGCAAGAGCGACAGAAAAACCAGTCAGTGCTCCAGGGGCAAGGTGGGACTGAATTCAGGCCTGGGCTGGGCTCTCAAAGGCTCCAAAAAGCCCAAAAATCCCTCCTGGTTCTGTTCTACCAACACTGGGGTTTGCCTCCGAAAACTGCAGCTCACAGATTGATTTTGGTCAGGTAAACACAGAATAAAAGTGACAGAAAACCTTTCCCCAAACTCAAGAGTTCCATGAAAAACCATTCAGTGCTCGAGGGGGGAAGGTGGGATTGAATTCAGAGCTGAACTGGGCTCAGAAAGGCTCAAAAAAGCCCAAAAATCCCTCCTGGTTCTGTTCTACCAACACTGGGATTTACCTCAAAAACTGCAGCTCAAAGAATTATTTTGGTCAAATAAATACAGAATTGATCATTTTTAGGTGATAAAAGTGGCAGAAAACCTCTCCCCAAACTCAACAGTGCCATGAAAAACCATTCAGTGCTCGAGGGGGCAAGGTGGGACTGAATTCAGGCCTGGCCTGGGCTCTCAAAGGCTCCAAAAAGCCCAAAAATTCCTCCAGGACAATTTCTGTTCTATCAGCAATGGGATTTACCTCAAAAACTGCAGCTCACAGATTGGTTTTGGTCAGATAAACACAGAATTTTATCATTTTTAGGTGATAAGAGTGATAGAAAACCTCTCCCCAAACTCAAGAGTTCCATGAAAAACCATTCAGTACTCGAGGGCGAAAGGTGGGATTGAATTCAGAGCTGAGCTGGGCTCAGAAAGGCTCAAAAAAGCCCAAAAATTCCTCACAGACAATTTCTGTTCTATCAATTCTGGATTTACCTCCTAAAACTGCAGCTGACAGATTTGTTTTGGTCAGATAAACACAAATTTTATCATTTTTAGGTGACAAAAGTGACAGAAAACCCTCCCCAAACTCACACATCCAAAATTCCACCCAGCACTTTTGTGTCCCTCCAAATCTGCTCCAGTTCCTCCCCTCTCTCCAAGAGATGAACGAATTCTCCTTCAAATCTCAAAATTCTTGGGTCATTTTCAGCATTTTAGGATCTGTTAGAAAAATAAAAACTTCACAAACAAAAGGAGAGAAAAAGCAAAGCACCATTTTTGTGGGGTTTTTGTGGGGTTTTTTTGTTATTTTTTTCTACAGTTCCAGAAGCTTCCAGAATGGTTCAGATTCCTTCCCTCCCTCACACCTCAGGGGTTTCTTGCACCTTTGTGAGGGAAAAATTTTTTAAAAAAGGGAAAAAAAGGAAAAATAAAAACTTCACAAACAAAAGGAGAGAAAAGCAAAGCACCATTTTTGTGGGGTTTTTTTCTGTTATTTTTTTCTACAGTTCCAGAAGCTTCCAGCATGGTTCAAGACTCCTTCCCTCCCTCACACCTCAGGGGTTTCTTGCACCTTTGTGAGGGAAAAATTTTTTTAAAAAGGGAAAAAAAGGAAAGAAAAACCTCCCAGGAATTACAGATTTTTGCACTCTGCCTTGAAAAATTTAAAATTAATTCACAGCTCCTCAGTTCCTCATTTTTAAGCCCTTCCTGAGCCCTTTAATTCAATTTTCATTCTCCTGCTGACCTGACGCCCCTGGAACTGAACCAAATCATTCTTAGCACAAAATTTCAGCTGAAGTTTTTTGAAAAATTTCAAAAAATTGCAGATTTTGCCTGATTTTGAGAAATTCAAGGCAGAAACCAAAGCTGGAAGTGCTGCTGTGGATTCGGGATGGAAATTCTGAAATTTTCTGGAATTTTCAAAGCAAGACCAGGAGAGGTCTTGGAAACTGGAAAATGAATTAATTTTGGAATAAATCCATTTTACCTCTCTGCAAAAGCTCCAGAATTACAGAGAATCTTTTTAAAATTACAAAGAATCTTTTAAAATCTTTTTAAATCCTCCTCCTGTAAATGAAAATTTCTGCTCTGTAAAAATCTCTTGGTGCTCCTAAAGAAAGGAATTTTTCCCGATTTTCCTTCCAGAATGTTTAATATAAATTAATTCCATTAAATTGGTAATTTAAAAGGTGAAATCTGCTGCAAAATGATGTATTTTAAAATTAAAAAATAAGTATTTTAAACTGAAAAAAAGGATGTATTTCAAAATTAAAATATTCAAAATAATAGAAATATTCACCTTGATAATTCGCTCCTGGCTGTAAAAATGGGAAATTTCTACCAGAGATCAAAGTGTTTGTACCAATCAACAAAACAGGTTTGGAAAAGTTGCAAAATCCTGAAAATTTGAGATTTTTATGGGGTTTGGGTTGTGAGAGAGAAAAAGCATCAGGGAACCTCAAATGAAAATTCGGAACTGAATTTCATCAGAAATTAAAGGGCCAAAGGATAAAATAACCCAAAAATTGAACTGAAATAACAGAAAATGGAATTTTCACAGCCTTAATTTTTCTTAACCGTGTTAGGAAAAATAAATGAAGCAAGCAAAATAAATTTGAGGTGAAAATCACAAAATAAATTTGAGAAATTCAAAATAAACTTCAGAAAATATCAGGTGAAGAACCAGATCTCCTTAAATTCTCCCTGTACACTGAATTTAAAGAAAATCCTAAAAAATCCAAAGCAGAAAAGCAGCTTGAAATTGATTTTATTTTTGAATTATTTTGGGGAACAACTCTGGGAATCAGAGGTTCGCACAAATATTTGCTACCCCCAAATGGATTTATTTTTTAAATAAATTTCCCAGAATTACCCAAAAAGCTGAAGTAGCACAAATGTTTGCTACTCCCAAATTTTTATTTTTTAAATGTATCCAGAATTTCCCAGAATTACCCAAAAATTCCCTCAAAAAGTTGAGGAATTTCTGCTCTCCCAGCAATCCAGCAGAGCTGTGGGAAAAGAGAAGGAATTTTAATTTCTTCTTTAAGATTTCCCCGCAGCCTGATGCTGTTGTGGAAAATAAAAATATTTCAAAAAATAAAAATAGATTTACAATGAAATAACATCATCTTTATTGTAACTGCAACAGGAATTCCATGAGAGTTAAGAATGTTAAAGAAATTTAATTTTAGAAGAAAAAGGAATTTATCAGCCTCAACAAAAGCCAGGGAATCCCACAGGACAATCACTGAGTTCTGTAGGATTTTTCCATCATTTTTAGTGTAGAACTTTAGGAAATGTCCAAAATCCCAAAAGGATTCAGGATCTGCTGCCACCAGAAATCCCAAATTCATGGATTAGCTGCCTTATGTCACCTGGTTAATAATGGGGAATTCTGGGACAAAATAATAAAAAATAAAAATAAAAATAACCAAGAAAGATGCAAAGCTGGAAGGGAAATTGAGCAATAGACAAAAGCACAGAGGGTTTAAGGAAAAAAATAAAAATAAAAATGGCAGGTCCAGTTTTCCATGTTTCCACCAACAAATGTGGCGGGAAAGTGGCTGAGGGTAGGGAAATTGAGGCGGGAAAGTGCCTGAGGGTGGGGAAATTGAGGTTTGTGGAGGTTCATGAAGTGCAGAAAATAAAAAATTTTAAAAATGAAGGAAAGGGTTTGGCTGCTTGGGTGAAAATTAAAATGGCAGCACAAAATGGGACACAGGGACAGCCCCACTGTGAAATATCCCTGCAAAATATCCCTGTAAAATATCCCTCAGACCCCACAGACAAATCCCACAAATCCCAGAGGAACTGTGGGGAGCTGATCCCACACATCCCATAAATCCTACAGGAGCAGTGGGGAGCTGATCCTACAGATCCTACAGAGAGGAGGGAGCTGATCCTACAGACCCCACAAATGCCACAGAAATGGGGGGAACTGATCCCACAGATCCCAGAAGCAGGGTGGGAGCAGATCCTACAGAGAGGGGTGAGGAGAAAATCCCGTAGGCAAGAGGGGAAGAGATCCCTCAGAGCCCACAAGAAGGATGAGCAGCTGATCCTACAGGCAGAAGGGGAGCAGATCCCACAGGAAGGGTGAGGAGCTGACCCCACACATCCCACAGACAGAGGTGAGGAGAAAATCCCACAGGCAAGCAGGGAAGAGATTCCTCACACCACACAGGAGGGTTGGGGAGCTGATCCTACAGAACCCATAGACAGGGTGAGGAGCTGATCCTACAGATCCCACAGGAGAGGTGGGAGCAGATCCCACAGACAGGGCTGAGCAGAAATCCCACAAGTAGGAGGGGAACAGATCCCTCAGACCCCACAGGGAGGGTGAGGAGCTGATCCCACAGGAGGGTTGGGGAGCTGATCCTACAGATCCCTCAGACCCCACAGGAGAAGTAAGGAGCTGATCCCACAGATCCCACAGGAGGGGTGAAGGAGCTGATCCTACAGATATAACGGGAGCTGATCCCACAGGAGAGGTGGAGAGCTGATCCTACAGGCAGAAGAGGAGCTGATCCCACTGACCCTACAAGTAATAAGGGGAACTGACCCCACAGACCCTACAGGAAGGGTGAGGAGCTGATGCCACAGATCCCATAGGAGGAGCAGCTGATCCTACAGGCAGAAGGGGAGCTGACCCCACAGACCCTACAGGTAAAAGGGGAGCTGACCCCACGAAGCCCACAGGTAATAAGGGGGAGCTGACCCCACAGACCCTACAGGAGGGGTGGGGAGCTGATCCTACGGGCAGAAGGAGAGCAGATCCCACAGATCCTGCAGGAAAAAGAGGAGCTGACCCCAGAGACTCCACAGGTATGAGGGCAGCTGACCCCACAGAGCCCACAGGAAGGGTGGAGAGTTGATCCTACAGGCAGAAGAGGGGCAGATCCCACAGGCAGGGTTGAGGAGCTGACCCCACAGAGGAGGAGCTGATCCTACAGGCAGAAGGGAAGCTGATCCCACAGATCCCACAGGAGGGATGAAGAGCTGAACCTACAGGTATAAGGGGAGCTTTCCCCACAGACCCTACAAGTATGAGGGCAGCTGACCCTACAGACCCCACAGGCAGGGAGAGGAGCTGACCCTACAGATCCCAAAGGAGGGGTGGGGAGCTGATCCTACGGGCAGAAGGCGAGCAGATCCCACAGATCCTACAGGAAAAAGGGGAGCTGACCCCACAGGTATGAGGGCAGCTGACCCCACAGGAAGGGTGGAGAGTTGATCCTACAGGCAGAAGAGGGGCAGATCCCACAGGCAGGGTTGAGGAGCTGACCCCACAGAGCCCACAGGCAGGGAGAGGAGCTGACCCTACAGATCCCAAAGGAGGGGTGGGGAGCTGATCCTACAGGCAGAAGGGGAGCAGATCCTGCAGACCCTACAGGAGGGGTGGGGAGCTGATCCTACAGGCAGAAGCGGAGTAGATCCCACAGATCCTGCAGGAAAAAGGGGAGCTGACCCCACACATCCTGCAGGAAAAAGGGGAGCTGACCCCACAGGTATGAGGGCAGCTGACCCCACAGATCCCACAGGAAGGGTGGGGAGCTGATCCTACAGGCAGAAGGGGAGCAGATCCCACAGATCCTACAGGAAAAAGAGGAGCTTACCCCACAGACTCCACAGATATGAGGGCAGCTGACCCCACAGACCCTACAGGAGGGGTGGGCAGCTGATCCTACAGATCCCACAGGAAGGGTGGGGAGCTGATCCTACAGGCAGAAGGCGAGCAGATCCCACAGATCCTGCAGGAAAAAGGGGAGCTAACCCCACAGGTATGAGGGCAGCTGACCCCACAGAGCCCACAGGAGGGGTGGAGAGCTGATCCTACAGGCAGAAGGGGAGCAGATCCCACAGATCCTGCAGGAAAAAGGGGAGCTGACCCCACATCCCCACAGCAGCAGGGTGGGCACAGGGAGTGCCCGCTGTGCCCGCCATGCCAGCGATGATCCCTGGGGCTCTGTGAGGGCACAGGAGGGAGGGAAGGGAAGGGAAGGAACACCCAGGGCTGGCTCAGGGCAATCCTCTGCTCACCCCAACAATCTCATGTTACATTATCTGTTATTTTGGGGTTTTTTCCTTGAAAAAAATCCGTAATAAAACCATTTCCCACCATACCCAATGGACAGCAGGTTTTCAAAATGATTTTCCAATTTCTCCTCCTCCCTGTTCTGCCCCTCTAGAGAAGGAATAAAAGGGTGAGTGGACATGGGAAAGCTGAAGGCTGAAAATCTGAATTTCTCTGGAATGGGCTGCAATTAAGAGTTTTCTATCCAGCAGAGACAAAACATCTGAAGGATTTTTTATAAAATCAAAGACACTGGAGCATCTCAGAATTTCTTGATTGTTTTCCATGAAAAACATGCCTAAATCCAAAAAACACAGGATTCCTCCCTGTGCTCCATCCTCCTCCTCCTCTGGAATTATTTTTGCTGAGACTAAACTCATCTTAAATCTGTTCAAACAAAACTTGATTATTTTTTTTTCTCCACATATTCCAAATATAGAAGAATAATTTTAAACAGCTCTTACCAGCACTGGGGAAAAAAAATCTAATTCTACTTGAGGATTTGTAAGTATGGTTTTTTTCCACAGATCAGTCTCAAACCTTATTGCTTCACAACCGCAGTATCCCTTGGGAAAAAAATAAAATAAAATATTGAAAAAAAATCATATATTGAAAAAAAAATCATATATTGGAAAGAAATCAAATATTGAATAAAAATCAAATATTGAATAAAAATCCAATATTGAACAGAAATCCAATATTGAATAGAAATCCAATATTGAATAGAAATCCAATATTGAATAGATATCCAATATTGAACAGAAATCCAATATTGAACAGAAATCCAATATTGAACAGAAATCCAATATTGAACAGAAATCCAATATTGAACAGAAATCCAATGGTTTGTTCTAATTTGTCTCAAATGGCTTTTCAGATTTGGCAGGGGAGGGAGAACAGAATGACCAACAGAGAACATTCTGACTTGAAAATCTCACTGTAGAGAAGGGTTTTTCTCTTATTAAAAAAGAATTTCACTGGATTAACCAGCTGAAAATAAAGATAGCATTCAAAGCCCATGAGTCAAGCCACAGCCAAAACCGTGTTCTACCCCTAAGTGTTGTTTTCTTTTCCTTTTTCTTTTTTTTTTCCTCTTTTTTTTTTTAAACAAAGATTTTTTTTTTCCTCTCAACTGCCTTTTAATCTTCACCAGAGGGTGCTTCATCTTCAGAGCCCTCATCCCCTGATTTTTCTGGTGGAGGGCTGGCTGATTTTTTCTTTTCTGGGGGACTTTCAGGTTCTTCATCCTCTTCTTTTGGGGATGGGGTTTTTTCTTTTGTTGCCTTGGAAGCTGTGGGGCGACCTGCCTTCCCTTTGCCTTTCACTGGGCTGGGGGTCACTGGAAAAAGAAAAACTTTGTAAAATTCAGAAGCAGAAAAGGCAAAAAAACTCCCCCCCCAAAAAAATGAGATTTTTAAATGATTCAGAAGTTTGGCCATAGCCACAGAGGTTTTAGCACTCTTAATTAAGCTGAAGAGCAATTTAATGAGATTTTAAAGGTGGTTAATTGCTGGATGTGACATCAGAAATGGACACAGCTCTTGCCCAACATTGCTGTAATTTGAATTTCCTTGCAGAAATGCACCTGGTTTTCCTCTGGTTCCCATTTCACAAAGTCACAAATTGTTATTTGGCTGTGAGAAACAAAAAGTCAGAATGCAGGGAAAGTTTTCATGAGTTTTTACTCATATTTTTAATTCTTCATTTAGAGGTTGATTTAGAGGCACAGATACCAAATCAACCTCTAAATAAAGAATTAAAGCCAGCTCATTATTCCGTCCTGCTGCTTTCAATCATTTGGCATTTCCAATATTTTTGTGGACCTCAAGATTTCAACCAAACCTCTGGAGCAAAAAGAAAATGAGGATTTTAAATAGAGGAATTGAATTTGCACAGACTCACCTGTAGCCTTTAGCCTGGGCTTGGGCATTTTCTTTTCTTTCCTCTCTGGCTTGGATTTCTTGGAGACTTTCTTGTTTTTCTTTTTTGAACTGCCATAGTCACTGTCATCATCATCTTCCATGAGGAAGTCTTCATCACTTCCTGAATCTGCTGGAAGCAGAAGGAAATTTCAGTTTTTTGGGGTGGAAAAAAAACCAAAAAGGAAGGGAAAATACAGTTGAGATCTGCCAGTGAAATTGTGGATAAACTCTGAGACTTTGTGGGTTTCCTTTTATCTGCTGGGTTCCAACTTTCAAATTTCTATAATTTAAGTATTTGGTGACTTAAATCTCATTCTGGATTAAAAAGCAGGGATGGGATTAACAGATTTACCTGTTTGTGAAGATAAATTTTGTGGGACACAAATTTTGTGACTCCAAAAATTCCACAGCACTTCAGAAGCACTGGGTAATCTCCCACCAACCAAGCTTGGAGGAACAATAAATGGTGCAAATTCATGACAGATTCCAACTTTCAAATCACAGAAAATTGCCACAGCCAAATTAATACATAATTTAAGTATTTGATGACTTAAATCTTACCCATTTTACCCATTTGTGAAGACAAATTTTGTGGAACACACACACACAAACCTTTGCTGCAAACCTGGAGCACAACAATAAAAATGAGGAGCACAATTTCCACCCTCAGGGTCCCAGCCAAAATCAAACTTTGTTTACTCACTCTCCTGGAACTGTGCCTCATCATCCTCCTGCTCCTCCTCCTCACTGCCCACACCCTCCATCAGCATCTCCCTCTGTTTGGAGGCTGCTTTGTCTCACAGATTCTTCCAGATTTAGTAAATGAACTCTTCCATTATTTAAATTTTCACTTTATATCCTAAAATCTGTCACTGAACTCTAAAAACTTTTGATTGCAATAATTCCAAAGCACTTTTGAAGCACTGGTTTATCTCCCACTGAACATGACCAAACAAGCTTGTGGGACAATAAATGGTGCCAGTTCATGAGGGGTTCCAACTTTCAAATTTCTATAATTTAAGTATTTAATGACTTAAATCTCATTCTGGATTAAAAAGCAGGGATGGGATTAACAGATTTACCCGTTTGTGAAGATAAATTTTGCGGGACACAAATTTTGTGAGACTGCAAAAATTCCACAGCACTTTTGAAGCACTGGGTAATCTCCCACCAACCAAGCTTGGAGGAACAATAAATGGTGCAAATTCATGAGGGGTTCCAACTTTCAAATTTCTATAATTTAAGTATCTGGTGACTTAAATCTCATTCTGGATTAAAAAGCAGGGATGGGATTAACAGATTTACCCGTTTGTGAAGATAAATTTTGTGGGACACACACAAACCTTTGCTGCAAACCTGGAGCACAAATTCCACACACAAGAAAAATGAGGAGCACATTTTCCACCCTCAGGGTCCCAGCAAAAATCAAACTTTGTGTGCTCCTCTGCTGTCCCATTTTCCAATCCCATTCACTCACTCTGTGCCTCATCATCCTCCTGCTCCTCCTCCTCACTGCCCACATCCTCCATCAGCATCTCCCTCTGTTTGGAGGCTGCTTTGTCTCACAGATTCTTCCAGATTCATTGAATGAACTCTTCCATTATTTAAATTTTCACTTTATATCCTAAAATCTGTCACTGAACCTTAAAAACTTTTGACTGCAAAAATTCCACAGCACTTTTGAAGCCCTGGGTTATCTCCCATTGAACATGACCAAACAAGCTTGTGGGACAATAAATGGTGCAAATTCATGAGGGGTTCCAACTTTCAAATTTCCATAATTTAAGTATTTGGTGACTTAAATCTCATTCTGGATTAAAAAGCAGGGATGGGATTAACAGATTTACCCGTTTTTGAAGATAAATTTTGTGGAACACACACAAACCTTTGCCGCAAACCTGGAGCACAAATTCCACACACAATAAAAATGAGGAGCACAATTTCCACCCTCAGGGTCCCAGCAAAAATCCAACTGTGTCCCCTTTGCTGTCCCATTTTGCAATCCCATTTACTCACTCTCCTGGAACTGTGCCTCATCATCCTCCTGCTCCTCCTCCTCACTGCCCACATCCTCCATCAGCATCTCCCTCTGTTTGGAGGCTGCTTTGTCTCACAGATTCTTCCAGATTTAGTGAATGAACTCTTCAATTATTTAAATTTTCAGTTTACATCCTAAAATCTGTCACTGCACCTTAAAAACTTTTGACTGCAAAAATTCCACAGCACTTTAGAAGCACTGGGTTATCTCCCACCAAATAAGCTTGCAGGGACAATAAATGGTGCAAATTCATGAGGGGTTCCAACTTTCAAATTTCTATAATTTAAGTATTTGATGACTTAAATCTCATTCTGGATTAAAAAGCAGGGATGGGATTAACAGATTTACCCGTTTGTGAAGATAAATTTTGTGGGACACAAATTTTGTGAGACTGCAAAAATTCCACAGCACTTTTGAAGCACTGGGTAATCTCCCACCAACCAAGCTTGGAGGAACAATAAATGGTGCAAATTCATGACAGATTCCAACTTTCAAATCACAGAAAATTGCCACAGCCACATTAATATAATTTAAGTATTTGATGACTTAAATCTTACCCATTTTACCCATTTGTGAAGACAAATTTTGTGGGACACACACACACAAACCTTTGCTGCAAACCTGGAGCACAACAATAAAAATGAGGAGCACAATTTCCACCCTCAGGGTCCCAGCAAAAATCAAACTTTGTTTACTCACTCTCCTGGAACTGTGCCTCATCATCCTCCTGCTCCTCCTCCTCACTGCCCACATCCTCCATCAGCATCTCCCTCTGTTTGGAGGCTGCTTTGGAGGCCGCCTGCCGCTGCTGACGAACATTTTTGTGATCTTCCTTCTCATCCTCGCTGTCCTCTGCAGGAAAAAAAACCCCAAACTGGGCTGAGTAAAGAGCAGAAAACTCCCCATGAGGCAGCAAAGTATTTTTAGGGCTTTTATCAGGGGGTTAAAACACTCACTGAGTTACTGTGGGGAGAATTCAACCTCATCAATACCCACCCAACAAAGATCCTCTGCAAAATAAGTGATTTTTTTGCTTTTTTTCCTCTTTCCCCCTTTTTTCCTCTTTTTTTCCCCTTTTTTCCCTCTTTCTTCCTTTTTTCTTTTTCCTCCTCTTTTTTCCCCCTATTTTTTTCTCTTTTTTTCCTTTTCTTCCTTTTTTCCTCTTTTTTTCTCTTCTTTTGTCTTTTTTTTCCTCCTTTTTTTCTTTTTTTCCTTCCTTTTTCTTCCTCTTTTTTTCACCTTTTTTTTCTCTTCTTCCCCTTTTTTCCTCATTTTTCCCTCTTTTTCCTTTCCCCCTCTTTTCTTAATTTTTTCCCCTTTTTTCCTCCTTTTTTTCCTCATTTTTTCCTTTTTTTTTTCCTTTTTTTCCTCATTTTTTCCCCCATTTTTCCTCATATTTTCCCCCATTTTTCCCCCATTTTTTCCCCTTTTTTCCCCCATTTTTTCCCCCCTTTTTCCTTATTTTTTTTTTCCCTTCTTACCTGCAGGCCTTTTCCTGGATTTGGAGGCTGCTCTCTTGTTCTTGTCTGGTTTGGCCTTTTTTCCTTTTTTGCTTTTTTGGGAGCTCTCGTAGTCGCTGTCGGCTTTGCCGTCGTCGGCTCCCACGTCGTCGTCCTCACTGCCAAAATCTTCATCTGCAAGCAAAAGATTTTTGGATTTTTCTGGATAAAAACTGCAGGGAAAGGATCAATTTATCCAAATTTCATAGGATCAGCACATAACACACACACAAAAAAAAATTATCCCAAAGCAAGGTGGGAAGTAACAGCAGAAGAAGCAATGTATGACTTGAAATAAATCAAAAATAAATCAGAATAATTTAATTTCTGTCTCAAATTCTACTCCTGAACTCTCACAGACATGATTTAAAGGTACAAAATCAGGATAATGCTGCCAGTTACCTGCTGAGTGTGAATCATCTTTCTTGGTCTTCACATCTTTGTCTTCTGAGTCCTCACTGCAAACAACACAAGGATAAATCTGAGTGTTTGTCCCAGCCTTGATTTCAGTCCCTCTTGTGTGGAAAATAAAAACTTTTAAAGAGAAAATGAAGTCCAAGCTGAGAATTTTCACTTTTTCTGGACATGCTTCAGGATTACTCAGCTGGCTGTGGAGTTGTCATGGTTGGGAAGATAAAATTCAAATTCTTAATCCCAGAAAAAGTTAAATCAGGAAATAATCAGATTGAGGTGAACCAACCCACAAGGTTTCCAGTTTAGTTACAATTCTGATGGTTTATATGGACTCTATAAATGAAATAAAGCTTTATCCTGACAGATGGTAAGTCAGCACTTGTCTTCATGTCATTGTTTTAATTCTTGCTCTTAATTGACATAAGTCTGACCTAAGCTTTCTCAAATGATTTGATAATCTAATTCATTTAGAAAATAAAAGACATCTTGGGGTGATAGAACAAGAACCAGCAGGCAGAACCCTCAAGGACCTTCAGAACCAGCATCCCTGAAGCTGAAATTTGTCATAAAACCAGAAAAGATTATTTCAAGGCTCTTGTGGCAATCATTGGGAGCATTGCAAAATGGAGACTCCACAGGAAAATTTCACTTTTCAGCAGGGCAGCACTGAGGAGCAACTCAGCTCCCAGAGCAGGTTCTGTTTATGGATGACCCAAAATGAGGAACAAAGAGCCAGAAAATTGACAGATGCCCCATGCCCTCAGTGCCACCCATCCCTGGCACCTCAGGGATGCCCTGAGAGGCTGCAGGAGCTGACCCTGACCCACCTGAGGATGCCAATTTTTGTGCCTAAATCCCATTCCCAACCTGCCTCTGGAGTGATGGACTGATGGACAAGAGTTTTACACATGAATTCTGTCTCAGCCCTGCCTCAGCCCTCAATCTCACTGGAATTTCACTCCCCACACACAGGACAAGCTCTGAGAAATGTTGCCAAAAAAATTTCCTTTTTTTACCTGTCCTCCTGAGAATTCTTCCCAGATCTACTTCCCAGAAATTGAAATTTTATCCTCTCATGGAGATGAGCAGCTCAGGGATGCCCTGAGAGGCTGCAGGAGCTGCACCTTGCCCTGACCCACCTGAGGATGCCAATTTTTGTGCCTAAATCCCATTCCCAGTGATGGACAAGAGTTTCCCACACGATTTCTGTCTCACCTCAGTGTCTCAGCCCCCAATGTCACTGCAATCCCACTCCCCACACACAGGAAATGTTGCCAAGAAATAAAGTTTGCCATTTTTACCTGTCCTCCTGAGAGTTCTTCCCAGAAATAGAAATTGAAATTTTATCTTCTCATGGAGATGAGCAGCCCAGGGATGCCCTGAGAGGCTGCAGGAGCTGCACCTGACCCTGACCCACCTGGGGATGCCAATTTTTGTGCCTAAATCCCATTCCCAGTGATGGACAAGAGTTTCCCACACGATTTCTGTCTCACCTCTGTGTCTCAGCCCCCAATGTCACTGCAATCCCTCTCCCCACACAGAGCAAACGTTGCCAAGAAATAAAATTTGCTATTTTTTACCTGTCCTCCTGAGAGGTCTTGCCAGATCTCCTCTTGTTTTTATCCTCTCATGGAGATGAGCACCTGAGGGATGCCCTGAGAGGCTGCAGGGGCTGCACCTTGCCCTGACCCACCTGAGGATGCCAATTTTTGTGCCTAAATCCCATTTCCAACCTGCCTCTGGAGTGATGGACTGATGGACAAGAGTTTCCCACACGATTTCTGTCTCACCTCAGTCTCTCCACCCTCAATCTCACTGCAATCCCACTCCCCACACACAGGAAATGTTGCCAAGAAATAAAATTTGCTATTTTTTACCCGTCCTCCTGAGAGTTCTTGCCAGATCTCCTCTTGTTTTTATCGTCTCATGGAGATGAGCAGCCCAGGGATGCCCTGAGAGGCTGCAGGAGCTGCCCCTGGCCCTGACCCACCTGAGGATGCCAATTTTTGTGCCTAAATCCCATTCCCAGTGATGGACAAGAGTTTCCCACACGATTTCTGTCTCACCCTCAGTGTCTCAGCCCCCAATGTCACTGCAATCCCACTCCCCACACACAGGAAATGTTGCCAAGAAATAAAATTTGCTATTTTTTACCTGTCCTCCTGAGAGTTCTTGCCAGATCTCCTCTTGTTTTTATCCTCTCATGGAGATGAGCAGCTCAGAGATGCCCTGAGAGGCTGCAGGAGCTGCACCTGGCCCTGACCCACCTGAGGATGCCAATTTTTGTGCCTAAATCCCATTTCCAGTGATGGACAAGAGTTTCCCACACGATTTCTGTCTCACCTCAGTGTCTCAGCCCCCAATGTCACTGCAATCCCACTCCCCACACACAGCAAATGTTGCCAAGAAATAAAAACTGTATTTTTTACCTGTCCTCCTGAGAGTTCTTCCCAGAAATAGAAATTGAAATTTTATCCTCTCATGGAGATGAGCAGCTCAGGGATGCCCTGAGAGGCTGCAGGAGCTGCCCCTGACCCTGACACACCTGAGGATGCCAATTTTTGTGCCTAAATGCCATTTCCAACCTGCCTCTGGAGTGATGGACTGATGGACAAGAGTTTCCCACACGATTTCTGTCTCACCCTCAGTGTCTCAGCCCCCAATGTCACTGCAATCCCACTCCCCACACACAGGAAATGTTGCCAAGAAATAAAATTTGCCATTTTTACCTGTCCTCCTGAGAGTTCTTCCCAGAAATAGAAATTGAAATTTTATCTTCTCATGGAGATGAACACCTCAGGGATGCCCTGAGAGGCTGCAGGGGCTGCACCTGGCCCTGACCCAGCTGAGGATGCCAATTTTTGTGCCTAAATCCCATTTCCAGTGATGGCCAAGAGTTTCCCACACAATTTCTGTCTCACCCTCAGTGTCTCAGCCCCCAATGTCACTGCAATCCCTCTCCCCACACACAGGAAATGTTGCCAAGAAATAAAATTTGCCATTTTTTACCTGTCCTCCTGAGAGTTCTTGCCAGATCTCCTCTTGTTTTTGGCCTCTCGGGGAGATGAGCGGATTTTCTTGGATGGGGGGCCTGAATCTCTTCCATAATCATCATCTGCACAGCACAGACAGCACAAATTTGGGGTTTGGCTAAAACTCAGCCCCAGCAAACTCAGCTCTGCTCACATACAGCTCAAACTCAGCATTTCATGCACAGCAAAAGGAAAAATTTCATAAAATTTCAAGAAAATGTTGAGAGAAGCAAAGTCCTGGGTGAAATCACTGATTTGAGCTTTGCTTGTCACAGCCCCATGGAAATGTTGTGTACAGGCAAATGTCACAGAAAAAGGACATAGGATTAATTCTGCATTTAGTTCTTTTATAAATTCATTAAAAATGTATTTATATTTATTTCTGCATGGCTCTAACAGCACACACTGCTCGCTGTGCTGGGAGGGGATAAAGGATGCCATGAAATAGGAATTTACAACTCTCACACAATACTTTATTTAATGAATAAAACCACTGCAATTAACAATTCTGCATCTTTGTCTCATTTTAATCATCAATGCAAACCTAGATTGAGTTGATCTTCCAAGAATTCAAAACACTGCAGAAAATTTTTGGTAATTCACACAGATTAGATCGTTTTTAATGGGATCCAGAATTTTCATTCAGAAATTCTATTTTCTCCAAATGTGATCCAGCACTATCTTGTTAATTCACACAGATTATATTAATTTATAAATGAGATCCAGAATTTTAATTCAGAAATTAGTTTTTTCCAAATGTGATCCAGCAATATTTTGGTAATTCACACAGATTATTTTAGAAATCCCATTTTTCAGAAATGGGATCCAGAAATGTTAACTCACACAGATTATTTTTTTACAAATGGGATCCAGCAGTATTTTATTAATTCATACAGTTTATATTATTTTAGTAATGGGATCCAGTATTTTAATTCAGAAATTTCATTTTTACCAAATGAGATCCAGCAATATTTTATTAATTCACACAGATTGTATTATTTCACACATGGGAATCAGAAATGTTAATCCACACAGATTCTATTATTTTAAAAACGAGATCCAGAATTTTAATTCCCATTTTAACCAAATGTGACCCAGCAATATTTTCATAATTCACACACATTATTTTAGAAATGGGATCCAGAATTTTAATTCCCATTTTTTCCAAATGTGACCCAACACTATTTTAAT
The DNA here is from genome assembly GCA_031885435.1 of Passerculus sandwichensis. Classification (NCBI taxonomy): domain Eukaryota; kingdom Metazoa; phylum Chordata; class Aves; order Passeriformes; family Passerellidae; genus Passerculus; species Passerculus sandwichensis. Next base: position 3,776,013 of record CM063155.1, read on the forward strand.
TCACACACATTATTTTTTTTTAACTCCAATCCCCCCTAAATCCCTGATGATGTGGGCTCAACCAGAGCCATAAAATAAATATAAACCACATTTTTCTGTGCAAAAAGTGGCACCAAGGAGCCCAGAACAGAGCAAGGAGCTGCCAGCAGCCCCAGGCACCACAACAACCCCAGAATTAAATAAAAATAAAAACATTTCTATCCCCATTGTTTGTTTAACACAAACCATATGAGAATAATTCCATTTTCAAATGCTCATGAACAGCTCAGGCTGTGCAGAACAGAAACTCCTCAGAGCTGCAGCTGAGGGTGGGATTAGAACAGAACATTCATTAATATGCATGGAATAATGAGGAAATTAAGGAAAAAAATTAATTTTTTAATTTAATTTTAAAAATTTTAAAAATTTATTTTAATTTAATTTGACCATATGAGAATAATTCTATTTTCAAATGCTCAATAACGGCTCAGGCTGTGAAGAACAGAAACTCCTCAGAGCTGGAGTTGAGGGTGGGATTAGAAGCAGAACATTCATTAATATGCAGGGAATAATGAGGAAATTAAGGAAAAAAATTGAATTTACCAGCATCATCTGATTCCTGAAACTGGGAGTAATCCACCACCTTCCTGTTCCTGCAAAAAGGAGAAAAAATCAGGAATTAATTCCTTCAGGGTTAATAAAGTTTTAAGGAATAAGAAATGTCACATTGTTTTTTTCAGAGCTGCATTTGGAGCCCAAAAATATCCCAAAAAAACTTTGGTAATTCAGGCACCTCTGCAGCCAGAATGAACACAAAGGATATGTGTAATTAATAATTAATTAATAAGTATTAATTTACTTTGATAAGTCTATTAAAGCACAAATAGCATTTTCCTGAGGAGATTTTATAATAATCTGGATTGCAGTCTCAGAATATGAATATTACTTTTGATAAATACACAAAGGAGAAAAAATTAGGAATTAATTTCTTCAGGGCTACTAAAGTTTTAAGGAATAAGAAAGAAATGTGACATTCTTTTATTTAGAGCTGCATTTGGAGCCCAAAAATATCCCAAAAAAACTCTGATAATTCAGGCACTTACACAAATGATATTAAAGCATAAACAGCATTTTCCTGAGGAGATTTTAGAATAATCTGGATTGTAGAATCAGAATGTGAATGTTCTTTTTGATAACCACACAAAGATTATAAATCCAACATTCTGAACTGCTCCTTTTGCAATTCCTGCTTCTCCCATAATTTTTATTTTCCCGTTTGACCCCTGGTTTTAAAACATTGGAAATTCTCATTTCAGGAGCTTTCTGAGTGAGTGACACCAACCTGGAACCAACAAAATCCAATCTGCTTTTTGGATTTACTCACAGCTCCAAAATGGAATGGGGGATTTTATCAGCACCTTGTCCAGCAAATCCCAACTCTGTTATTGATAAAGTATCAAATCCCAACTCATTTATTGACAAGATATAAAAATCCCAATGCTTTTTATTGTCAAGGTATAAAAATCCCAACTCTTTGTATTGATAAAGTATAAAAATCCCAGCTGATTTATTGATAAAATATCAAATCCCAATTCTTTTACTGACAAAATATCAAATCCCAGCTGTTCTACTGACAAAGTATCAAATCCCAACTCTTTTATTGATTAAGTACCAAATCCCAGCTGCTTTATTGATAAAATATCAAATCCCAGCTGCTTTATTGACAAGGTACAAAAATCCCAACTCTTTTTATTGAGAGTGTATAAAAATCCCAGCTGATTTATTGACAAAATGCCAAATCTCAACTCTTTCATTGATAAGATATAAAATCCCAGCTGGTTTTTGATAAACTATCAAATCTCATCTGTTTTACTGAAAAAAAAAAAAAATATCAAATCCCAGCTGTTTTTACTGACAGGGTATAATTAAATAATAATTAAATTTCCATGGGCATTGATTTAAAAGCAGCACCAGGAGGTGGCACCTGGGGACAGAAAGGGACCCAAACCCAAACTTTGGGGTTAAATTTGGGTAAAAATTGGACTCAGGACTCAGCACAGAGACAGATTTGGGTCTGGGCTGAAAATATAAAAAATATATAAAAATACATATAAAAAAAATATATAAATATATATAAATATATACCAATATAAAAGTATATATGAAGCATATATGAAGTTTATATATGAAGTTTATATATAAAGTGTATATATGAAGTATATATAGATAAAGTGTGTATATAAAGTGTGTATATAAAGTGTGTATATAAAGTGTGTATATAAAGTGTGTATATAAAGTGTGTATATAAAGTGTGTATATAAAGTGTGTATATAAAGTGTGTATATAAAGTGTGTATATAAAGTGTGTATATAGTATATATAGAGTATATATATACTATATATATATAAAGTATATATAAAGTGCATATATAAAGTGCATATAAAGTATATATAAAGTGTATATATAAAGTGTATATAAAGTATATATATAAAGTATATATATAGTGTATATAAAGTGTATATATAAAGTATATAAAGTGTATATATAAAGTATATATAAAGTATACATAAAGTGTATAGATAAAGTGTATAGATAAAGTGTATATAAAATATACATATAAAGTATATATATATAAAGTGTATATAAAGTGTATATAAAGTACATATAAAGTACATATAAAGTACATATAAAGTACATATAAAGTACATATAAAGTACATATAAAGTACATATAAAGTACATAAAGTATATACATATAAAGTATATATATAGTGTATATAAAGTGTATATATGAAGTATATATAAAGTATATATAAAGTATATATAAAGTATATATAAAGTATATATAAAGTATATATAAAGTATATATAAAGTATATATAAAGTATATATAAAGTATATATAAAGTATATATATAAAGTGTATATATAAAGTGCATATATAAAGTGCATATAAAGTATATATAAAGTGTATATAAAGTACATATAAAGTGAATATATAAAGTATATATATAAAGTATATATGAAGTATATATAGAGTGTATAGATAAAGTGTATAGATAAAGTGTATACATAAAGTATGTATAATATATATATATAAAGTGTACATATAAAGTGTATATAAAGTATATATAAAATGTATATATAAAATGTATATATCAAGTCTATATCACGTCTATATCAAGTCTATATATATTTTATATATACTATATATACACTTTATATATAAAGTGTGTGTATAAAGTGTGTGTATAAAGTGTGTGTATAAAGTGTGTGTATAAAGTGTGTGTATAAAGTGTGTGTATAAAGTGTGTGTATAAAGTATATATGAAGTATATAGATAAAGTGTATAAAGTGTATAGATAATGTGTATAGATAAAGTATATATAAAAGTATATATATACAGTATATATAAAGTATATATCAAGTATATATATAAAGTATATATAGTATAATAGTAAAAATATAAAAAATATAAAATCTAAATAAATATATACTAAAATATATACAATATAAATAAATATATATATTAAAAATATATATATATAAATATATCAATAGTGGCTCCAAATATTGAATTTAATTTAATTTTTCCCTATAAACAGCACCACCTCTTTCTGCAGAACTTCAGCAGAGCTACACAAGAGCTGCAGAAATTCAATAATTTCAGCTTTCTTTAGTTTTCACTCTTTGCCTTTTTCCAACAGTCTCAGGTCAATTTTCTCAACAATCACAGTAAAAACTTGGGATTTAGGATGGATTTGATGAATTTCACTGCTTCAGGTGCACAAAAATTCCACCAAAACCAGCAGAAAACACCAATTTATTCCAAGAGCACTGACTGGAGGAAAACTCTGCATTAAAGAATTTTTCACTTTTCCATTTTACCAAAAACCAGCAAAAAACCTTCATTCCAGCATTAATTTAGGAATGGATTTCAATCTCTAGGCAGGGTTTTCTGGCTAGCACAGCAATATAATCTATTTCTATTGAATATTTACTGAATATTTACTGAATATTTCCCATTTTTGCCCTGCAAGGGTTATCAAATCCAGAGATAAGGCACTGATGCATCTATCAGGTCAAATTTCTCAACAAGCAGAGTAAAAACTTGGGATTTTGTTTTATTTTCCTGCAGAGCAGAGCCTGAGAGCAGGGAGACCTCTCACAACATTCCAGGAGTGTTTTATTTGAATTTTTTTTTTTTGAAACTTTCACAAAAAAACTTAATTCCAGCAAGCTCAGAGGCTCTGCTTTTAAAGAATTTTAAAGAGTGATTTGGGAGCTCACCCAGCCCTGAGCCACTCCTGGGTCTGATTTTTATTTTAAATTCTGTATTTTGGGACATATTATTTAAATACAAATGCTGTCATCTCCAAATATATATATATATATATATATATGCACCACTGTCAATTTGTACTTTATAGTTAAATTAGTAATTTAAATTAGTAATTTGTACTTTTTAGTTCAATTAGCCAAGACACCAAACATCCACAGCCCAGCCCAACTGGGAATAAAAATCCAACGGGGAATAAAATAAAATAAAATAAAATAAAATAAAATAAAATAAAATAAAATAAAATAAAATAAAATAAAATAAAATAAAATAAAATAAAATAAAATAAAATAAAATAAAACCCCAACTGGGAATAAAATCCAACCCCAAATGGGAATAAAATCCAACCCCAACCAGTAACTTGACAATGAGGAAATTCCAAAACATGACAAGAACACCGTGGGAAACCTCACACCTTTCTAAAAATATGAACCAGGAGTGGACAGAGGTGGTTTATTTTAATTATTTTTTTGAAACTTTCACAAAAAAAAACCTTAATTCCAGCAAGCTCAGAGGCTCTGCTTTTAAAGAATCAGAGTCACACCAGCACTGATTTGGGAGCTCACCCAGCCCTGAGCCACTCCTGGGCCCCATTTTTATTTTAAATTCTGTATTTTGGGACATATTACTTAAATACAAATGCTGTCATCTCTAAATGTATCATTGTCACAATTAATTTGTACTTTTTAGTTAAGTTAAATTAAATTAGCCAAGACACCCAACATCCACAGCCCAGTCCAGGCTCACTGGGAGTAAAATCCCAACTGGGAATAAAATAAAATCAAACCCCAGCTGGGAATAAAATAAAATAAAATAAAATAAAATAAAATAAAATAAAATAAAATAAAATAAAATAAAATAAAATAAAATAAAATAAAATAAAATAAAATAAAATAAAATAAAATAAAACCCCAACTGGGAATAAAATCAAACCCCAACTGGGAATAAAATCAAACCCCAAGCAATCACTTGAGAATGAGGAAATTCCAAAGCATGACAAGAACCCCGTGGGAAACCTCACACCTCTGCTCTAAAGCCAATTGAAATCAGAGTTCACTTTTTTGTCACCTCTTTGGTGACACACAAGGTTTGACACACAAGGGAATCACAGAATATCTGAGAGGGGAAAAACTGCCAGGGATCATCCAGAGCAGCTCCTGGCTCTGCACAGACACCCCAAAATCCCACCCTGGGCATCCCTGGCAGCAATGTCCAAACTCTGCTGGAGCTCTGTGCCTGTGCCCGTTCCCTGGGGAACCTGGGCAGTGCCCAGCACCTTCTGAGATGAGAAATATCCCAAATATTCCCCAAATACACAGCTCCAGCCCCTCCCTCGGGCACTCCCTCCTCAAACCCACCCCGCTCCATCCCACCCCACACCCAGCGTTGTCAAAACTCTGCTGGAGCTCTGTGGCTGTGCCCATTCCCCGGGGAGCTTGGACAGTGCCAGCACCCTCCGGGAGAGGAAATATCCCAAATATTCCCCAAATACCCACCGTGACACAGCTCCAGCCCTTCCCTCAGGCACCGCATCCCCAAATCCACCCCGCTCCATCCCACCCCACCAAGTGCTGTCCAAACTGTCCTGGAGCTCTGCGGCTGTGCCCAGTCCTTGGGGAACCTGAGCAGTGCCAGCACTCTCTGAGAGAAGGAAAATCCCAAATATTCCCCAAATACCCACCGTGACACAGCTCCACCCCTTCCCTCAGCACCCCAAAACCACCCCGCTCCATCCCACCCCACACTCAGCACTGTCCAAACTCTGCTGGAGCTCTGTGCCTGTGCCCATTCCCTGGGCAGTGACAGCACCCTCTGAGGGAAGAAATACCTCAAATCCTGAGGGAATATTTCTTCCAAATATTCCCCAAATATCCACCTTGACACAGCTCCACCCCATCCCTTTCCCATGCCACACATCCCCACATCCACCACGATCCATCCTACCCACAGAGCCCACCCAAACTCTCCTGGAGCTCTGTGGCTGTGCCCAGCACCCTCTGAGGAAATAATATCATCCCAAACGCTGAGGGAATAAACAGAGGGAATATTTCTTCCAAATATTCCCCAAATACCCACGGTGACACAGCTCCAGCCCTTCCCTCAGGCACTGCATCCCCAAATCCACCCCGCTCCATCCGAGCCCACACCCAGCGTTGTCAAAACTCTCCCGGAGCTCTGTGGCTGTGCCCATTCCCTGGGGAACCTGGGCAGTGCCAGCACCTTCTGAGAGAAGAAATATCCCAAATATTCCCCAAATACCCACCGTGACACAGCTCCAGCCCTTCCCTCAGCACCCACTCCTCAAAACCACCCCGCTCCATCCCACCCCACACCCAGCAATGTCCAAACTCTGCTGGAGCTCTGTGGCTGTGCCCATTCCCTGGGCAGTTTCCTCAATCTCTGAGGGAAGAAATACCTCAAATCCTGAGGGAATATTTCTTCCAAATATTCCCCAAATACCCACCCTGAGACAGCTCCAGCCCCTCCCTCAGGCACCGCATCTCCGAACCCACCCCGCTCCATCCGAGCCCACACCCAGCGTTGTCAAAACTCTCCCGGAGCTCTGTGCCTGTGCCCATTCCCCGGGGAGCTCGGACAGAGCCCAGCACCCTCTGAGGGAAGAAATATCCCAAATATTCCCCAAATACCCACCGTGACACAGCTCTAGCCCTTCCCTCAGCACCCACTCCTCAAAACCCCCACGCTCCATCCCACCCCACACCCAGCAATGTCCAAACTCTGCTGGAGCTCTGTGGCTGTGCCCATTCCCTGGGCAGTTTCCTCACTCACTGAGGGAAGAAATACCTCAAATCCTGAGGGAATATTTCTTCCAAATAGTCCCCAAATATCCACCTTGACACAGCTCCACACCTTCCCTTTCCCATGCCACACATCCCCACATCCACCACGATCCATCTACCCACAGAGCCCACCCAAACTCTCCTGCAGCTCTGTGGCTGTGCCCAGCATCCTCTGAGGGAACAAATATCATCCCAAACGCTGAGGGAATAAACAGAGGGAATATTTCTTCCAAATATTCCCCAAATACCCACCGTGACACAGCTCCAGCCCTTCCCTCAGGCACTGCATCCCCAAATCCACCCCGCTCCATCCCACCCCACACTCAGCAATGTCCAAACTCTCCTGGAGCTCTGTGGCTGAGCCCATTCCCTGGGGAACCTGGGCAGTGCCAGCACCCTCTGGGAGAAGAAATATCCCAAATATTCCCCAAATACCCACCGTGACACAGCTCCAGCCCTTCCCTCAGCACCCACTCCTCAAAACCACCCCGCTCCATCCCACCCCACACCCAGCAATGTCCAAACTGTCCTGGAGCTCTGTGGCTGAGCCCATTCCCTGGGGAACCTGGGCAGTGCCCAGCACCCTCTGGGAGAAGAAATATCCCAAATATTCCCCAAATACCCACCCTGACACAGCTCCAGCCCCTCCCTCGGGCACCACATCCCCAAACCCATCCCGCTCCATCCCACCTCACACCCAGCGTTGTCAAAACTCTCCTGGAGCTCTGTGGCTGTGCCCATTCCCTGGGGAACCTGGGCAGTGCCCAGCACCCTCTGAGGGAAGAAATATCCCAAATACTGAGGGAATATTCCCCAAATACCCACCCTGAGACAGCTCCAGCCCTTTCCTCCCCACGCCGCACATCCCCAAACCCACCCCGCTCCATCCCACCCCACCAACACCCCCACACCCACCTCGCCAGCACAGCCCGGCTGCCAAACGCTCAGAAATAAAACCAAAAAGACGGAAAACAGCGGCGGGAAGGCGATGGCGGAGCGCGCAGCGGGCGGAGCAGGGCGTGAGGAGCGGCGCTCGCACCGAGGGGGCGGCTCCCGGCGGCTCCTCCCCTACGCGTGGTTCCCCATGCACAGCCCCCGTGCCCCGGACCCTCGCCGGATGGCACCGCGTCCCCTCCCCCGGCAGCGTGCTCGGCCCGGCCCCGCCGCCCGGAGGGGGCCGCGGATGGCGGCCAGAGCGGCGCCCGCCCCGCGCCAAGTGGGTCACGGCGGCGGCGGCGATGAAAAAAAATTCGCTTTCCCCCGTTACAAAATGTGGGACAGCGGCCGCGGGGCAGCCCCGCCGCGGCACCCCCCCCCACCCCCGGCTGCGGGAGAGCGGCGCGGGGAGAAATGCGGCGGGGATGGCGGTGGCCGTGCCAAGTTAGCGGGGGGGAAACAAGGGGAAATAGAGGAGAAACCCGCACGGCCTGCCCCGAGCGAGGCCTGCCCGCCCTGCCCTGCGCGGGTTCGGCCCGCCGGCACTCACCTGACGGGCCGCGACATCCTCCCGGCGCTGCGGGCCGCGCGGGGCTGGGCGCGGAGCTAACGGGGACGCTGAGGCCGCCGGGGCCGCTGAGGCCGCCCGGAGCGAGCGGGAGCGCTGGGCCCAGCGCCTCAGGCCGCGCCTGCGGAGCCGCCGCTCCCCCGTCAGGCGCCGCCGCCGCCCCCGGTGCCGCTCCCCGATGCCGGCCCCGGCGCCGATCGCGGTGTCGCTCCCCGATCCCGCTGGCGGTGCCGGTGTCGGTGCCGGACCCGCTCCCGCCGCTCCCCCCCGCAAAATGGTCGCGCTCGCCCCGCCGAGAGGATGCGAGCGGGGGGGCGGTACCGCCGACCCCGCCGGCCACGCCCCCCTCCGCCGCTGATTGGTTATAAACAGCGAGAGCTCGCACCCCATTGGTTCGTTCGAACCATCACGGCGCGCAGGTCCCGCCCACTGTCCCCGCGGGGAGGGCGGGCAGCGCGGCCCGCACGCGGGAGAGCCTCGGCGGCAGATTCGCCACGGGCTCCCGGTGTTACCGCGGCGCCTCCGCGCCCCCTCCCGCCGCTCCTCCCGCGCCCACCGCGTCCTTCCAGCACCGGCAGCACGCTGGAATTTTTTCCCGTTTCTCCGGTTATTTTTCAGGGCGCTGCGGCGCCTCAAGGCCCGATCCGCAGATTCGCCGCGCGGGCCCGGCGCGGTTTTGGAGGGAAAAGGCGGCCCCGGGCGCGGGTTCGGTGGCGTTAATTTTAATTATTAAAAAATGTAAAAATTCGGTGTCAGCGGCAAATTCTGACACCAGCACTGATATCAACATCGCCTTTTCTCCCTGTGCATGTCAGCAGTTAATCCATGCGCAATTCTGCAAAGTCCAGTGAAAATTTTGGATTTTTTTGCACTTTAAACTCGCCAGAAATCCCAAAATTCCTCATTTTTGTTAGAAAATGAGATGATTTAACCATGGAAAAATTAAAATATTCCACAGGCATTAAAATGGCAGCTTCTCACTTTTGCTTTGCATTTTGGTCTTTGCAGATTCATCCCTCCATTTGAATAAAAATAACATTTAAATCCTATTTTAAAATCCATTTAAATCCTATTTTTATGAAGTGAGAAGATGGTTTGATGATACAAATACGATCAGATTTATAGGAGAAATTATAATTTTGGGGTTTTTTTTCACCAGCACCATTTTCCCTGTGCGAACCAGCACCATTCGTGCACATCCCAATTAATATATTTAATTTTTACACTTTAAAATTCCATTTAAACCCCTAAAATTCCTCATTTTTATTAGAAAAAAAACCATTAAAAAAACATGAAAAAATTAAGATTATTCCATATTCATTAATATGCAGCTCCTCACTTTTGCTTTGCACTGTGGTCTTTGGATATTCATCCCTCCATTTGAATAAAAATAACATTTAAATCCTATTTTTATGCATTTAAATCCGATTTTTATACATTTTATTCTGCATTTGATGGTACAAACATGGTCAGATTTATAGGAAAAAAATCAAAATTTGGGATCATTTTCTTTCATTCCATTCCCTGCTTGAGTTTCTTTGGAATTCCTTTGGAATTCTGGCGGATTGTGGAGTGAAGAGGCCCAAAATGAAGAGAATTAAAATTAAAATTAAAATTAATTAAAATTAAAATTGAGACACTGAATTGAGGAGCCAGAGGAGGAAGGAGCAGAAACCACATCAAGGAATTTCTTGCTGGAAATATTAATTAATTAATATTCAATTAATTAAAAATAAATTAATTAACACTGAATTAATGAATTAATACTGAATTTATTAATTAATTCTGAATTAAACCCCATTGGGGCAGACAAATTTTGCATTTTTCTGTCCCACCTGCGGCACCATAAAAATAAAAGAATTGAGGATATTTCTGAGGAATTAATCTGATTTTTGGGGATTTTTTAATTGGGTTTTCTTTGGTTTTGTTTGTTTGTTTGGGGATTTTTGTGGGGTGTGGATTTGGGATTTTATTTGAGTTTTTTGGGTATGGATTTGGGTTTTTTTGGGATATTTTTGGCTGTGGTATTTGGGTTTTTTGAGGGTACATTTGGGATTTTTTGGCTGCGTATTTGCGTTTTTTATGTGGTTTTTTTGGATTTTTTTCTTTGGGGTTTTTGGATGTGTATTTGGGATTATTTGGGGTTTTTTCGGTTTTTTATTTGGTTTTTTTGGGTGTGTATATGGGATTTTTTGGGTGTGCATTTGGGATTTTTTTGGGTCTGTATTTAGGTTTTTTATTTGGTTTTTTGGGTGTGTATTTGGATTTTATTTGGGCGTGTATTTGGGATTTTTTTGGCTGTGAATTTCGGTTTTTTATTTGGGATTTTTTTGGGTCTGTATTTGGGTTTTTTATTTGGTTTTTCTGGGTGCAGATTTGGGTTTTTAGTTGTGGTTTTTGGGTGTAAAATTTGAATTTTTTGGGGTGTATATTTAAGTTTTCTGGGTGTGTATTTGGGATTTTTTTGGGTGTGCATTTGGGATTTTATTTGGGATTTTTGGGTGTGTATTTGGATTTTTTTTGCTATTTTATTGGTTTTGTTTTGTTTTGTTTTTTTCTGGTTTTCTCTGTTTGTTTGGGGTTTTTTTTTTGTTGTTTTTTTTTTTTTTGTTTGTTTGTTTTGATATTTCACAGGAATTTCTTTTCCTGGCAACACAGGGCACTCCACACCACACATTTTACATTATTTTTACATTATTTTTATTATTTTTATTCCTAATTTCAACATAGAAACTCATTTCTTAGCACTGTTGACACACCAGAACAACAACCCCCAGCCAGCAATGCCCAATTTTTATTCTAAAAACCAATTTTTATTCTAAAACCCAATTTTTATTCTAAAAACCAATTTTTATTCTAAAAACCAATTTTCATTTCCAACCTTGCAATGCTGCACCAGGGACTGATTCACGTGGATTAAAATCCAATTTTTTTTTTTTTTTTCCTCTTTCCACGACCATAAAAAACTGAATTTCCAATGCTCAGGAGCCTGCCTTGAAAATACTTTAAAATAAAACAGAAAAACAAAGAAATAAAAGCTTTTAAGCTTTTTCAACTTAAAAAAAAAACAATTAAAAAAAAATTTTAAAAAACAAAAGCTGAATTTTGATATTTTTGAAGAAACCAAGGCACAAAATTCACCTGGAAATTTGTGGAGTTTTGGGTCAAAAATTGAAATTTCAGTATTCAGATTTTTACCCACCTACATCAACAAAAGTTCAATTTAAACAGTTGTTTTAATTAAAAATTAAAGCTTTTCCTTTCCAGGAGAAATAATAATTTTTAAAATAATTCTGGGGTTTAAACTGTTTAAATATAATAATTTTTCATAATAATTTTAAAAATAAGTTTGAGGTTTAAAATTGTTAAATATAATAATAATTTTTAAAAGAATTCTGGGGTTTAAAATTTTAAAATACAATGATAATTCTTTAAAAATAATGTAAATAATTATGGCTTTTTAAAATTTTGAATATAATAAAATTTTAAAATAATAATTTTAAAAATAATTCTGGGTTTAAAATTTTAAAATATAATAATATTTTTAATAATAACTTTTAAATAATTCAGGGTTTTAATTTTTAAAGTATAATAATCATTTTCTAATAATATTCTTAACAATTCTGGGGTTTGAAATTTTTAAAAATAATGATAATTTTTTTAATAATTCTGGGTTAAAAAAATTTTAAATATAATAACATTTTAATAATAGCTTTAAAATAATTCTGTGTTTTAAAATTTTTAATATAATAATAATTTCATCCACAGAAATGTACAATTTTATCCTGAATCCCTTAAAACTCTGAATTCCTTCCCACTCCATAACTGATGATACAAATAATGTCAGATTTGTAGGAAAAATTACAAAAAAATTTAGGATATTTCATATAAATTTCCTACCAAAAATTGTAGGAAAAATCACAAAAAAAATTAGGATATTTGCTACCAAAAATTGTAGGAAAAAAATACAAAAAAATTAGGATATTTCATATAAATTTCAAAAAAGAAAGTAAAATGATGTTTTGTGCAAAAAATGAGATTTTTAAACACCTCTAAGCCCAAATTTGGCAATATTTGCACAGCCCAGGTATTCCAGCTTTGCATTAAAATAGTTAAGCACAAATAATTCTAAATTTCTTGAACCCTCATTGTTCAGTTTGAAATTCTTTTCAGCTCCAGAGATTGAAAATTCTGATTTTTTTTTAGTGAGGGTGATGAGGGCCTGTTTTACAAACTCCTCCATTTATATAAAACAAACAAACAAAAAAATAAATTTACCTAATTCAGCAAAACCAGGACAATTTCTAGTCCTGATTCCCAGTTAAGGAGGTAAAAAATTCCAAATTATTGAAGGGTTTTTGCTAAAATCCAAACCCAAAACATGAGCAGGGTGACTGTGTTCCCTCAGAAAATCATGGAACAGAAAATCCTGAATTAAACACACAAAATTCCATTCCTGAAGTGTGAATTTCCTATAAATTCTCCTCAATTAATATAAAATTTTTGGCCAGAACTGCTCTGCACCCTCAATATTTGGGGGAATGTGGCAGCAGAGGGAAATGGGAATTTCCTTTTATCCCATAAAATAATTTTATCCTCCTCTTTTCCAGCCCCACTAAAGCAGATTTTTTACTGAGGGTGATGAGCGCCTGTTTTACCAACTTCTCCATTTATATAAAACAGAAAAAAAAAATTAATTTACCTAATTCAGCAAAACCAGAACAATTTCTAGTCCTGATTCCCAGTTAAGGAGGTAAAAAATTCCAAATTATTGAAGGGGTTTTGCTAAAATCCAAACCCAAAACACGAGCAGGGTGACTGTGTTCCCTCAGAAAATCATGGAACAGAAAATACAGAATTAAACACACAAAATTCCATTCCTGAAGTGTGAATTTCCTATAAATTCTCCTCAATTAATATAAAATTTTTGGCCAAAACTCTCCATCCCCAATATTTGGGGAATGTGGCAGCAGAGGGAAATGGGAATTTCCTTTTATCCCATAAAATCTGTGTTTTTCCTCCTCCTCTTCCTCAAGCCCACTAAAACTGAGGGTGATGAGTGCCTGTTTTACCAACTCCTCCATTTATATAAAACAGAAAAAATAATTTACCAGAGCAAAGCAATCCTAATTCAGCAAAACCAGAACAATTTCTAGTCCTGATTCCCAGTTAAGGAGGCAAAAAAACCCCAAATATTGAAGGGGTTTTTGCTAAAATCCAAACTCAAAACACGAGCAGGGTGATTGTGTTCCCTCAGAAAATCATGGAACAGAAAATACAGTGAATTTCCTACACATTCTCCTCCAATTTTTTACCAATTTTTTGGGCAGAACTGCTCTCCACCCTCAATATTTGGGGGAAAGTGGCAGCAGAGGGGAAATGGGAATTTCCTTTTATCCCATAAAATCTGTGTTTTTCCTCCTCCTCTTCCTCAGGCCCACTAAAGCAGATTTTTTACTGAGGGTGAAGAGTGCCTGTTTTACAAACTCCTCCATTTATATAAAACAGGAAAAAAAAATTAATTTACCTAATTCAGCAAAACCAGGACCATTTCTAGTCCTGATTCCCAGTTAAGGAGGTAAAAAATTCCAAATTATTGAAGGGTTTTTGCTAAAATCCAAACCCAAAACACGAGCAGGGCGATTGTGTTCCCTCAGAAAATCATGGAACAGAAAATATAGTGAATTTCCTACACATTCTCCTCAATTTTTTTACCAATTTTTTGGCCAGAACTGCTCTCCACCCTCAATATTTGGGGGAAAGCGGCAGCAGAGGGGAAATGGGAATTTCCTTTTATCCCAGAAAATCCTTTTTCCCTCCTCTTTTCCAGCCCCATAAAGCAGCAGGGGGGTTTTTTTAGGGAGCTGTTTCCTGACAAGGCAATTGAGCAGCACTTGCCAAAAGCACTTTGGGACGGCCCAAAAAGGGCCCTTGTGGGGCCACAAAAAGGGAATTACAGCCCAGAGTGGGGGGCAGCAGAAAACCCTGACCAAATTTTGGGGATTGTGCTGGTACTGGAAGAGCAGAGAAATTCCTGACCAAATTTTGGGGTCTCTGCTCCACAGAAAGAATCCAAATAGCGAGGGTTGTGCTGCTCCAGGAAGGGCAGGAGAAAATCCTGACCAAATTTTGGGGTTTCTGCTCCAAAGGGAGAACCCAGCTGGTCCAGGGAGGGCAGGATCAATTCCTGGCCAAATTTTGGGGTTTTGTTCCACAGGGAGAACCCAATTAGTGAGGGTTGCTCTGGTCCAGGAAGGGCAGGAGTTCCTGACCAAATTTTGGGGTTTCTGCTCCACAGGGGAGTGGGGACTGTGCTGGTACTGGAAGAGCAGAGAAATTCCTGACCAAATTTTGGGGTCTCTGCCCCACAGGGAGGACCCAGCAACTCCTGACCAAATTTTGGCGTTTCTGCTCACCTGGGAGAACCCAAATAGTGATGGTTGTTCTGGTCCAGGAAGGGCAGGATCAACTCCTGACCAAATTTTGGGATCTCTGCTCCACAGGGTTGTGCTGGATCAAAAAGGGCAGAGCAGTTCCTGACTAAATTTTGGGGTTTCTGCTCTACATGGAGAAACCAGCAACTCCAGACCAAATTTTGGGGTCTCTGCTCCACAGAGAGAATCCAAATAGTGAGGATTTTGCTGGTCCAGGAAGGGCAGAGAAGTTCCTGACCAAATTTTGTGGTTTCTGCTCTACAGGGCAGTGGGGATTGTTCTGGTCCAGGCAGGAGCAGTTCCTGACCAAATTTTGGGGTTTCTGCTTTACCAGGGAAGACCCAGCAACTCCTGACCAAATTTTGGGGTCTCTGCTCTACAGGGAGAACCCAAATTGTGAGGGTTGTGCTGCTCCAGGAAGGGCAGGAGGAAATCCTGACCAAATTTTGGGGTTTTGTTCCACAGGAAGAACCCAAATAATGAGGATTGTGCTGGTCCAGGAAGGGCAGGAGAAAATCCTGACCAAATTTTGGGGTCTCTGCTCCACAGGGGAGTGGGGATTGTGCTGGTCCAGGGAGGGCAGGAGCAACTCTTGGCCTAATTTTGGGGTCTCTGCCCCACAGGGAGGACCCAGCTACTCCTGACCAAATTTTGGGGTTTCTGCTCCACAGAAAGAATCCAAATAGTGAGGATTTTGCTGGTCCAGGAAGGGCAGGAGAAAATCCTGACCAAATTTTGGGGTTTCTGCTCCAAAGGGAGAACCCAGCTGGTCCAGGGAGGGCAGGATCAATTTCTGGCCAAATTTTGGGGTTTTGTTCCACAGGAAGAACCCAATTAGTGAGGGTTGTTCTGGTGCAGGAAGGGCAGGATCAACTCCTGACCAAATTTTGGGGTTTCTGCTCCACAGGAGACTGAGGGTTGTGCTGGTCCAAAAAGGGCAGAGCAGTTCCTGACCAAATTTTGGGGTCTCTGCTCTCCAGAGGAATGAGGACTGTGCTGGTCCAAAAAGGTCAGGAGCAATTCCTGACCAAATTTTGGGCTCTTGCTCCAAAGGGAGAACCCAGGGGAGTGGGGATTGTTCTGGTCCAGAAAGGGCGAGAGCAATTCCTGACCAAATTTTGGGGTCTCTGCTCCACAGGGAGGACCCAGCAACTCCTGACCAAGTTTTGGGGTCACCCCCACAATTGCACAGTGCTGATGCACACCCAGCTCCTCATCCTCAGCAGCTCCGGGGCTCTGCTGGGACGTGCTGGGATGAACTGGGACGTGCTGGGATGGGCTGGGATGAACTGGGATGAACTGGGATGTGCTGGGACGTGCTGGGTTGTGCTGGGATGGGCTGGGACGTGCTGGGCAGGGAGGGAGGAAATTGCTGCAATGTCCCCAAAAGGTAAAGGTGCACAAAGTTAAAAAATCCCTCTGACAGTCCAGGCCAGCACTGCCAAGAGGGGAAGTGCTCAAAATTAAAAAAAAAAAAAAAATATTCAGTGTAATCCAAGGCACTGCTGGGACATGGATTGTGCTCCATGAGAGCAGCACAGGAAATGGGGAATATTCCCAAATGAGGGATATTCAAAATGAGGAATATTCTCAATGAGGAATATTAAAAAAAGAGGAATATTCCCAATGAGGAATATTCAAAATGAGGAATATTTCCAATGAGGAATTTTCCCAAATGAGGATTATTCCCAAATCAGGAACATTCCCAAATCAGGAATATTCATAAATTAGGAATATTCCCAAATGAGGAATATTCAAAAAGAGAACTATTCCCAAATAGGGAATATTCCCAAATCAGGAATAATCCAAATAAGGAATATTCCCAATGAGGGTTAGTCCCAAAATTAGGAATACTCCCAATGAGGAATATTCAAAATGAGGAATATTCCCAAATGAAGAATATTCCCAAAAAGAGGAACATTCCCAAATTAGGAATAATCCCAGATGAAGAATATTCTCAAATGAGGAATATTCCCAAATTAGCAATACTCCCAATGAGGAATATCCCAAATGAGGAATATTCTCAACGAAGAATATTCCCAAATCAGGGATATTAATAAATGAGGAATATTCTCAATGAAGAATATTCCCAAATCAGGGATATTGATAAATGAGCAATATTCCCAAATGAGGAACATTCCCAAATTAGGAATAATCCCAGATGAAGAATATTCTCAAATGAGGAATATTCCCAAATTAGCAATACTCCCAATGAGGAATATCCCAAATGAGGAATATTCTCAACGAAGAACATTCCCAAATCAGGGATATTAATAAATGAGCAATATTCCCAAATGAGGAACATTCCCAAATGAGGAACATTATGAAATCAGGGATATTGATAAATGAGCAATATTCCCAAATGAGGAACATTCCCAAATGAGGAACATTACCAAATCAGGGATATTGATAAATGAGCAATATTCCCAAGTGAGGAACATTCCCAAATCAGGGATATTAATAAATGGGGAATATTCCCAAGTGAGGAACATTCCCAAGTGAGGAACATTCCCCCTCCTCCTCCTCCACCCCTCGCTCCAAGGTGCTGCTCAGGGCTGTGCTGAGCAAACAGCACTGAAGAGTTCAAAATCCCAGGAAAAAACCCCAAACCAGGGAGAGTCCAGGGAGAGGCGACCATGACGATGATGATGGTGATGATGATGATGGTGATGATGATGAGGGCACAGAGTGCCAGCAGCCTCAGCAGCAGGCCCAGCCTGGAGGAGAGGTCTCCTTGATGTTGATGTAATCCCCAGAGCCAGCAGAGCAGGAGCTGCCATCGCCTGAGGGAGAGGACATCATCTTCTCAATCAGAACCCTGGGGAAAAAAAAAATTACTGAGTTGGATTTGGGGCTTTTTTGGGGGGTTTTATTGGTTTTTTCGGGGTGTTTTGTTTTTATTTTGGTTTTCTGGGGTTTTTTTTGAATCGGCAGCACTGGGAGGCACAGAAAAGAAATTAAAAATTAAAAACAAAAAGAAAAAAGCAAAGCTCAGAAGTGTGAGGAATGCATTTGTAGAGTTGGGCAGTGCAGAAAAGAAATAAATAAAAAGCAAATATAGTATAATATAGTATAATATAGTATAGTATAATATAATATAGTGTAATATAATATAGTGTAATATAATATAGTGTAATATAATATAGTGTAATATAATATAGTGTAATATAATATAGTGTAATATAATATAGTGTAATATAATATAATATAATATAATATAATATAATATAATATAATATTGTCACATCATATTACATTACATTATATTACATTACACTATATTACATTACATTATATTATATATAATTAAATCATATAATTATAAATATTATAAAAATATAATTATACATAATATAACATAACATTATAATGTAATATTATAACATAACATACTATTAGTATAATATAATAAAATATAGTATAGTATAATATAGTATAGTATAATATAATATAATATTCTCATATTACATTACATTATATTACATTACATTATATATAATTAAATCATATAATTATAAATATTATAAAAATATAATTATACATAATATAACATTATAATGTAATATTATAACATAACATACTATTAGCATAATATAGTATAATATAGTATAATATAGTATAATATAATATAATATATTACCATAATATATTACCATAATATATTACCATAATATATTACCATAATATAATATATCATAAATATAATACAATATATAATATAATAAAATAATAAATCAGCCTTCTGAAACATGGAGTGAAGATTTTCATCCATTCCCTCACCCTGGGGACCCTCAAACAGCACAGGCCGCAGCCCCAGGCCCTGCTCCTACCTCATGGACTCGTTGATGTTTTTGTTTTCCTTCACAGACGTCTCCACCCACCCTGAAAATCCATTTTCTTTGCTGAACCTGTTGATTTCCTCCCTGGTCACTGCCCACGGGGAAAGGTCACACTGCAAGGCAGAAAAAGGGGGAATTTTAGGGGCACAAAATCCCACAGTGGTTTGAGTTGGAGGAATTTGAATTTAATTTATAAATTAAGTAATTTATAAATTAAATAAATACGGCCCGGGACACCCCCAGGGACGGGGCGGCCATGGATTCTTTGGGAATTGGGAATTTCTCCCCAGTTTTGCAGCTGGGAGGGCCCTGGGAGGCAGCTCAGCCCTGCCAGCTCCCAGCTCCCAGGGCAAGGCTCTCCCTGGGGTGTTGCAAGCAGAAATTTCTTTATCTGATATCTCAGGCGCTGACACACCTCGGTCAGGCACGCCTGGAATGGAGATTCCAACCTTGTCCCATCCCAAATCTGCCTCCTCAACCTCATCACATCCCAAATCTGCCTCCTCAACCTCATCAAATCCCAAATCTGCCTCCCCAACCTCATCTCCCATCCCAAATCTGCCTCCCCAAACTCATCTCATTCCAAGTCTGCCTCCCCAACCTCATCAAATCCCAAACTTGCCTCCCCAAGGTCACCCCTCATCCCAAATCTGCCTCTCCAGCCTCGTCTCTCACCCCAAACCTGCCTCCCCAACCCCATTACATCCCAAACCTGCCCAGGGTCCCTGCCCAGGGGAGGTGGCACAGGTGTGGTGGCACCATGGTGGCACTGATGCCAACGGGATGGACACGGAGGCAGAGCCAAAACCCCCCACAGAAACACAAAAACCCACAGAGAAACACACAAACACACTGAGAAACACACAAAAAACCATACAAACACCCACAGAACACAGAAACCCCACAGAGAAACACACCAAAACCCATACAAATCCATAGAGAAACACAGAGAAACAAACACACAAGCACACAAAAACACAAAGAGAAACACACAAAAACCATACAAACCCACAGGGAAACACACAAAAAACCATACAAACACCCACAGAAAACACAAACCCACAAACACCCAAACCCCACAGAGAAACACACCAAAACCCATACAAACCCACAGAGAAACAAACACACAAGCACACAAAAACACAAAGAGAAACACACAAAAACCATGCCAAACCACACAGAGAAACATACAAAACACACAAACCTACAGAGAAACACACAAAAAATGTACAAACTCACAGAGAAGCACACAAACATGGAGAGAAACACACAAAACCCATACAAACCCACAGGGAAACACACAAAAACCATACAAACCCACAGAGAAACACACAAAAAACATACAAACCCACAGAGAAACACACAAAAACCATACAAAAACACACAGAGAAACAGAAAAGAACACACAAAAACCCACATAGAAACACACAGAAACCGTACAAACCCACAGAGAAACATACCAAAACACAAAAAACCCCTCACAAACCCACAGAGAAAACCACAAAAACCATAGAAACCCACAGAGAAACACACAAATCCACAGAGAAACATACAAAACCCTTACAAACCCACAGAGAAACACACAAAACCCATACAAATCCATAGAGAAACACGGAGAAACAAACACACAAGCACACAAAAACACAAAGAGAAACACACAAAAACCATACAAACCCACAGGGAAACACACAAAACCCATACAAAAACACACAGAGAAACATACAAAAGCCATACAAACCCACAGAGAAACACACAAAAACCATACAAATCCATAGAGAAACATAGAGAAACAAACACACAAGCACACAAAAAGAAACACACAAAAACCATAGAAACCCACAGAGAAACACACAAAACCCATACAAACCCGCAGAGAAAACCACAAAAACCATAGAAACCCACAGGGAAACACACAAAACCCATACAAACCCACAGGGAAACACACAAAACCCATACAAACCCACAGGGAAACACACAAAAACCACAGAAGCCCACAGAAAACCACACAAAACCCCCCCAAAAACGCCATCCCAGGCAGGGTGCCCACCTTGTTGGCCAGCAGCAGGCAGGGCACGGGGCTCCCGTCTGGCAGCACCAGTTTGCTGTCCAGGTCCTGCTTCCACTTGTGGCTGTTGCTGAAGGTGCTGCTGTTGGTGACATCAAACATGATGACACAGCCTGAGGCCTCCCTGTAGTACAGGCGGGTCATGGAGGTGAAACGTTCCTGCCCTTGGGTCAGAACCAGAGAGAAACCCAGCCAGGGTTGGTAATCTGGGGGGCTGTGCAGGTGGATTGGGTGTTTGGGGGGTGTTATCTAGGTAGATGGGGTGTTTGGGGGGGTGGTTTTGCAGCTGGCGGTGAGGATTTCTGGTTAGTTGGGGGGATTTGGGGTGTGGGCTGGGCAGGGGTCAGGTCATGGAATCGTGGAAAAGCCACAGAGAAACACAGGAAAACTGTACAAACCCACAGGGGAACACACAGAGGAACACCCAAAACCACACAAAACCATACAAACCTACACAGAAACACACAAAACCCCACAGAGAAACACACAAAAACACACAAAACCCCACAGAGAAACACACAAAAACACACAAAACCCCACAGAGAAACACACAAAAACACACAAAACCCCACAGAGAAACACACAAAAAACACACAAAACCCCACAGAGAAACACACAAAAACCATACAAAACCACACACAGAAACCACATGACCCTTTCGGGGTCAGGACCAGAGAAAAAGCCCAGCCAGAGTTGGTATTTTGGGGGTTGTGCAGGTAGATTGTGTGTTTGGGGGGTGGTTTTGGTGTGGTTTTTTTGGGGGATTTGGGGTGTGAGCTGCCTGGGAATCTCTGGGCTGGACACAGGTCAGGTCATGGAATCGTGGAAAACCTACAGAGAAACCCACAGAGAAACACACAAAACCTGTACAAATCCACAGGGAAGCACACAAAAGCCATACAAACACACAGAGAAACACAGAAAAACACACAAAACCCCACGTAGAAACACACAAAAACCATACAAACACACAGAGAAACATACAAAACCACACATAGAAACACACAAACCCACAGAGAAACACACAAAAACAAACAAAACCACACAAAACCCCACACAGAAACACACAAAACCCACACAAACCCACAGAGAAATACACAAAACCCATACAAATCCACGGAGAATCCCACAAAACCCCATGGAGAAACACACAAGCACACACAACAACCATACAAATCCACAAAACCTGTACAAACCCACAGAAACACACAAAAAACCATATAGAAACACACAGAAACACACAAAAACACCCACAGAGAAACACACAAAATGCACACAAAAACACACACAGAAAGACAGAGAAACACACAAAAACCACACAAACCCACAGAGAAACACACAAAATACACACAAAAACACACACAAAAACACACTAAATACAGACAAACCCACAGAGAAACCCACAAAACACACACCAAGTTTGTTTGGGTTAAAATTGACCAAAGATCACCCAACAGGCAGGGCCCCTTCCCCTGTCCCAGTGCTTTGGGACACCCCCAGGGATGGGGCACCCCAATATTTGCATTATTCCCATGGAACCCAGAGATGGGGCACCCAAATATTTGCATTATTCCCATGGAACTCAGGGTGTCCCCAGGGATAGGACACCCCAAAATTTGCATTATTCCCCTATAACCCAGTGCCCAGGGATGGACACCCCAATATTTCCATTATTCCCATGGAACCCAGTGCCCCAGGGATGGGACACCCCAATATTTGCATTATTCCCATGGAACCCAGAAGATGGGGCACCCCAATATTTGCATTATTCCCATGGAACTCAGGGTGTCCCCAGAGAGAGGACACCCCAATATTTCCATTATTCCCCTATCACCCAGTGCCCAGGATTGGACACCCCAATATTTCCATTATTCCCATGGAACCCAGTGCCCCAGGGATGGGGCACCCCAATATTTGCATTATTCTACTGTAAACCAGTGCCCCAATATTTGCATTATTCCCATGGAACTCAGGGTGTCCCCAGGGATGGGGCACCCCAATATTTCCATTATTCCCATATAACCCTGTGCCCCAATATTTGCATTATTCCCATGGAACTAGGGTATCCCCAGGGATGGGGCACCCCAATATTTCCATTATTCCCATAAAACCCTGTGCCCCAATATTTGCAGTATTTCCCTGTAACCCACTGCCCAGGGATGGGGCACCCCAATATTTCCATTATTCCCATATAACCCTGTGCCCCAATATTTGCAGTATTCCCCTGTAACCCACTGCCCAGGGATGGGGCACCCCAATATTTCCATTATTCCCATAAAACCCTGTGCCCCAATATTTGCATTATTCCCATGGAACTAGGGTATCCCCAGGGATGGGGCACCCCAATATCTCCATTATTCCCATATAACCCTGTGCCCCAATATTTGCAGTATTCCCCTGTAACCCACTGCCCAGGGATGGACACCCCAATATCTCCATTATTCCCATATAACCCTGTGCCCCAATAATTTGCATTATTCCCCTGTATCCCAGTGCCCTGAGCCCCCCTGGGCGTCCCTGGGCACCACAGGGGCACCGTGCCAGCTCTGCTCCCCCACCTCCAGCTCCTTTTTGGGGCCAAAACCGAAAGTTTCTTGCTGCACTGCTGACTCTGCCAACTTCTCCTTCCTGATGCCATTTTAAGGACCCCGGGCAGAGGAAACCACAGCCCTGTTCTCCTCCCTGCTCCACATCCACAGGGGCCATTTCAGAGCTGCTGCTGCTGCCCACAGCTCTCCTGGTGCCAGGGAGTTTGGGAAATTCCTCTCTCTGCCCCTCTCCAGCTCCTTGTCCACTCCAGCTTTTATAATTCTGTCACTCAGAGCGTGTCCCGTGCCAGAAATTTTGGGTTTTAACCCAAAATTTGGAGCTGAGCAGTCTCATGTCCAGCCAGTTCCACATTCCCTCTGCTCTGGAGCAGAGGGGAAAGGCCCAGCAGGAATTACTGTGGGCATTCCTTGCAGGTGGATTTTTAATTAAATATTTAAATTAGTGCAGCAGGCTGGAGGCAGCAAAGCAGAGCAGTCCTGGCCCTGGAATCCACAGGCAGCTGGGAGTTATTTTTGGAGAGAAGGAAAAGGAAGAAAAAGGAAGAGAAAGGGGGAAAGAAAGGGGAAAGGGAATGGGAAGAAAGGGGAGAGAAGGGAAGGGAAAGGAAAGGAAAAGGGAAAGGGAAAGGGAAAGGGAAAGGGAAAGGGAAAGGGAAAGGGAAAGGGAAAGGGAAAGGGAAAGGGAAAGGGAAAGGGAAAGGAGGGAAAAAGGGAAAAAGGGAAAAAAAGGCCAAAACACTGAGAACATGGAAAAAACCTTGCAAATACCTGCAATGTCCCAAAGCTGCAGCCGAACCGTCTCCGACTCCGACCACTGAACCACCTTCAGGGCAAAATCCACTGGAGAATTCCCAAAAAAGCAGGGAGGAAAGGAAAGGAAAGCTGCTCAGGGCCATTCTGCACCATGGGGCTGCTCCTGCATCTCCCAGAGCCCTCCCAAATCCTGCACCAGGGTCAGCAGCCCAAGCACAGCTCCAGGCTGGACGGGGCTTGGAGCAACCTGGGACAGGGAAAGGTGTCCCTGTTTATGGGGTCAGAGGAGATGTGAGGTTTGTTCCAAGCTGAATCACCCCATATTAATTTGGGATATGGAAAGGTGTCCCTGTTTATGGGGTCAGAGATGTGAGGTCCCTTCCAAGCTGAATCACCCCAAATTAACCTAGGATATGGAAAGGTGTCCCTGTTTATGGGGTCAGAGGAGATGTGAGGTTCATTCCAAGCTGAATCACCCCATAGTAACCTGGGACAGAGAAAGGTGCCCCTGCTTATGGGGTCAGAGGTGCTGTAAGGTCCCTTCCAAGCGGAATCACCCCAAATTAACCTGGGACAGGGAAAGGTGTCCCTGTTTATGGGGTCAGAGATGTGAGGTCCTTTCCAAGCTGAATCACCCCATCTTTGCTGTCACCAGTGAGTCAGAAGGGGAAGCCCTGTGCTGTTCTCAGATGTGTCAGGGCTTCAACCTGGCAGCCAGACCCAGCTGGGCTGGAACTGACCAAAAGCAGGAAGAAAGCACAAAAGGAAAAGTCCCAGGAAGCAGCCTGCAGCGTTTCCTGCTGGGAAAGAGCAGCAGAGCTCTGGGCCTCTCTGGAGTTTGCACCTCTAATCCATCCCCTCTCAGCTCAGGAATAAGAAGATTTAAACAGCTGTGCTCGATTTTGGGTCCTTGGGGAGATTTCCTGGGTAAACCCTTGGCAGCTCCTGCTCCTTCCAGGTTATTCATTCACACAAAGAACCCAAATCCTGCTCAGCCCCATTCCCAGCCTCCTTCTCCCAGAGCTTCCCAAGAGCTGCTGACCCCTCAGCAATGAGGCCAGACTGTTTCACTAAAGCCAAACCAGTGCTGCTGCTGGTTTTACTGGGATAAACTGAGCCTGGAACCTCAGATTATCCATCCTACAGCTCCTGGGGTGGTTATTCCGAGGGGTAGGGGCACCCCAAATGAGCCAGGCAGAGGGACAGAAGCTCCTGAGGGCTTCAGGGCTGTTCAATTAATGCCAAACCAGCACTGCTGATGGTTTTACTGGGATAAACTCAGCCTATAACCTCAGATTATCCATCCTACAGCTCCAGGGATGGTTATTCCAAGGGCTGGGAGAAGGATGGAACACCCCAAATAAGCCAGGCAGAAGCTCCTGAGGGCTTCAGGGCTGTTCAATTAATGCCAAACCAGCACTGCTGATGGTTTTACTGGGATAAGCTGAGCCTGGAACCTCAGCCTATCCATCTTACAGCTGCTGGGGTGGTTATTCCAAGAGTTGGGAGAAGGATGGGACATCCCAAATAATCCTGGCAGAGGGACAAATGATCCCGAGGGCCTCAAGGCTGTATAATTAATGCCAAACTAGCA
Source organism: Passerculus sandwichensis (assembly GCA_031885435.1). Classification (NCBI taxonomy): domain Eukaryota; kingdom Metazoa; phylum Chordata; class Aves; order Passeriformes; family Passerellidae; genus Passerculus; species Passerculus sandwichensis. Next base: position 3,801,867 of record CM063155.1, read on the forward strand.
TTGCTGATGGTTTAACTGGGATAAACTGAGTCCATAATCTCAGCCTATCCATCTTACAGCTCCTGGGGTGGTTACTCCCAGGGACAGGGGCACCCCAAATGAGCCGGGCAGAGGGGACAGAATCCCCGGGGGGTTCGGGGAAGAGGGTCTGTGAGTTAACACCTCATAAACCAGAGAAGGTACACGGCTGTTCCCATCCAAACTCCCAACCCCAGAGCCTGGGGAGGACGGAGGGAGAGGGGGGAAAGGGGAGAGCTCTGGCGGGACGAGGGGCGCGGTGCGGGCTGGGGATGTGCACCGGGATGGGAATGGTGCCGGATGCCGGGAACCCCCAAGGAACCCCCGAAAGCCACTCGGTAACCCCCGATAACCCCCCGGTAGTGCCCCGGTAACCACCGAGACCCCCCCGGTAACCCCAGGGATCTCCCAGGGCACCCCCGATAACCACCCGGAAACTTCCCGAGAACCCCCCAAGGACTCCCCGGGAACCCCAGGGCACCCCCAGTAACCCCCCGGTGACCCCTGGTAACCCCCGGTAACGCCCAAGGACCCCCCGGTAACACCCGGAAACCCCCCGAGAACCCCCAGGAACCCCGGGGACCGCTCGGTAACCTCCGAGCACCCCCAGTGACAACCCGGTAACCACCCGGTAATCCCCGAGGACCCCCCCGGTAACCCCCCAATAACCACCCGGAAACCCCCGAGAACCCCTAGTAATCCCTCGGTAACCCCCAAGGACCCCCCGGTTAGCCCCGATACCCACCCGGAAACCCCCCGATAACCCCCAGGAGCCCCGGGAACCGCTCGGTAACCCCCGATAACCCCCAGGGAACCCCCGGTAACCTCCGAGCACCCCCAGGGAACCCCCCCGTAACTCCCCGGTAACCCCCAAGGACCCCTCGATAACCACCCGGTAACACCCGAGAACCCCCAAGAAACCCCGAGAACCACCCGGTAACCTCCAAGGACCCCCCCCGTAACCCCTCAGCAAGCCCCAAGGACCCCCGGTAACCACCCGGAAACCCCCCGAGAACCCCGGGTAACTCCAAGGACCCCCCGGTAACCCCCCGAGAACCCCAGGAAACCCCAAGAATCCCCCGGTAACCCACAGGGAGCCCCCCCCAGTAACCCCAGGGAACCCTCCGGTTACCCCCGATAACCACTCGGCAAGCTCCCGGTAGCCCTGATAACCCCCGGTGTCCCCGTTAGCCCGGCGCGCTCACCGCCCACGGTGGATTTGTAGTGCCGGTTGAAGCTGTCGTTGGCGTAGCGCTGCACCAGCGAGGTCTTGCCCACCGTGGCGTCGCCCACCACGAGCACCTTGAACATCCGATCGCGCTGCCCCATCCCGGCCCCGCCCGGCCCGGCCCGGCCCCGCTCGCTCATGTGAGCCTCAGCCGGGGCAGCGCCGGGGCTGCCGGGAGCTGTAGTTCGGTGCCTTCCGCCGGGGCCGGCGCCGGATGGAGCCCGGAACATCCCCTGTGGCAGCGGATCCTGTTCTGGGGGGCCCCCAAATCTGCGCTGTGCACCCCCAAATCTGTTCTGTGCAACCCCAGATCCAGCCCTGCACATCTCCAGCTCCGTGCGCCCCCAGACCCTGCTCTGTGCACCCCCACATCCTGCTCTGTGCACCCCCACATCCTGCTCTGTGCACCCACAGATCCACTCCGTGCGCCCCCAGATCCTGCTCTGTGCACCCCCAGATCCAGCCCTGCACATCGGCTCTGTGCACCCCCAGATCCTGCTCTGTGCACCCCCAGATCCTGCTGTGTGCGCCCCCCGATCCACTCCGTGCACCCCCAGATCCAGCCCTGCACATCTCCAGCTCTGTGCACCCCCAGATCCTGCTCTGTGCACCCCAATATCCGCTCTGTGCGCCCCCAGATCCAGCCCTGCACATCTCCAGCTCTGTGCACCCCCACATCCTGCTCTGTGCGCCCCCATATCTGCTCTGTGTGCCCCCAGGTTCAGCCCTGCACATCCTGTGGCAGCAGATCCTGCTGTGTGCGCCCCCAAATCTGCTCTGTGCAACCCCAAATCCAGCCCTGCACATCTCCAGCTCTGTGCACCCACAGATCCTGCTGTATGCACCCCCCGATCCACTCCGTGCACCCCCAGATCCTGCTCTGTGCAACCCCAAATCCAGCCCTGCACATCTCCAGCTCTGTGTATCCCCAGACCCTGCTCTGTGCACCCACAGATCCTGCTGTGTGCGCCCCCAGATCCACTCCGTGCACCCCCAGATCCGGCCCTGCACATCTCCAGCTCTGTGCACCCTCAGATCCTGCTCTGTGCACCCCCACATCCTGCAGTGTGCGCCCCCAGGTTCAGCCCTGCACATCCTGTGGCAGCAGATCCTGCTGTGTGCGCCCCCAAATCTGCTCTGTGCAACCCCAGACAGGATGAGCCCTGAGCTCCGTGTATATCCCCAGATCCAGCCCCCTGCACCCCCAAACCCTGCTCTGTGCTCCCCCAGATCTGCTCCGTGCACCCCCTGTGGCAGCAGATCCTGCTCTGTGCACCCTCATACCCAGCCCTGCACATCCTGTGCTCCCAGACCCACTTTGTGCACCCCCAGATCCAGCCCTGCACGTCCCCTGTGCGCCCCCAGATCTGCTCTGTGCACCCCCAGATCTTGATCCTGCACCCCCAGATCTGTTCTGTGCACCCCCAGATCTTGATCCTGCACCCCCAGATCTGCTCTGTGGACCCCCAGATCTGCTCTGTGCACCCCCAGATCTGTTCTGTGCACCCCCAGATCTTGATCCTGCACCCCCAGATCTGCTCTGTGCACCCCCAGATCTGCTCTGTGCGCTTCCTGTGGCAGCAGATCCTGCTCTGTGCACGCACCCCCAGATCCAACCCCCTGCACCCCCAGCCTCGTGCACTCCCACATCCTGCTCTGTGCACCCCCAAATCCAGCCCCATGTAGTCCCAGAGGCAGCCCCATGCACCCCCGTGCCCCCAGATCCTGTTCTGTGCACCCCCAGATCCTGCTCTGTGCACCCCCAAATCCAGCCCCATGTAGTCCCAGAGGCAGCCCCATGCACCCCCGTGCCCCCAGATCCTGCTCTGTGCAGACCCAGCCCTGCACATCCTGTGCCCCCAGATCCTGCTCTGTGCACCCCCAGACCCATACTGCCCCAATTTAGAAAATTGTTTACCCAGCATGTGAATTGTTTTAATTTAATGGCCAATCACAGCCAGCTGTGTCAAACTCTCTGAGCCTGTCACAGGTTTTTATTATTTATTCTTTTCCGGCCTTCTGATGCATCCTCCCTTTAGTATAGTTTTAGTATATAATTTCTTTCAATATAATATTATAAACATAATAATATCATGTAAAACATCATGAAATATAAAATAAATCAGCCTTCTGAAAACTTAAAATCACATTCTCTCTCCTCATCCTAAAAACCTCACAACCCCACAGGATTCTGCACCAAGACCCTGCTCTGGAGGCACAGCCCTGCAGGGAAACACCAATTCCTGCAACTCCAGAGGTTTCTCCGCACCCCAGAAGGGGCAGAACTCTTATTTACCCTTTTACATTCCCTTTTATACCACAAAATCGGCAGGAAAAGGCAAAGGCCACGTGGCAGCAGGGCCTGGATGCTGAACAAACACCTGAATTCCTGCTGGGAGCCCCCAGGACCTGCCCAAGGTCACCTGGCACTCTCACTAATCCAAATTTGCCTCATGCCCAGCACTTTATTTGATTTTCGTAACTCTCCTATCAAAAAAGAGCTCAAATAAACCTCAAACTCACCCTGAGCTCAAATAAACCTCAAAACCTGAGCGGGGCCTTCAACCTGATGGAAAAAAAAAAAAAAAAACCCACCACAGTCCACATAAATAAATGTCATCTTTATTTAACCAAATATAATTTATCCATTAGGTCAACATCTGTCAGTTATAGGAACTATAAATAATTAAGACAGTCTCTTTTTTTTTTTCCTTTAATAAAAGAGTAAACCAGGATTTTCATCTGCAGGCAGCTGTAGAGTAGGCATGCATTGGAGTGCAACCAGTGGGAAGAGTTTGGTTTGTTTTTGTTTTGTTTTTCCATCAATATTCCTCAGTTTTAAATGAAATTCTTCCCTGACCATTCCCCAAGCAAACCTTTTATCATATTTAATGTACAGACCCCCCCAGCCCCACCATGAGAGGCAGATTCCTCCTCTAGGGAATTTTTTCCTGGGGGATTAAGTGGTGATGTGACACCAAAAAAAAAGCCAGCAGAGCTTCTCTCTGTATCCATAAAAGCTGAAGTGTTAATAGAAGGAAATCTTGCATTTATATTCCTCAACATCAGGCAGAGAAATCAGGTGAACAGCTGAGAATATTCCAGGAAATATTTCAGAAAATATTATTCCAAAAAATATAATATTCCAGGAAAATAATATTCCGGGAAATATGATATTCCAGGAAAATTAATATTCCAGGAAAATTAATATTCAAAAAATATTCCAGGAAATATAATATTCCAGGAAATATAATATTCCAGGAAATATAATATTCCAGGAAAATTATATATTCCAGGAAAATTATATATTCCAGGATTCCCTGGGCTGAGAGCTCAGCACAGCAGGGACAGGGTTTGTTTTGTGGTTGAGTTTTTTCCTTTGGGCACAGTTTTGGCCAAAGGAAAACTGAGAAATGTCACCAGAGGGGACAGAGGAGGATCAGAGCTGCTCCCACACAGGACATGGAGCACAGGAGGAGGGAAACTGAGCCTGATGCTGGATTAGCAAGAGAAAAAAGGGGGAAATCACCTCAAAAATAAATATACCTGCTCAGGAGGAGCAGCTTGGAGCAGCTTGCAGAGCTCCAGAGAGGGCCTGGAGCAGCCTGGAGCTCTGGTTTGGCTCCATCTGCTCCGTGGATTTCCAGAATTCCATCCTGACCCTGTTTTCCAGCAATCCAGAACTCCTTCATCCTGACCCTCCTTTCCAAAAATCCAGAACTCCTTCATCCTCATCCTCCTTTCCATCAGCATGATCTGGAGCCAGGCCCAGCTCTGGCCTGGCCCATTGAGCCTGGCCTAACTTTGGTCTTGGTTTGCCCCTCTGGCTGCACTTGCTGTGGGTTTTTCCTGCCTTCCCAGCGTGGCCTAAGGGGAAGAGCAAGAATTCCACAAAAAGCAGGAGGGGAAGCAGCAGAGGAGGGAACCCTGCCCCAAAAATCCCAGATTTTACGCAAGGGCAGGGGGTCGGTTCCTGTTCCTGCTCCAAGAGCCAGGCCCCTGTGTGTGATCTGCATTTCCAGCTGGCAGAATAATCCCATGGATGTCCTTCCCTGACAGACACCAGCAGCAAAATGCTCCTGCCCAGCTGGGAGAGCCCAGGCTCAGCTTGGGGAGGTGCTGGGTGGCTTTTCCTGCCTGCAAGGAGCCCCTCAGCAGCACAAAAGGAAACCTGGGCACAAAACCCTGGGGCTGTTTGTCCATCCACCCCCTCTGGGAAGGTCAGCCAGGGAATGGAGCAGCACCAGGAGGGATCTCTGGGCAGGAGGATGGTGATGGTGATGGGTGAGGAGGGTCCTCAGTCCCTCTAGGCCAGGCTCAGAGCCAAGGCAGGAGCAGCATGCGGCACTCTGGGGTGGGTGGCAAAAAGGAGCCTGGAGCTGCCAGCAGAGCCCAGCCTGCTCACTCACATTCCTGTGCTGAACACAGGAGCCTTCCTCACCATCCTCCTCATCCCCCCTCACAGACACTCCCCATTTCTGGGTGTGGGCCCAGGCTGGATCCTCCTTTCAGGGGTACCCCGTGCCCTGGGCCGTGAGGTTGTGCTTGGCTGGAAGGTGCCAGCTCAGCTGGGCAGACCTGAGCTCCACCTGCAGGGTTTAAAAAACGCTTATGAAGCGAAAAAAGCAGCCCTGAACCTCGAGGGAGGAGGCAGGGGGGGCTCCCTGCATGACCTGATCGAGCAGGAACTTAACTGGAACCTTGGTTCGGACACAACTGCTACAAAAATTGCACTTAGTGATTGTCTCGTTACACTTTTTGTTTGTTTGTCTGTCCTTCCCAAAACTAGATAAGATTTTTCTTTTTTTACAAACTTGGCTTGAAATATAAACCAGGTAAAATTCCCATTGAAAATAATGAGAATCCAGTATCAAAGGTGAAATCTTCCAGGGGGTGGGGGGTGGCAGAACAGGAGGGGGAGAAGCAAAGAAACAACAAATGGAAGGAGGAGAGCTGTGGGAAGGGAGGAGCAGGGAGGTTTAATCCCCAACATCGGAGTCCCTGTCCCCGATGAGCCAGAGCACGTGGAAGCTGAGGGCCAGCAGCCCCGTCCCAATGAGGTCCCCCAGGGCTGTCAGGTACGGGATGGAGAAGTTGTCGGGGTCCAGGTGCCTGCCCCACATCCAGTGCACCATCCAGTCTGCGATGTAGAGCAGGATCAGCACCTGCAAGAGCCACGGCAGCACAGCCCTGAGCCCCTGTGTGACCCCACAGCAGCCCTGCAGCCCCACACTGCGGCCCTGAATATCCCACAGCGGCCCTGAATATCCCACACTGCGGCCCTGAATATCCCACAGCGGCCCTGAATATCCCACACTGCGGCCCTGCAAACCCCATAGCAACCCTGCAAACCCCACTGTGGCCCTGTGACCCCACTGCGGCCCTGAATATCCCACATTGTGGCCCTGAATATCCCACTGTGGCCCTGCAGCCCCACACTGCGGCCCTGAATATCCCAATGCAGCCCTGTGACCCCACTGCGGCCCTGAATATCCCACATTGCGGCCCTGCAGCCCCACACTGCGGCCCTGCAGCCCCACACTGTGGCCCTGAATATCCCACTGTGGCCCTGCAGCCCCACACTGCGGCCCTGAATATCCCACAGCGGCCCTGCAGCCCCACACTGCAGCCCTGTGACCCCACTGCGGCCCTGCAAACCCCACGGCAGCCCTGCCTGGCCCAGGGGAGCACAACCCCATGGGAACAACCACCCCATGGGCCAAAGTAACCCCATGGGCCGCATCCACCCTGTGGAAACAGCAACCCTGTGGCCACAACCACCCCAGGGGCCACCCCATGGCCACAGTTAACCCCGTGGGCCACAATAACCCCATGGGCACAACAAACCCGTGGGCTCCATTAATCCCATGGGCCACAACAACCCCACAGGCACAATTAACCCCATGGGCCACAACAACCCCAAAGGCCACAGCAACCCCATGGGCCACAATTAATCTCATAACAACCCCATGGCCACAACCACCTCATGGCCACAATTAACCCCATGGGCCACAACAATCCCAGGGGCAGAACAAAACAACCCTGTGGCCACAACAACCCCAAAGGTCACAACAACCCCATGGCCACAATTAACACTACGGGCACAATTAACCCCATGGGCTACAGCAACCCCAAAGGCCATAGCAACCCCACAACAACCTCATGGGCACAATTAACCCCACAGGCCACAATTAACCCCACAACAACCCCATAGCCACATTTAACCCCACAGGCCACAACAGCTCCACAGCCCACAACAACCCCACAGGCCACAATTAACCCCATGGGCACAATAAACCCCGTGGGCCACAACAACCCCACAACAACCCCATGGCCACAATTAGCCCCACAGCAACCCCATGGACCACAATTAACCCCGTGCGCACACAACAACCCCACATTAACAACAACCCCATGGGAACAACAATCCCACAGGCCACAGTTAACCCCATGGGCCACAATTAACCCCCTGGTCATAATTAAACCCATGGCCACAATTAACCCCACAGGGATAACAACCCCATGGGCACAATTAACCCCATGGGCACAACAAAATCTGCAGTGGGTCCTCCCAAGCTTTGGGCCTGTGTGTCCCTCACAGCCCTGTGGGCTCCCCCAGCCCCAGGGAATGCCAGGGCAAAGGCAGCACAGGGCACACATTCCTGCAAAATTCCACATCCTCTTCATCACCAGGGCTTTCCAAATTGCCAAATCACCCCTCAGGACAGATTAGGACACTTTGGCTAGCAAAAAGATTTAAAAAAGAGACAAAAGGCAGATTTTAAACTCCCCAGGAATGGCAGGATGGAAGAATTGTGTGCTCGGGTGCCCACGAAGGAATTCCTGAGGGATCCCTGTGCCCAGCACAGGATCTCTGGGCAGGGACAGGCACACCTGAGCAGGTGCCACCCGTGTGCCCTGAGGCTCCCAGCTCACCTGGAGCAGCGCTGCTGTCATGTAGAAGACGACGAAGATGAGGGTGAGCGTGGTGTGTCCCCCCTGCATGGAGTGGATGGTGTAGAGGAACACCAGGTGCCCGGGCACCACCAGCAGGAACAGCACGCGGGCAGAGCGGGAGTTCACGTCTGCAGAGGGCACAGAAGGGCACATTCACACCCTGCAAGTGCCCAAGTGCAACACCCTGATTTTTTAAGATTTTCTACACCTTCTGATGCTTACGTTCTTGTAGCGAAAATAACTCATTGTAAATTATTGTAAAATATATCTTAAATTCTTACTATAAAATATATATATTTTATATATTATATAAAATAAAAATATATAAAAATATAAATATACATCTATATTTGCATATTTTATATATTTATATAATATATAAATATATAACTATATGATTATATTTATAAATATAATATATAAAGAAATTATATTTATAAATTATAAATTATTGTAAAAATAACTCATTGTAAATTATTGTAAAATATATTTTAATATAAAATATAGAAAATAGATATTTAATATCTTTTATACAATATAAATATATAAATATATGGGTTTACGTTTCTTATTTCAGGGGGGCCTCCTGCCTCCCTTAGCACACACCCATCTGTTCAAACCAAGACATCCACAATTCACCTTCCAGCTCAGGATAATAAAGAACTGTTACTCTTATTCCCATATCTTTGCCTGAGAACCTCTTAATTTTAAAATTATAATAATCTGGACAGAGGGGGTTTACATTTCCCATTTCAGGGGGACCTCCTGCCTTCCTGAACAGAACCTGTCTGTGCAAACCAAGACACCCACAAATCCCCTTCCAGCTCAAGTAAATAAAGAACTGTTATTCCTATTCCCATATCTTTGCATGAGAGCCCCTTAATTTCAAATTTATAACAATTTGGAGGGAGGGAAGTTTAAATTTCCCATTTGCTGCCTTCCTTAGCAGAACCTCTCTGTTCAAACCAAGACACCCACAAACCCCCTTCCAGCTCAGGATAATAAAGAATTGTTATTCCTGGTCCCATATCTTTGCCTGAGAGCCCCAAATTTCAAAATTATAACAGTTCAGAGGAGGGGAGGCTCCTGCCTTCCTTAGTCTGCTCCAACCAAGACACCCACAAATCCCCTTCCAGCTCAAAATTAAATAAAGAACTGTTATTCCTATTCCCATATCTTTGCATGAGAGCCCCTCAATTTCAAATTTATAATAATAATTCAGAGGGAGGGGGTTTACATTTCCCATTTCCTGCCTTTCTTAGCAGAACCTGTCTGTTCAAACCAAGACACCCACAAATCCCCTTCCAGCTCAGGATAATAAAGAACTGTTATTCCTATTCCCATATCTTTGCCTGAGAGCCTCTTATTTTCAAATTTATAATAATAACTCAGAAGGAGGGGATTTACATTTCCCATTTCCTGCCTTCCTTAGCAGAACCTGTGTGTTCAAACCACGACACCCACAAACCCCCTTGCAGCCCAGGCCACCCCACAGCCACATTTCCCCCACAGCAGAGCCCCGGATGGGGCAGGGCAGCCCCAGCCTGACCTGGGCAGGGCTGTGCCCGCTTTGCCGTGCCCAGCTGGCACCCAGCCCTGCCCCCAGGCTGTACCTGAGCTGCAGAAGGTGCTGCAGGGGCTGGGGCACTTGCGAGGGGCCGTGCCAGGGCCTTCTCCAGGCTCCCCGCTCATGTGCAGGTAGGTGGAGATGCGGCTGGCCTGCACTGCCACCAGGTTGCCACCCACACCTGTGGGACAAGGGGGAATTTCTGTGAGCCACAGAGAAGTCTGAGAAGAGTTTCTGTCCCGTGTTTACCCCCCTGGAGCTCTTCCATGTTTAACCCTGGAAGAATTTCCCACCAAGGCTGTTGATGTAGAAAGCAAGAAAGAAAGAATAGGGGAAAAAGAAAAGAAGGGGGGAAAAAAAGGAAGGGGGGAAAAGAAGGAAAGGGGGGGAAAAAGAAGGGAAGGGGGGGAAAAAGAAGGAAAGGAGGAGAAGGATCCATGTTTTCCCCTGAAAGAATTTCCCACCAAGGTTGTTGACATAGAAACCAAGAAAGAAAGAATAAGGGAAAAAGAAGGAAGGGAAAAAAAAAGATTGGGGGGGGGAGGGGAAAGGAAGGGGGCAAAAAAAAAAAGAAAAAAGGAGGGGGGAAAACAAAGGAAGGGGGGGAAAAGGATCCTTGTTGACCCCTTAAAGAATTCCCCACCAAGGTTGCAAGGTTGTTGACATAGAAAACAAGAAAGAAAGAATAGGAAGGGAGAAAAGAAGGAAGAGAGGGAAAGAAGGAAGGAAGGGGGGAAAAATTAAGGAAGGGGGAAGGATTCATGTTGACCCCTGAAAGAATTTCCCACCAAGGTTGTTGACATAGAAGCCAAGAAAGAAAGAATTGGGGAAAAAGAAAAGAAGGAAGCGGGGAAAAGGAAAAGGAAAAGGAAAAGGAAAAGGAAAAGGAAAAGGAAAAGGAAAAGGAAAAGGAAAAGGAAAAGGAAAAGGAAAAGGAAAAGGAAGGAAATTTCAAGGAAATTTCAAGGAAATTTCAAGGAAAGGAAATTTCAAGGAAAGGAACTTTCAAGGAAAGGAAAAGGAAAAGGAAAAGGAAAAGGAAAAGGAAAAGGAAAAGGAAAAGGAAAAGGAAAAGGAAAAGGAAAAGGAAAAGGAAAAGGAAAAGGAAAAGGAAAAGGAAAAAAAGGAAAAGAAGGGGGAAAAAGAAAAGAAAGGAAGGTGGGAAAAAGAAAAGAAGAGGGGAAAAGAAAGGAAGGGGGGGAAAAGAAAGGAAGGAAGGGGGGGAAAAGAGGGTGCCCCAGAGGAGAATGAGTGTCCTGAAATCCCAGACCACCCCAGTTTGCCAAGAGCAGAGGGGGTGACAGGGTGGCACAGGGTGTGCCCCAGGAGAGAATGAGTGTCCTGAAATCCCACCCAACCCCAGTTTGCCAAGAGCTGCAGCCCAGGGCAGGCAGGACTCACCGTTGATGACTGGGGTGAACACTGCCATGCCAGCAAAGTTGGGGTCCGACACCGTCCTGTCCAGAATGAGCCCCCCGACGCTGCAGGGCAGAGAGGAGTCAGTGCTGGGCTCACCCGGGGGGCCCTGGGCACAGGGACAGGGCCAGGCTCACCTGCTGATGGCCATGGCGATGATGACAGGCTCCCAGCCCGAGTACAGCACCTCCCTGGTGGCAGAATTCCTCCTGGCAATGATGATCCAGATGGGCAGCAGCGACAGGAAGAAGGCGCACACCAAGGGGTTCACGTAGGCTCTGCTCTCTGGGCAGGGGGGGAGAAGGAGAAAAAGAAGCAGAAAAATCAAGGCCACGTCCCTCAGGAGCTCCAGGAGGAGCAGGGACAGTCCAGGGCAGCCTGGAGTCTGCAGATGTGGTGGTTCCTGGAGTCTGCAGGATGTGGTGGCTCCTTGTCACAGCTGTCCCTCGTGAAACACCTGGATGGGTTCATCAGCAGATCTCAGTGAGATCTCTGCAATTCCAGCTCTCATCCCTGCTTCCCACTCCTGGGCAGCATCTCCCAGTGCTGATCCCTTCAGCCCTGGATGAACCTGGCTGAGCACCAGGGAGGGAGGAAGGGAAAGGGAAAGGGAAAGGGAAAGGGAAAGGGAAAGGGAAAGGGAAAGGGAAAGGGAAAAGGGAAAGGAAAAGGAAAAGGGAAAGGAAAAGGGAAAGGAAAAGGGAAAGGAAAAGGGAAAGGAAAAGGGAAAGGAAAAGGGAAAGGAAAAGGGAAAGGAAAAGGGAAAGGAAAAGGGAAAGGAAAAGGGAAAGGAAAAGGGAAAGGAAAAGGGAAAGGAAAAGGGAAAGGAAAAGGGAAAGGAAAAGGGAGAGGAAAAGGGAGAGGAAAAGGGAGAGGAAAAGGGAAAGGAAAAGGGAAAGGAAAAGGGAAAGGAAAAGAAAAGCAAAGGAAAAGGGAGGAAAAAAGAGCTCTCCCTGACACCTCATCTGGAGAGGAGGAGGAGTTCAAGGCAGTGAGAAGCTCCATCCCCTCCCCTAAACTGAACCAGGCCCAACTGAGGGAGCTCCAGAGCAGGAACCCCACACACCCCGAGGAAAATTCCAGAGGAAGAGGGTGAAGAAACGAGAGGGGGACACCGCAAGGAGCAGGCAGAGCCTGAGCCTTTTGCTGGTGCTCACCCAGCTCCTTGTAGAGCCCCCAGCTGATCCCTGAGAGCAGGGCCAGGGTGATGAGGTCCCCCAGGCTGGCAGCGATCGGCGTGGCCACGTTGTCAGGATTGATCCCCATCTTCTTGGAGCCAATGATCACTCCGATCATAATCATGCCTGCAGCCAGAAAGAGGCCCAAAAAACCAAAATAAGGCCAAGGGGAGGTTGATATTTCAGGAGGAGGGGCACAGCAGAGGGGGGACTCTCACCCAGGACCAGGGAAGCGATGAAGGCAGTGGCCACGCTGCTGGCACACAGCAGGACAGCGTGGTCCATGCTGAAGTGCCCATCTGGGATCCACCCAAACACCACGGCTGCAATGGAGGCCAGGAAACCAACCACGGTGGCCTGGACCTGGAAATGAAAAGCACAGGGTCAACAGGACAGTCCCACCATGGCCTGGACCTGGAAATGGAAGCACAGGGTCACCAGGACACCAGGACAGTCCCACCATGGACTGGACATGGAAATGGAAGCACAGGGTCACCAGGACACCAGGACAGTCCCACCATGGCCTGGACCTGGAAATGGAAAGCACAGGGTCACTAAAACACCAGGACAGCCCCACGATGGCCTGGACCTGGAAGCACAGGGTCACCAAGACACCAGGACAGTCCCACCATGGACTGGACATGGAAATGGAAGCACAGGGTCACCAGGACAGTCCCACCATGGTGGCCTGGACGTGGAAAGAAAAGCACAGGGTCACCAGGACAGTCCCACCATGGTGGCCTGCACCTGGAAATGGAAAGCACAGTCACCAGGACACCAGGACAGTCCCACCATGGCCTGGACCTGGAAATGGAAAGCACAGGGTCACTAAAACACCAGGACAGTCCCACCATGGACTGGACATGGAAATGGAAGCACAGGGTCACCAGGACAGTCCCACCATGGCCTGGACCTGGAAGCACAGGGTCAACAGGACACCAGGACAGTCCCACCATGGCCTGCACTTGAAAATAAAAAGCACAGGGTCACCAAGACAGTCCCACCATGGTGGCCTGGACCTGGAAATGGAAAGCACAGGGGTTGGGGAGAGCTTGAACACATCCATGAGGCTGGAGATGGGTTTGGAACACAAACCCTGTGAGGAAGCCCTGAGGGAGCTGGGGGTGCTCGGCCTGGAGAAAAGGAGACTCAGGGGTGCCCCCATCACTGTGCAGCTCCTGAGAGGTGCCCGTGCTCAGCTGGGGCTGGGCTCTGTCTGCAGGAACTGACACAGCCAGAGCACACAGCCTCCAGGGATATTCAGGTTGGATAGCAGGGAAAAGCTTTTCATGGAAAGAGTGATAAAGTTCTGGAATGTTCTGCCCAGGGAGGTGGTGGAGTCCCCATCCCTGGGGGTGTTTAACAAAGCCTGGATGTGGCACTGGGGGCCAGGGTTGAGCTGAGGGGTTGGGGCTGGGTTGGACTCAATGATCTTGAAGGTCCCTTCCAACCCAGTGATTCTGTGATTCTGTGAATTTGGGGGAATTTTGGGAATTCCCAGGGACTGGGGAGGTGGTGGAGTCACCAACTCTGGGTGTGTTTAAAACAAGTCTGGATGTGGCACTGGGTGCCAGGGTTTAGTGAGGTGCTGGGGCTGAGTTACATTTGATGATCTTTGAGGTCTCCTCCACCCTGGTGAGTCTGTGAATTCAGGGAATTCCGTGAATTTTGGGGATTCCCAGGGACTGAGGAGGTGGTGCAGTCCCCATCCCTGGGGGTGTTTAACAAAGCCTGGATGTGGCACTGGGTGCCAGGGTTGAGTTGAGGTGTTGGGGCTGGGTTGGACTCGAGGATCTTGAAGGTCTCTCCCAACCTGGTGATTCTGTGATTCTGTGAGAGCTTGCCCAGAGAAGCTGTGGCTGCCTCACCCCTGGAAATGCTGTGAATATTCCCCTTCCCTCTGCTCACCTGTATCAGAGCCATGTTCCCTGTAATCATCTTCCAGAGCTCTTTGTGTGAATCCATTTGGCCAATATTAGCCTGTAAGAGAAAACCAGACACCATTACACCTGCCAACAGCCAAATCCCTGCCTGCCAGGAGCGGGAGGGGACTCAAACCCTCAGGAGAACAATTCAGCAGAAAAGGGAGTGTGAAGGGGAATCAACACCAACCAAAAATCCAAAAATTTTGGTGTCACCAACCAAAAATCTGATGGCAATGCTGCAAAATCAACAAGATCTCTCTGTGCCCCTGCGTGGCGGTGTTCGCAGGATGAGGGAAGAGATGAGAATCTTGACTCCATGTTTCAGAAGGCTGATAATTTATATTATATATTATATTTTATATTATAACATAATATATAATATATAATATATAATATATAATATATTATATATTATATAATATATATAATATATTATGTATTATATATTATATAATATATATAATATATTATATATTATATATTATATATTATATAATATATTATATTATATTACATATTATATATTACATATTATATATTATGTTATATATGACATTATATTATATTATATTATATTATATTATATTATATTATATTATATTATATTATATTATATTATATTATATTATATTATATCATAATTACATTATAATATATATTATAATATACATTATAATTATATTACATTGTATCTAATACATTACATTATAATATATATTACATTATAATATATTATAATTGCATTATAATATATATTACATTGTATATATATTATTTTTTATATTATATTTATATTCTATATTGTATATATATTATATATTGTATATATCTTGTATTTATTTTACAGTATATATTGTATTTATATTACATTTTATATTGTAATTCTATTATATTGTAATTCTATTATATTATATTGTAATTCTATTCTATTCTATTCTATTGAGATACTAAAACTATACTAAAAGAATAAAAGAAAGGATTTCATCAGAAGGCTTGAAAGGAAAGGAAAAGAATGATAATAAAATCTCGTGAGACAGCTGGGCTGTGATTGGCCATTAATTAAAACCATTTTTAATTAAAAACAACCACATGATCCAATCCCAGATGCACCTGTTGCATCCCACAGCAGCAGATAACCACTGTTTGCATTCCGTTCCTGAGGCCTCTCAGCTTCTCAGGAGGAAAACTCCCAAGGAAAGGATTTTCCATAAAATGTCAGCGACACCCCTGCAGCCACAAACTGCATTTCTCTCTGCCGGCCCCGGGTCAGGCTGCCCCAGGTCAGCAGCACAGCCAGGGCAAGCTCCTGCCCCAGGAAAAGCTGAGCAAACAGGGCTGGGGACACGTGGGGACACAGAGGAGCCGCCAGCCCTGGCACAGGGGGCACCTGGCATGGGGAGAGCCTGAGCAGGGCGAGCAGGATTGAAAAATAACCCAGTGAACATCACTGTGGGGGACACCAGCCAGGACAGGAGGTGCAAAGGGCTTTAATTCCTGGTGCAGGGTCCAAAATAAGGCAGAGGAATCGCTGCAGGGCGTGAGCTCTGCTCCTCCTGCCACCTCCGGGGCCTTTATGGGAAGGACGGGTAAATTTATACCAAACTGGGTAAATTTATACCCAATTTGCATCATTAGAAGCTGAGGAACTCAGGAAACAAGGGAGAGGCTCAAACACTGGAGTGGGAAATGCATTTTGAAGGAATACATTTTGAATGAATTACAGAGGGAACCTCTGAGTATTTTAGATGATGGGATTTATTTTTCTTATTTTTTACAGGAAGGGTGAATTCAGCTCACATCTTCACTGCATGGCTCAGAAGGCCTCAAAACCCTTAGTTACAAAACCTTTTAAGGATTTATTGACCAATAAAACATTGCCAACAAGGGTATTTGTGCTTTTTGACCCCATCTTTAAATATTTCATCTTATGGACTCATGCTACAGTGGGAGCTTTCTTAGCTAATAATGCTATGACACAAAAACCTACAGAACTGCATCCTAAACTTGTGCAAAACAGCAGCAATTTCCCTCCTCTCAGGTGGAAAATAAAACAAGAAATCCAGAAATTGATTAATTAATTGATTAATTAATTCCCCTGCTCTCCTTGCTGGATGTGCTTTGCTGAGACGCTCCCACCTCTGGGGGCAAATTCTGGGCACAGAGGAGGAAGGAATGGGGGGAAAACCAACAAAAAGTGGAGCAGCAGATCCAGCAGAGGAATCTGAGCTCCAGGAGAAGCCTGACCTTAAAATTCCAGCGCCATGGCAATTAGGCTGGGATTAGCATAACCTCCCTTAATCCTTTAACTAATGGGGGAGTTCTGCCTCTTAATTGTGAAAGGGATTTCTGAGGTGCCTTAAGGCAGCACTAATTAGGAACCCAAAGCCTGAGAAAGGGCTCCAGGCTGTGCAGAGAGTTTGGGATTGTATTTGTGCCCAGACAAAGGAAGGAATGATAAATCTGACTCTTTTCAGAGGGCTAATTTATTGTTTTTTAATATTATATTAAAGAATGCTATACTAAACTATCCTAAAGAACGCAGAAAGGATGTTTACAGAAGGTTAAAAAGATAATAATAAAAACTTGCGACTCTGGAAAGAGTCTGACACAGATTGGCCCTGATTGACCAATAAATCAAAACAATTCACATTAAACTAATTAAACAATCACCTGTTAGATAAACAATCTTCAAACACATCCCAAAGCAGCAAAACACAGAAAAAACAATGAAATAACTGTTTTCCTTTTTCTCTGAAGCTTCTTAGAAGAAAAATCTTCAACAAAGAGATTTTTTGGAAAATATGAATGTAACACTTGTATTTGTGGGGTGCCCAGATGAGGGAAGGAATGATAAATCTGCCTATGTGTTTTCAGAAGGCTAATTTATTATTTTTTGATATTATATTAAAGAATACTATACTAAACTATATTAAAGAATACAGAGAGGATACTTAAAAAAGGTTAAAAAGATAACAATGAAAACTTGTGACTCCAGAGTCTGAAATAGCTTGGCATTAATTGGCCAATAAGTCAAAACAATCCACATAAAACCAATTAAACAATCACCTGTAGCTGGTTTCACGTGAATTGTTGGTTTCGTGCGAATTTCAATCTCCAAACACATTCCAAAGGAGCAAAACACGGGAGAAGCAAATCAGATAATTATTGTTTTCCTTTTTTTTTTTTCTCTGAAGCTTCTCAGCTTCTTAGAAGAAAAATCTTAAACAAGGAGATTTTTTTTCGGAAATTTTTTTGGGACCAACCGCAGGAGCTGTGGGCAGGGAGGAGCTCCCTACGCCCACCTGGGAGCAGAGACCCTCCTGTGCCACCAGGCCTGGGGAGGCTCCTGCAGCTTTGATTCCAGGATTTGGGGAGCACAGGAGGGGAGGCAGAGGCCAAAGCCTCTGTGGGTCAGCCTGGGGACGGGACAGGAGCCTGCGCTGGTGTCCCCAGGGCAGGTGGGGCAAAATTCTGCATTTCCTGTGCCAAACCTGCCCCAAAAGTGCCCCAGGAGGGGACACACAAGGGACAACAGTGCCCAAGCGCTGCCTTGAGCAGCCCGGCAGGGAGAGGGGCCCTGTGGCCAGGAGAGCAAGGATGCCAACAATGGAGAGGGACACAAACAAAGGGAATTGTTTGCTGGATTGCTTGTTTCAGAGAGAAGGGGTGAACAAAGCTCAGCCTCTGTCCCTGCAGAAGGAGGAGGAGGAAAAGGAGGAGGAAAAAGAGGAAAGAGGAGGGGGAGATCTTCCTCTACCAGAGATCCAGACGTCACCCAGTGCAGCTCTGCGGGGCCTTCTCCTGCAGCAAGGGCAGGCTCAGAGGAAGGGAATGAGCCCAGCAGAATTTGGTTATGGGATTTGTGTCCTTGGCAGCCTCACGCCAATAATTGTCACAGCTTGGTACTGGCCACTGCACATTGACCAAACAGGCCACAAAGAGCTTGTCTGGGCTACAGCTGGTTAAAAACACGACGTTGGAGCCTGCTGATTTGGCTAAAGCAACTCAAACGTTGATTTTTGGTTGATCTACAGGCAAATCTGCATGGCAAAAGGAAGTAAATAAAACAAACAAGTGCTAATAGATCATTGGATTCAACCCTGAATTTGATTAAACCCAATATTTGATTCAATTCCATGTTTGATTCAACCCTATATTTGATTAAACCAAATATTTGATTCAACCCTATATTGGATTCAACCCAATTTTTGATTAATCTCCATGGCCAGGGTGAATCCCAGCAGGACAAACACCCAGCTGTGACCTCCATCCTTGCAGACCCTGTCACTCCCAGCTGTCCCCAGCTGTGCCCTCCTGCCCTGGGGGGACACTCCTGTGCCAGCTGCTGCTGGAACAGCTGGATCACAACCCCTGGGGGGACATTCCTGTGCCCAGCTCCTGCTGGAACAGCTGGATCACAACCCCTGGGGGGACATTCCTGTGCCCAGTTCCTGCTGGAACAGCTGGATCCCAGCCCCTGGGGGGACACTCCTGTGCCAGCTCCTGCTGGAACAGCTGGATCCCAGCCCCTGGGGGGACATTCCTGTGCCCAGTTCCTGCTGGAACAGCTGGATCCCAGCCCCTGGGGGGACATTCCTGTGCCAGTTCCTGCTGGAACAGCTGGATCACAACACCTGGGGGGACATTCCTGTGCCCAGCTCCTGCTGCAACAGCTGGATCACAACACCTGGGGGGACATTCCTGTGCCCAGCTCCTGCTGCAACAGCTGGATCCCAGCCCCTGGGGGGACATTCCTGTGCCAGCTGCTGCTGGAACAGCTGGATCCCAGCCCCTGGGGGGACATTCCTGTGCCAGCTGCTGCTGGAACAGCTGGATCCCAGCCCCTGGGGGGACACTCCTGTGCCAGCTCCTGCTGGAACAGCTGGATCCCAGCCCCTGGGGGGACACTCCTGTGCCAGTTCCTGCTGGAACAGCTGGATCCCAGCCCCTGAGGGGACACTCCTGTGCCAGCTCCTGCTGGAACAGCTGGATCCCAGCCCCTGAGGGGACACTCCTGTGCCCAGCTCCTGCTGGAACAGCTGGATCCCAGCCCCTGAGGGGACACTCCTGTGCCAGTTCCTGCTGGAACAGCTGGATCCCAGCCCCTGGGGGGACATTCCTGTGCCCAGCTCCTGCTGGAACAGCTGGATCCCAGCCCCAGCACAGCTGGCAGCAAAGCTCCAGCACCATTAACCCCTCACACCCCATCAGCCAGCAGGGTGTGAACACCTCCCCGGCACAGCTGGACCCCGGCTCTGGTGCCTGGGGTCACCCCCACGGGGAGATTTGGGGATTTTACCCTCACACACACACAGAGGAGGTGTCCCTGTCCCTCCCCAGCTCCTGGGCACTCACAGCTGTGGACAGGCGCGATGCCAGCGTCATCTCCAGGTTCCCCTTCAGCCCCAGCAGAGCAGGGACCAAGATGAACACCTCAGTGACCTGCTTGAAGACGTCCCAGTGCTGCAAGGTTAAAGCACACTCAGTGAAACCAGGAAATTTCACAAAAGCAATTCAATAAAACCAGCAAAGGACGTTCAATGAAGCCAGGAAATCTCACCAAAACCAGCACATCTCACCAAAGCACATTCAAGCAAATCTCACCCAAGCACATTCAATAACACCAGCAAAGGGCATTCAATAAAACCAGCACATCTCACCACACTCAATAAAACCAGCAAATCTCATCAAAGCACACTCAGTAAAACCAGCAAATCTCTGACCAAAGCACTTTCAATAAAACCAGGAAATCCACCCAAAGCACACTCAACAAAACAAGCCAATCTTACCAAAGCACATTCAATAAATTCAGCTCATCTCTGACCAAAGCACATTCAATAAAACCAGCAAATCCCACCCAAGGTACATTCAATAAAACCAGCAAATCTCTGACCAAAGCACACTCAATAAAATCAGCAAGTCTCACCAAATTACATTAAACAAAACCAGCCAATCTCACATTAAAGCACATTAAATAAAACCAGCCAATCTCACATTAAAGCACATTCAATAAAACCAGCAAATCCCACCAAAGGTACATTCAATAAAAACATATATATCTATATATCTATATATCTATATATCTATATATCTATGTATAAAAACTTTATATATATATATAGATAGATATAGATATAGATATATAGATATATACAGATATATATAAAAACTTTTTATATATATATTTAAACTATATATATAATTATATACATTATTTTATTATATATTATAATAAAATAATATATTCATATACTAACGATATAGTATAATAAAATTTTATAAATATAAAAAATTTACATGTGAAATTATATATATAATTATATACATATGGAATGATATATAATATCTTATATTGATAAAATAATATATTAATATAATAATGCAGAATAATAAAAATATATAAATATATGAAATTTTTCTGTATAAAATTTGATATGGAAAATATATATTTTATATATATTTTATCTATATAATATAACATTATATATATGTTATATATAAATATATATAACATATATAATATAGAATTTTTACATATAAAAATATATTTTATATTTATAATAGAATAATATACATTATATAATGATATATAATATATAATAATATATTAATTATATAGTATAATAATATAATATTATATATATTTTTGCAAGACACAGCAAAGGCTCATAGCCTTTATATAACACAATAATTAAACAATATAATAACATAATAACACAATATAACAATAAAATTATGTAACAATACTAGTAATGATTATAATAATGACATAATCATAATAATAAATAATTCTTCAGGACCTGCCCAGGATCCCATGCAGCACTGGAGGGGTGAGCTAGACCTGGGAGGTTCTGGAAAAATCCTCCATCCCCCTTCCCAGCCATGGGAATTGAATTCCAAGGCTAAAGGGAGTTGGAGCTGCTGGCAGCACAGGCTGAGCTGCTGTGGGAATTCCACAGGAATTACAAAGTTTTACTCCTAAAGGCCACAGGAACGGGGCAGGGGAGCACAGGGCTGAGCTGCTGTGGGAATTCCACAGGAATTACAAAGTTTTCTTCCTAAAGGCCACAGGAACCAGAACACAGGGCTGAGCCAGAGCCTCCCAGCCCCTTCTATTGTAGCTCCCAAATTTCTGTTGTTCCTTCAAATCCTGATTTTCTAAAAGGGCATCCTGAAGGCGAACTTTATCAAGGAATAATTAATTGTGTAACTGATTGAACTGCAAATAACTGCTGACAAAAACTGTGAGAGTGCTGAAGAGTTCAGCGCAGTTTGGAGTATGAAAGATGAGACGTGACATTATGAACACCATGTGTCAACACTGCCCACAAGGGCAGCGCCTGCTCCAGGAAAAACTTTAGCTTGGGCTCAAATCACTTTGGGGAACTTCCAGCAGAGCCAGGCAGGGACCTTATGAAGGGAAAACACGCTTGAAATATCCTTTTTTTTTTTTTTTTTTTCCTCAGAAAACGATTCCAGTAAAGCTATTCTGGAATAATTTCCCCCGTCCAGCCTTTCCTGTTTGGAGTCACTTCCCAGCTGTCCCACCACGATGAGCAGAGCTCAAAGGCACGCGGGGAAACTGCTGCTGTGGGCAGGACAGCACCCACAAACCCCAAACAAACCCTCTGCCCTCCTGGCACAGGGGCTGGCACCGGAGCCTCGCGCTGCCCACACCACCAGGCCCAAGCTGAGCAGTTTGTGCTGCCCAAATGGATGTGTCCCCATCCCAAAGCCCAGTTTTGTGCTGCCCAAATGGATGTGCCCCCATCCCAAAGCCCAGTTTTGTGCCCCAGAGATGGGAGGCTCTGCCCAGGAGAAGCTGCTCTGCTGCCAGGCACGCCTGGGGGACGTGGTGGGAGCAGCTCAGGCTGCAGAGGCGGCGTTCCCACATGCAAACACAGCCAGGCTGGCACATTCCCACAGGGAACACCTCGGTTTCCATCCAGGGGCAGCTGCCAGCTCCCTGCTGGCCTTTCCTAGGAGTCACCAGCACAGCCTGTGTCAGGGGGAGCACCCCTGTCACGTCCGGGTGGCTCCAGGGCACAAGGAATGGCGCAGGAAGCTCTGGAATGAGCCTGGCACACACACAGGGAAGCGTTAACCTGGCAGAGCCAGCACCTGAGTGGGAAAGGGACAAAGGAGCCATTCCCAGGGCTGGGGTGGCACC